>JAVIAB010000101.1:64947639-65542639 GCA_032433765.1 Megaustenia siamemsis | reverse complement strand
TGGTATCACCTGGAAGGATAAAGTGACAAACGTGGAGGTCATCACTCGCACAGGCCTTCAGAAAATTGGTTACGCTGCCTTGACCTCGTACACCATATGAAAGAAGGCCGCATACCAAAAGATATATACTACGAACAACTAGCAGAGGATAAAAGAACTAGGGAGAGCCAAAAACTTCGATTTGTAGACGTATATAAACGTGACATGAAGACTGAACATAAACCCTGCAGCCTGGAAGAAATAGCTGGAAACAGCAATCTTTGGAAACATACTCTAAAGCTCCAACTCAAACAAGAAGCAGACAGATTCATAGAAAAAAAAAAAGAGAATACAAGGCGAGAGAAGAGGAAAAAAACAACATTTCTAGGGGCTCTGCAAATTCCATCTTCACCTATGACTGACGAAGGTTACTGCTGCATATATATAACATATATTTATTATTTAAAAGTTACGAAGCTCGGGCGCTTCTCCCAAACATAATACTACTTTGTTGATGATTCTAACAACTTATGTAACACATATTTGTCAAACATTAATTTGTTTTCCAAATCTATTTTTGCAAAACCGGAACGAAAAATACTATATTAATATATTTTGTTGACGAATGATCTGATTAATACCTGTATGGATTTGTTAGTCTGTGTTCCTGAGTGAAAAAGAATTCTTTTTATTCTACTTATTGTCTTCATCGTTTGTTCATTAGCGTTGAGGGGAGATAATTTGCGGTCTGTTGCTATTTGGTTCGCCTCTAATGCTATATTTCCTATTATTTCATTAAATTGTTCCAGCAATTCCTGGTCGCCCATTGAGTCTGTTGTGAAGCAGGGAGGTAGCAGGGAGCATAGAGGAGGATGTGTAGTATAACAGTGGAACAAATAGTTGCAGAAGTCAGAATGAAATATTGTTGCGCAGCGAGCAAAAGAGATTGAGAGGAAAGCGAGAGAAACGGTGCACCAAATGGAAAGGGGTGGGGGGGGAGGGTAGACAGGAGAATGACGTAGCAGAAACGACAGTTACAGGTGGACAGTTAGAGGTGGAGGGTTAGACGTGGACAGTTAGAGGTGGAGGGTTAGACGTGGACAGTTAGAGGTGGAGGGTTAGAGGTGGAGGGTTAGAGGTGGAGGGTTAGAGGTGGAGGGTTAGACGTGGACAGTTAGAGGTGGAGGGTTAGACGTGGACAGTTAGAGGTGGAGGGTTAGACGTGGACAGTTAGAGGTGGAGGGTTAGAGGTGGAGGGTTAGAGGTGGAGGGTTAGACGTGGACAGTTAGAGGTGGAGGGTTAGACGTGGACAGTTAGAGGTGGAGGGTTAGACGTGGACAGTTAGAGGTGGAGGGTTAGACGTGGACAGTTAGAGGTGGAGTGTTAGACGTGGACAGTTAGAGGTGGAGGGTTAGACGTGGACAGTTAGAGGTGGAAGGTTAGAGGTGGACAGTTAGAGGTGGAGGGTTAGACGTGGACAGTTAGAGGTGGAGGGTTAGACGTGGACAGTTAGAAATGAGCAGTAGGAGTTTCGTGAAGGAACAGCTGGGCCAAGGATGGACAGAGAGTAGTTGATCGGTGATCAGTGTGACGAGTTCTTTGTGGATAGCTCGTGCTGCCATAAATGTTTCCCTATCGATGTAAATATTAACATGAAGTGTTATTCGAATTAATAAACAGTTAATAGTTAGTTAGTTGATTGATCTTTTGTTTGATTGTTGAAACCACAAATCGTCAAAAGACATGTGAGATGTAGCTGTCATGGTGGAAGCTATCGCTGATGATATTCGCATACACTTTCTGACGAAACCGAGAGTGCGTAATCTGCGTATCACTGAACGGGTTCCTGGTTTTATCAGTAACGCAGGAGGAGAGATTTGATCGTGAATCAGTTGGTGCTTTGAGTTTCCAAAAGGTCGGGACACTGTATTGGTCACGGTCCCAAGAAAGTACGTAGGGCATACATGCAAATTGATTTACCCCTGTTGTTCCATGCAGTCACACCAGGCCAATTGTAGTTACAAGCGCTGCAAGCTTGAGCGTGTCAGTGGTCGTGAAAAGAGCAGAGGCCATAAGGGTCAAATACTTAAGGTACATTGGTGGTTCAAGTATCCGGTGATGTATATATGATCATACAAAGAAATCTGTGGAAACAGATGATCGTATAGCGCTTCATCAAGACAAGACTTCTTATCTTCTGCTACAAAGTACTGCATCAAATACCGCTTCAAATTGAAGCCGTAAAAACGAATATAGTTACATCATGATTTAAGATAGTGCTACAAGGAAGTGTTGATACAGAAATCACTGCTTCAATTCGACCAGTTGGGCTAGTGATAAATCAAGCCGGATTAATCACTGCTTCAAATCCTGCCCTGACACACGGCAGCACATGGTGTATAATACGCTCACGAATTTAGATTTGTGGAAGTCAGTGTCAATGTGTTCCCTCCTAACTCGAGGGCATGTACGGTGAATGAAATAAAGGGCAGAGCATGATTCAAAATACACTGCTTCAGATGTTCTCGAAACGATTTTTTAAAGGATAGTTGTGTTGTGTTTTGGTCTGTTTTATCTGATTACATGGCCGAACAATTTTAGCTGTGGTTACTTTATGTATTCTATGGCGAGAACTATTCCTACATTTTTTCCTCAGTTTTTCATTATCATTTATTTCTCACGCTGTTTATCATCACTCCTCTGATACATTTCACCGCTGTTGTTGCCATTTTTCTAATTGTTCTTAAGTGTAGAAAAAAGATAACAAATTCCTGACACAATATTGGAATGAACTTTGTATTATATAGTGTTTTTTGCCTCTATTTTTATTTCCTTGTTGGACAACAGTGGTGATAGTTGCCCTATGATTTGACAAGTTTTCTTGAAATTGCGCCTATTTCTCTTGACTGTACACTATCGTTTCTCACTAGACTTCCTGTATATTTAAATTCCTCTCCTTCTTCTTCTTCTTTCCTTCCTCATCTGCCTTTCAGCGTCGAGGAGAGTTATTTCCTTCACTTAATTTTCTTCAATTCCTCTAATTGTTTTAATTGCCAGCCGCCCGCCGTTATGTTGATATTCTGTTTCCTTTTTCTTATTTTCTTGACTTCTGTTTTGCTGATGTTGATTTCTTGCAATCCAAGTTGTATTGAGTGCATGTGCTGTTAAGTCTATTTAAGTAATATTTTGGTTCTTTTTATTAATGCATGCTAGTCTGCATATAATGGTAAAGCCACAGGACCAGATGAAATTCCCTCGGAAGCCATCAAAGCAGATATTAACACCTCTACCAAGATGCTATATAATCTATTAGATAAAATTTGGGAGAGGGAAGAAATACCTAAAGACTGGAAAGAAGGTTATATGATCAAACTACCAAAGAAAGGAAATTTACAGGAGTGCACAAATTATAGGGGAATTATGCTACTATCAGTGCCAGGAAAAATATTAAGCAGAATAATTCTGGAGAGACTAAAAGAGGCCATAGAGAAACATTTGAGAGATGAACAAGCAGGTTTTAGGAAGAACAGATCATGTGCTGATCAAATAACTACTCTACGTATAATAGTTGAACAAAGTTTACAACTAAAATCCCCACTTTATATATGATTCATAGATTACGAAAAGGCATTTGATAGTTTAGACAGAAGAATGCTTTGGAAGTTGCTGAGTCATTACGGAATCCCCATAAAGTTTATTAACCTGTTAAAAACAATGTATGAAGGAACGAAATGTAGTGTGTTGCATGAAGGACAGCTTACAGAAGCATTTGACATAAGAACAGGAGTAAGGCAAGGATGCCTCCATTTCTCTTTCTACTGGCCATAGATTGGATTATGAAAATAACTCAAAACAACAGAAATGGAATCCAGTGGTCACTGACCAAACAACTGGATGATTTAGACTTTGCTGATGACACAGCTCTCCTATCACACAACCATCAACAGATGCAGGATAAAATGAGCATACTTGATGAGAGATCACAACAGCTAGGACTGAAGATTAATAGAGATAAGACCAACATTATGAGAATTAAAACAGTTCGCAATTACCAAATAAAACTAGGAGAAATATCTCTATTAGATGTACAATCTTACATATAACCCCCGCAGTAATATAGATAAAGAGGGAGGAATAGAAAATGATACCATATAAGGATATCAAAAGCAAGAGGAGTTTTCATTGCACTGGGAAACATGGAAATCCTATGAAATTAGGTTAAATACAAAAATACAAATTTTCAACTCAGATGTTAAGTCGGTCCTATTATATGGCTGTGAAACATGGAGAACAACAAAATTGACAATCACAAAGATACATACTTTCATTAATGGATGCTTACGCAGAATAAAAGGATGGAAATCGCAGGACAAAATCACTAACATAGAATTATGGAAATGTGCCAGTCAAACACCAGTGGATAAAGAGATACAGCGAGGACGAAGGCACTGGATAGGACACACACTACGGAAGCCAACTGAGAGTATTACACAACAGACCCTTTTTTGGAATCCCCAGGGGAAAAGACAAAGAGGAATACCAAGGAATTCTTGGAGAAGACAGATAGAAGCAGAGATGAAGATGATGGGGAAGACATGGAATGATCTTAAAAGAATGGCATAAAACAGAACGACTTGGAAAGTGTTTGTTGAAGACCTATGCTCCACTGGGAGCTAAAAAGGTAGAAGAAGAAGAGTCTGCATATAGATGATCGTTAATCTCCTATGTCTTCAATGGGTTTGTTTACTTTCTTACGTAGTCCACGTAGGTAATAACCTATTGGGTAGATAGTTAGCGCCCATTTTGTAAAACGGACGACTACGCCAATCATGGGAGGCTATCCATTAGTGGCATCGTGAGAGAGTACAATAACAGTAGATTATGTTCCCATCATTTCAACCACCCGTAAATGGGTACCGGCTTTTTTCTGTGAAAGAAAAGCGGCACGGGCGTAATACCGACCACATTACCCCAAAAATCATGTGCTGAAGGTCTGTACAATTTATGGTCACTAACACCATATTCCCTGTACGCCACTTGGCGTGACGGGGGCTCTTTACTTTTTTTTTTAATGTTCCCATCATAATCTAAACTTAAACTAAAACTAAAGAAAGAAGCTAATCCCATCATAGTTTCTTGTTAGAAGCTATTTTTCAACATAAACCTTTCCTCTGCAACTGCCAGCATGTCCCAAATCGCCTCTGCCTAACTTCATCTTTTTAGCGTTCGCATTTGAAATGGTCATGTTTGTGTTATGTCGCTAGTTTACACCAAAGCCATTTTATCTGCGACTTTCAGACTGACACATCCGTCTTCGGAGGAGGTAGTTTTGCCTGCTTAATCATTTTTGACCGTTGGCGATTGTAGGCCCACATTTTTTAACTTCTACACTGCCAAGGGTTCATGCACGCGAGACCTGCCGTTGTTGCCGACATCTGAGAAGGACAGACACCAAATCTAACTACTCAGAGACCAGGATAATGTAAAATGACGGAGAATACAAAGATTCAGTTTTGAAATATATTTATTTCCTGTTGCGGGATTTGAACCTCAGACCTTTCCACCCAAAGGTCGACATTTGAATTCACATCAGCGCAGTCGCCACCTCATTTCAAGCCATCAGTTATCGTCTGTCAACAGACAGATCTGGTTTTGTCAGTGTGTACACAGTTCATGTTTATATTGTGCTCATCCATGCTATATAAATTTACACATTTTTTTTAAAGAGGAAATCTTTTAAAATTAAATGTTCAAGCATAATTTGTGTTCAAAGGTTAAAACAAATGTTTGTTGCAAATCGAGCCTTGATATGTTAAAGTATATTAATATAGCAAAACATATTTTATAACGTGAGTTTAAGCTCAGAGACCGCACTGCGACCCAACTCGCTGATGGTGGCCATGGTATTTTTTTTAGCAAGGCCGTAAAATAGTACAGACAAGGTTGTATTTAGTCGCTGGTTCTATTTTCAATTTACAGCGAAAATATCATGAGATCAATCGTAGAGATATAAGGAATTGAAGTCAACTGTCACAACATAAACAATTTCCGTTATACAGATAAAACAGTTTAGTAGCATAGACAGAGAATGAAATACAGAAATGATAAACATAATGGTAACAGAAGGCAACAAGAAGGGTCTCAGTTGAATATAGAGTAACAGAAGTAATGATCATATCCAAGAAATAATCATCACAATCATGCAGTATAAAAATAAACAGGACAAATCTGAAACGAGTGTAACGCGTCAAATACTTAGACACAAAAATAAAATCAGATGGGATATGCACCTCAGGAATAATAAAAAGTATTCATCCATCCATCTTTTTCGTGGTCGACCATTAGGTCTGGTATTCTCACAACGTTTGCTGAAGGCTCGTTGTGTTGTGTTTTTATCTTTCTGCCTTGTCACGTGGCCAAGCCATTTTATCTGTTGTTTCTTTATATGTTCTATGGCGGGGATTATTCCTACGTTTTTCTCACATGGAATATTCTTCTTGTTTAGTTCACATCACCAACAACTACGTGCGCACGCACACTTTTCTCCAACTCCCATGCACAGACATTATCATTATTTCATGTTAATTATATGTCAGATGACTTGGTTGAAAATAGAAAGATTAAACGTTGCAATTTTAAAATCAGAAATCATGATAAGGAAATGTAGACTAGACAACGAACAAAGAATTAAGCAATAATGGATGCAACAGTCCGTGATAGTGTAGTGTTTATGTCCGTTTTATTCTTCACTACTAATAATGACTCATGGCTGGGTAGTATTAAAGGTGTTGTCATGATTATTTGACAGAGTTCCACTAACATGATCTAGATGTTCAACATGTTTATCGTTGGGAGACAGCCATCTTTATTAATTTAGGAGTAGTCAAAAAGTATTTGGTCATTACTGTCTAAAGAATCACTATCATAAGTGATTATAGTAAAAGTATTTGGTCATTACTGTCTAAAGAATCACTATCATAAGTGATTATAGTAAAAGTATTTGGTCATTACTGTCTAAAGAATCACTAACATAAGTGATTATAGTAAAAGTATTTGGTCATTACTGTCTAAAGAATCACTATCATAAGTGATTATAGTAAAAGTATTTGGTCATTACTGTCTAAAGAATCACTATCATAAGTGATTATAATGGTGTCAATATCTTGCTGGCAATAAACAAAACTTCTTAATCTCATATTTAGATAAGATCAGAAATGAAGAAATGAGACAAAAAGGCTACGAATATACCTCGCCATGGAATACATAAAGAAACAACAGATAAAATGGTTTGGTCCTGTGACAAGGCAAACAAATAAAAGCACAGCACAACGAGCCTTCAATAAACGTTGCGAGAATACCAGACTCAAAGGCCGACCCCAAAAAATATGGACCGACGGAATATTGGAAACACTAGGAAACACAACAGCAGCAGATGCGAACAGGAGAGCAAAAGACGCAAATTATATCTCCCCTCGACGCTGAAAGGCAAATGAGAAAGGAAAGAAGAAGAAGTCGATAAAAATCAGCGGGCCACCAAAATGGGTCTCACAGACCACAATTGGTCTGCGGGTCGCAGATTGGACCACGTTGAACAATATATAACATCCAAAAAGTACATAATTAATTAAAACTTCTTTCGCACACACTTTTGGTTATAACTTCTTAATTAAGAACTTTTCACAGATTCGTAATTATAATTCCTATCTTGTAAAACATAGAAGCCGACTTTCTTAAGGAAAAATCTCGTACAATCTGTTGTAATGAAAGTTATGTAATAAGAGCTGCTCACACATGATTGGTTACAGTTTGTTTTCAAACATATAAAAATAAATACACACATATTATTAATTCTCAACAACGACATACAACGACAGCTTAGACGATATTAGTTTAAAATTCTAATAAACACAAACAATTTCCTTACATTCTAAAATATAACCTTTCTTTTTTTTTAATTTAAATTGTTAACCCATCCTTTCTCCCCCTCCCCCCCTTCCCCCCCCCCCTCCCCGTTCATTGTTCCGGATGATCCGAGAGTAAAATATCAAAATAAAGTGTTCACTACGTGTGAACCTGTTCAACAACGTTTCCACTTATTTATTGTATCAAATTTAACTAAGGATAACGATTTTCTATGGTCGTTTCGAGGCGATGCCAGCACATAATATATGACAGGAAGGGCACTGGACTTCCACAACCATGAGTTCACGTCGCTTATTCGGATGAAAGAGTTAAGATGGGCACAGCCAGAAACGAGAAACTTAGTGGGTTTGTATAAAGACTTATCAACCAGCACAGAACTGGAGTAGTCAGTCGTTGGACACTGGGGGACCTACTGAGGAGGGGATTTGAGCACCTATGGGCATGTTCGAAGTGCAACGATGATGACCCGCAAATAACTCAATATATGACAAATAAAATAAAACACATATTCATTCTTAACACATTGTTGCTGTTATCCTTTCAGCATTAGGCTTCGCACATGACCCCCTTTGAGTGTCTATTGTCTCTGTTCTGGACGAGCCTATAAGTCTCGAAAAATGAGTTGATGCCCAACGTTCTTGCCTCTCTTATTAGTGTTCTTTTTAAATGTTTCTCTAAATCGGCGTAATTTTCTGTTGCTTACTGTATCCATTTGAGGACTTGTTTTGGGAGTTTTTTGTAACACAATAATACACGGATAGACAGTTTCAAGTTCATGTCATGAGCTATTTCTCAAATGAAATTACGATAATTCTTAAAAATTAAACAAAATAATGTTGACAGTAAAATGTTAATACAAAAGCTCCAGACTATCCACGAATGTGATTTCTACTTTCTAAAAATAAAAAAGAGGCCGTGATTTGAACAGTTGCTCTTGATCTCCATGACAAACGTGTCAAAACAAGCGCCTGCGGCCGTTATGATATTGATGTCTACATTTTCTAGTGAACATTGACTTCCAGAAACATCTGAATTTGTCTGGTCTAGAAAACATCCAAAGACGTATTCTGCGAAATGTACTCATGGGCTCCAATCCAAGTCTGACTCTTTGATAATGAGTCATATAGTCCAAAACACTGCGTCCCGCGGTGTCTGTTTTATCAGTTGATGCACCAGCATGGATAAGAAGTTCAGCTACCTCGTTGCGCTTATAATTAACCGATAAATGTAAAGGTGTTTTGTTTTCACTATCTCCAACATCAAGTTGTGCATCAGCCTTAATAAGAATTTCAACAACTTCCTTGTAACCGTTTCTAGCACTCAAGTGTAATGGGGTTCGTTTGTCTACATCTTCAGGATCAACATTAGCTCCAGCTTTGAGAAGAATTTGAACAATTTCTTTATGACCAGTCCGAGCACTCATATGTAGTGGAGTTTGTTTATATATGTCTTCTGCATCAACATTAGCTCCAGCTTTGAGAAGAAACTCAGAAGTTTCCGAATGCTGTTCGGCGCTCAAATGTAATGGAGTTCTCCTAAAATTGTCTTCAACATTAACATTAGACCCAGCTATGAGAAGAACTTCTGCTGTTTCTTTATGTCCCTTTTCAGCACTGAGGTGTAGTGGAGTTTGCCCACAGTTGTTTACAGAATAAACATTCGCCCCAGCTTGTATCAGTATTTCAACAACTTCTTTACAGCCATATCTAGAATACAAATGCAGTGGAGTGTGTTTATTTCTGTCTTCAGCATCAACATTAGCTCCAGCTTTGAGAAGAATTTCAACAATTTCTTCATAACCATATTTATTATTCATATGAACTGAAATTCTCTTATCATGATTGTGAACGTCTATATTATGTAAAGGTTTACAAAAATGTTCCCAATATTCGCTTCCCGCTAATTCAGCGCTTAAATGTAGAGGAGTTTGTTTATATTTGTCCACAGCATCAACGTCAGCTCCCTTTTTAAGAAGAATTTCAAGAATTTCCTTACAACCAGACATTGCAGCCAAATGTGATGGAGTTTGCTTGCGATCGTCTTCGCAATGATGATTAGCTCCGGCATTAAGAAGAATTTCTGCAATGTCACTATAACCGTATAACATACTCAAAAGCAGAGCAGGGCGCTTTAAATAGTCTTCAGCATCAACATTAGCTCCAGCTTTTAGAAGGGTTTCAACAATATCTTTCTTTCCACCTCTAGCGCTTGAATGTAAAGGAGTTTGCTTATCATTGTTTATATAATGAAGATTAGCTCCAGCTTTAAGAAGTATTTCAACAATTTGATTATGTCCCTTAAAAGCACTTAAATGCAGTGGAGTTTCCATAAAATTGTTCTCAGCATCAACATCCGCTCCAGCTTTAAGAAGAGTTTAAACAATGTCTGTATGCCCACCAATAGCACTTAAATGTAATGGAGTTCGATTAAGATTATCTCTGACATCAACATTAGCACCAGCGTTAAGAAAAATGTCTACAAACTTCTCATCCCCAACTTCAGCGCTTATGTGTAGTGGCGTTTTTAAGAATTTGATTCTCTTGTTGACATAAACGGCAGCAATGGGTAGAATATCAACATCTCTGTTGCGACCAACCTTGGAATGATAAAGTGATGATTTATTCTGAGAATCACCTTGATTTGATTTAGTCATTTTGATTCTCTTGTGATTGGGAATATATTTTTTATGAGCATGTACAATCTTGAAACCATAATCAGATACAAATAACAACAATTTCACAACAAGATCTTCATCTTTTTCTTTTCTCTCTAGTGGGTGTTGTCTTGTCAAGTTAGACATGTTGAGTTGTTTAATCAGAGTTGTGCTGATATATAATCTTTAGATAAACTTTGTTAGCAAATTTGTCATTGACCTGCTGGTCATTGCTCATATATACAAAGTGTGTTTCTTTTTACTAATTTGTTGATTGTACATAGTCCCTCCACATAAGCAGAGAAAAATATTTGCTGTATTGAATTATTCCACCTCTATTTCCCACATTTATATCGTTCACAATTCCAGCATGGTTTCATTTGTCAACATAATGTATTTTTAATGCATCTTGTGAAGGGTTCTATCTTTATTGAACGTGTTCATTACCTTCGATCTATTAAAATAACAGTCGTTGAGTGCAAAAACACTTTTTTTTCATTTTTATTTATTGATTTTTTAAAATAATCATCCGAACAATAAGACGATTGAAATTCCTTCCGGTTGTTGAGGTGAGTCACACACATCTGTCAACAGATTAGAAATGGTCAGCATTCAATTACATGTGTTAATTACAATGTCAAAATATTATATTTCTATTTACGGTGACAATCATAGCTAAAATATTGTGGATTGAAAGTGAGAGAGAGAGAGAGAGAGAGAAAGAGAGAATAAATATGTGACAAGATCACATAAGTACTTGTGTGTACTTTAGGAGTCGCGATAGCTCAGTGGTTAGTGAACTGGACTACAAAGGACAAAGGGTAGGGTTCGATCCCAACCGACGGCCACCGGTTCACCCAGCCTTTAATGGGTACCGGATTTTTTTCTGGGAAAGTAAAGCGGCACGGTCGTAATACCGACCACATTACCCCAAAAAATCATGTGCCGAAGGTCTGTAAACTTTAAGGTCACTAACACCATATTCCCTATACGCCACTTGACGTGACGGGGGTACTTTACTTTTTGTCTTTTAAGATCACATAAGTAATGGGTTTTTTTTTCAAGAAAAACAATACAGTAGTAACTGTTGTATCAATAAAAACATCATGGAGATAATAGTAAAAATTAGTTATATGGTCAGTATAAAATTAAGCAAAACTTTTTCGGCAGCGACTACTAGATTTTAACTGTAGTTAGTCATTATAACTGCATTTCAAAAGCATCTGTCCGAAGCGAAAAAATTTAGTTCGGTTATCGTGTTAAATTCTGAGCTTGAATTTTAATTTGTAATTAGCCACTTAATGTCACCCTGGCTATCTAAGTAGAAAAAAAATGTGATTTTGGTACAATTTTGACATTAAAAAATAGTTACATAGAAATAACGTCATTATTTATCGACAAATGAAATGTAACATTCACTTTTGTCATTTGAGTCTGTTCACACATATTTTTTTTTTATTTGGGGGTAATATTTTTTTTTTTTTTTTTTTGTTTAATAACCTAATTAATTATGCATACAAATTGAAATAGTCAAAACTTGCTCAGAATGGACATATCAACATAATTCACAAGTCATTATTTACAAAACAAAATCCTATATAATTGTCCGAATAGTAATATAATAAAGAAAATATTATACAATGATTTTGATTAGTGAATCATCATCAAGTACCGGGCCTACAGGCATAGGTGAACATGTCTCTCCACAACTTTATATTTCGATAGTTATTTATCAATTCTGTTGTTGACCTTCTGCCAAGCCATTCTCTTAAGCTCTATTTGCTTCCCTCTATCTCTTCGTCCCTCAGTTTTTCCAGTTGTTACAATATATTCCAGTTGTTCTCTTCTCATTACATGGCCAAAAAAGATGATTGTTTCTTCTTAATAGTGGAAATTAGCTCTCTTTTTGCTTTGACCTCTTTCAGAACATTTACATTACTCTTCTTAGCAGTCCATGGTATTCTCAACATTTTTCTGTAAAACCACATTTCTACAGACTCCAGTGATTTTCTTGTCTGTTTTCCTATTGTCCATGATTCACATCCATAAGTTAAAACTGGCTCTACATAACATTTAAGAACTCTTTTTCTTGTTTCTGTTGTCAAAAATGGATTGCATAGTATCTTCCTCATTTTTTGGAAAGCTGCTTTTGCCTGAGCCATTCTGCATCTCACCTATTTTGTACATCTTCCGTTGGTTTCGATTGGTGAATCATCATCATTATCGAGTGCCGTCTCCGCAACGAAGATTGGCTACCATGGATCGTCATTCCACTCTATTTCATGCTTTGATGGTGCAGGTTGTCATAGATTGACTTGTCCATCTTTTGATGTTACACGTCCATGTTAGTCTTGGTCTGCCTCTGCCTCTTTTACCTTGTATTTTCCCTTCCAATATTACTTTTAGTAGGCTGTTGTGTCTTTTAACGTGCCCTAAAAATGTCATTTCTCTTGTCTCAAGTTGTCTTAATTGTATTTCGTAGTTCTCTGTTTATTTTTAGTTGTTTTAAAACTTCATCGTTTGTTTTCATTTCTTTCCATCCAATTCTACCTATTCTTCTATATATTCACATTTCAAAGGCTTCAATTTTCTGTTCTGTTTTCTTGTTTAATATCCATGTTTCTGCACCACACAGGAATAGTGAGAAGATGTAACATTTCGCTATTCTTAGCTTCTTATATATAAGATCATTATAGGAAATCATGGGTTAGGTAAAAGAAATGACAGAGGAGAAAGATTATTTCAATTTTGTAAAGAAAACAGGCTAATAATATGTAACACCTACTTTGAGCAAGAGAAAAGGAAATTATACACATGGAAAAGCCCTGGAGATGGAAAGAGGAATCAAATAGATTATATAATGATAAAAGACAGATTCCGGAAGTTATAGATACACATGATAAGCAAAAAATATGGACTAGATATGAATATCAAAAAGACTAAAACCATGATCATAAACAAAGGAAATACTCAAAACCCACAAATGGATATCACAATTGAAGGAATAGGCCTGGAGACAGTTCAGAACTACCAGAACTACAGTTACCTTGGACATACTATAACCAGCGATGGAAAATGAACAACTGAAATAAACAAAAGAATTTGAATGGCAAAAAGTAATTTTAATGCCATGAAGAACATACTAACATCTAAACAAATAACACCAGGGCTAAAACAAAGAATATCAAAATGTTACATCTTCTCACTATTCCTATATGGTGCAGAAACATGAACATTAGACAAGAAAACAGAACAGAGAATTGAAGCCTTTGAAATGTGGATATGTAGAAGAATAGGTAGAATTGGATGGAAGGAAAAGAAAACAAACGACGAAGTCTTAAAACAACTAAAAATGAAAAGAGAACTACTAAACACAATTCAAACAAAACAAATGCGATTTTTGGTCCATGTTAAAAGGCACAACAGCTTACTAAAAGTAATCCTGGAGGGGAAAATATAAGGTAAAAGAGGCAGAGGCAGACCAAGACTAACATGGATGAGTAACATCAAAAGATGGACAAATCAGCCTATGACAACCTGTACCATCAAAACAAGAGACAGAGCAGGGTTTATGACGGTTACATACGACCGTAAGCTCAAGTCTTGTGCTCAAGATGGTGGAGTAATGTTCTGCAATGTATGACGGAATTTGTCTAGTTCAGTGGTGGAACTTTGAACTTGTCCTGCATAGAGATTGCAATATTAGGTCTATTTTATCAGTATACCCTGTCGGTACAATTTACACAGTGATCATTGTCTCAGTTTGACTTTTCTGACAGAGGTTATTTACCAAGAAGAACAGTTGGGAGTTCGAGGCTAAGTCTCGGTCAATTGAAGTACTATAACTTTTGTGATCACCGGGGGGTGGGGGGGGGGCGCAAGAATCCGATAAACTGAAAGAAAAGAATATTGTGTGGCAAAGGGAGCTGTGTACAATTGATTCAAAATTATTTTTAACCAACAAAAAACTGAAGCTGTAATAAGCATTTATCATGACTTTTTAGCTAGTAAAAAGCAAACAAGTTTTGCCTACATCAAGCTCAATGATGACAGATGTCATTCAATCAAAGATTGTTAAAAATAAAAGTAGAAACAATTCAGAGCAACTTTACAAGCCTATAACTGCATATTGCCACCCCATGATCCATGTGTAAACATAAATTTCTGAATACATCATTCTACTACGAAACAATACAGTCACTTTTATCACTAAAGAAAGGCACATAAATATTACCCTATCATGGACTGATCCAACCACTAATGCAAAATTAGTTTTCAAGGTTTATTATCCTTGTTCTCATCATATTTTATTATTAAAAAATTAACCCGTTTTGTCTTTCTTACATGCATTATAATACACTAACATTAAATGAAAGTAAGACAGGAAGATTGTGTGTGCGTGAAAGATATAGAGAAAAAGAGATGTGTCACTCCATAAAATCGGTAAATGGTGAGATAATAAACAAATGTATTATAGGTTAAAACCTTCTTTGTAATTTGTTTTATTTTTCTATTTTTTCGCAACTTTCTAGTTCATTTTTAGGAAATGAATGTTGTTAAGATGCTGACAATGTTTTGCTTTGACAGAGATTAGATCTTTATTTTTCACAAGCAAACATTTCGTACAAACAACTGCTTGTTGGGCTGATAAAGAACACTTCTGAATCACAATTATCTTCAGCACAAACCAAATAAGAAACAATAAATACAGTGTTATTAATTATCAGTTCAGAAAATTACCTGAATTGAAACAATAACAAAACATCCTCATTGAGAAACTCATTACTCTCACAAGACCTGTAACTGTGAATCTGTTGAATATGAAGAAACTTTCTGATAGATGGGTACATATTTTTGTTTCCAGAAATGGAGGACAACCATCTGAAGATTCAAGATTAGAATTTGTTGAGATAATACTTCTTTACTGTTACAGAGAATATGAGTTAAAATGATGAGGCAGAGGAATGTGTTAGTTGAAGTACCAAATTGTGCCATGAATTATTGGACAATTTATAACAAGGTTTTCAAAGACAAAAATATGTTGAATATACTTTCTTATTCTGAAATAGTATTGTTGAACATTACTTCCATGCGTCCATTGAATGACCATGGCAACATTTAGTTCAAACGACAATTTTATTTTGCATCAACTTTTGATTCACTGAAGAATATTGATAAACTTAATATGTTTATGTAAGTAAAGTACCCCCCGTCACGCCAAGTGGCGTATAGGGAAATATGGTGTTAGTGACCCTATATTTTACAGACCTTCAGCACATGATTTTTGATGTTTATGTAATTAATGTAATTGTAAAATGCATTGTTAATGGAAACAGAACCATAGATTTTAGAAGCAGTGATCTCTGCAATATGTGCCATTTTGACACTCAATGTTTCTGTTTTTGAGACTGTAATTCTGCCCTATGTACCGTCTTCGGCTCGAAAAGGACAATAGATAGAATTATGGTTGTATTTTAAATCGCTTAACTTTTTTTTCCTTTAAGAAGAATATTACAAATAACCATCCATCCCATTTTGCCATTTCCACATCCCGTTTGTGTTTCTTGGAAATATGATCAAACTGGTTTTAAAAATAACACAGAACAAAAAGAGACAGCAGATTATGATATATCTCAAAAAGTTAAATATGATATTGGAATGCACATTCTAGCTGTGTGTACAGATATTTGAGTAGTTCAATGACGCACAAGAATAATAATTTGTATTGCCAAAACATAGCCGGCAACATTGAAGATTAGACTAACGAAGTCTTTTAGAAAACCGAAATTGTGTTTCAATTGCCAAAACAAGTTAACAAATGTGCTCGCTAAAACACAATTTGATGAAGTAAAATAGTTTTGTATTGCTTACTCAACTTACTGTTAGATTGAAATCAGTTTCCTGTTGTGCTTGCTTCTGAAAATAAAAATAATAAAGTATTTACATGACAATGATTCAATAATACATGTAAGCAAACAAAAGTGTAACAATCATTTTCAACTAAAAAAAAAAAAAAGAAGTAATGTTTCACTTTCATCACATGAATTCTACCAAAAAGAAAGTGAAGTATACAGCAACAAAATAATAATGGTTGATAAGCGAGCACGGCTTCAAACAAAACATTTCCCTCTTTTTTGACCCAGCCTAAAAATTAATGGGTAGGTGGCTTACTGAATTTGGGAAAGCCACTAACAGTAACGAAAGTTTTTGGTACTGTCATGCCCAAATGCTGAAGCCTAGTAGGGCGACATTGTAACTCTACTACGACACCCGACACGGTGTGTCACAGAATTTGCATTTTGAATGGCCGGAACAACAGAAACACACATAAATGACATTTAACTAACATTAAACTATATATGAAAATGGATATCACATATGATTTTAAATTGGCTGTGAACTTATTTGTTAATTGCGCTTATGCGGTAACTGACTTACACTGGGTTGCTTCTGTGACTGAACAAATTCGTATCCGCATTCCCCAAAGACGTGGCAAAATATGAGTAATTGGTTCGGGAATTCCCCTTGAAAACCCCGTTCCATGATCCTCAACTTATGGGTTGCGACCACCAAAAAAAAAATTGCCATGGATGTTGTTATTAATTATATATTTTTAATATGAAATTTCCCAACAACAATTTTCAAGAAACTTTTTTTTATTAAATTAAAACGCCATTTTTTTTGCTATAACTTGAGGCAGACCAAGACTAACATGGACGAGTAACATCAAAAGATGGACAAATCACCCTATGACAACCTGCACCATCAAAACAAGAGACAGAGTATAATGGCGCTCCATGGTAGCCAACCATCGTTGCGGAGAAGGCACTCGATGATGATGATGAACTTGAGCTGCGAGTTATTCGTTATAAAAAGAAGTGGCAGATTCCATGAATCATCAAAACAAGCTTGCATGTGGATCGATTGTTATAAATGCGGTTCTCAAGCAACTTGGATATTTCGAAATTGAGTGAGAGTTTGCTGGGCTGCTACTATAAAAACGGTCTTATTTGGAAATTGAGTGAGAGTTTGCTGGGCTGCTACTATAAAAACGGTCTTATTTGGAAATTTCAATATGAAGTAGCAGGTTATTTACGGTTTTTTTTTAAACGGAGTCGCTGAACATCATCATCAATCATGAACGCAATCAGCCTCCGCATGGACGGTTTGCTACCATGGAGCGCCATTCCACTCAGTCTCATGCTTTGATGGTGCAGATTGTCATAGGTTGACTTATCCATCTTTTGATGTTACCCGTCCATGTTAGTCTTGGTCTATCTCTGCCTATTTTACCTTGCATTTTCCCCTCCAAGATTACTTTTAGTAGGCTGTTGTGTCTTTTAACATGTCCTAAAAATTGCACTTGTCTATTTTGAATTGTGTTTAGTAGTTCTCTTTTCATTTTTAGTTGTTTTAAGACTTCGTAATTTGTTTTCTTTTCCTTCCATCCAATTCTACCTATTCTTCTATATATCCACATCTCAAAGGCTTTAATATCTGTTCTGTTTTCTTGTCTAATGTCCATCTTTCTGCACCATATAGGAATGTTGAGAAGACATAACATTTTGCTATTCTTAGTTTTAGCCCTGGTGTTATTTGTTTTGATGTTAGTATGTTCTTCATGACATTAAAATTACTTTTTGCCATTCCTATTCTTTTGTTTATTTCAGTTGTACATTTTCCATCACTGGTTATAGTATGTTCCAGTCGCTGATAACTTTGTTATTATTTTAGAATGGTAGTTTGTTAATTGATTATTATGAACGTGATAAACGTGGCATAAAGATTACATGTAAATTAGAAAAGTAGGATACAGTTTACTTGACTTCTAGAAATGATCATCTCGAGTTACTTGGCTACCACAAAATAGAGTCCATCGAATGTGTCCGGAATGACGTGATGATGAGTCTAACTTAAGAAAATATTAAAAACAGTCGGAGATTTCTTCTTTGTTTACTTCTTCATTTTTCTTCCTCATTTGCCTTTCAGCGTCGAGGGGAGATGTAATTTGCGGCCTTTTGCCCTTCTGTTCGCCTCAGTCGCTGTTATGTTTCCTAGTGCTTCTAACATTCCGTCAATCCATCTTTTTTGTAGTCGGCTCATTGGGTCTGGTGTTCTCGCAACGTTTACTGAAGGCTCGTCCATGTCATAAATAACGCCAATGACATAAATAACAAATGGAATAACCAATTTTTCTTTTTTTTTCTCTATCTCTATGATCTCTGCCAGTGTGAAACAGCGCTCCATGGTATCCAACCTTTGATGCGGAGACGACACTCAATGATGATGATGATAAGTGTAACAGAAATGCTTGATCAGAAGAGATGGGTGTAGTTGGTATGGTCATTAATAAGGAATTCATGACAAGAACCAAGATTTCTTCCTTCATGAAAACAATTAAGATCCATTTCTTCCCCATATTTTTGGAAGTATATCTCTAATGTAACATTAGATTGCAAGACTACATGTGTGTTAATAAAATAGTTAACATGTCATTAAAGAAGATGTTTAATCTTTTTCTTCTATTTTTACATTTCTTTCTTCTTCCTCTTGTTTTTCACCTTATCAGTCAGTCTCTCTAATCCAGGTTTGGACTGGGCTGTTGAAACAGTCTATAAAATATGTCTTTGTTGTCTGGCCCAAGCTACAAATTTATCCAGACACTAATCTGCAGCAGATTCTCCTTACTCTGCTTCGCTCTTCACCTCGGGGCTAAGTTTATGGAGAATCATGTGATAGTTTATAAAAAGTAAGTAAAGTACCCCCGTCACGCCAAGTGGCGTATAGGGAAATATGGTGTTAGTGACCCTATATTTTACAGACCTTCAGCACATGATTTTTGGGGTAATGTGGTCAGTATTACGCCCGTGCTGCTTTACTTTCCCAGATAAAAATCCGGTACCCATTTAAGGCTGGGTGAACCCGGAAGCCGTCGGTTGGGATCGAACCCTACCCCTTGTCCGTGGTAGTCCAGTTCACTAACCACTGAGCTATCGCGGCTCCCTTGTGATAGTTTATGGCCGTTATCAAAACATGCAACGCCAAATCAAATTTTGTAAAACCCCATTCATAATGTACGCATATCTAATCTGATTACATCTTTTAGCTGTTCATTGAATGAACATCGTAAAAAACATAATTAAACATTAAACTATAGAATAGAAAGAGAGCACCAGTAGCATATGGTTGTTGCATACTGGAGTGTCGGTTAAATGAACATGGGTTCAGCCGAAACTTTATAATCTCCTGTCAACCTTGCTGAAAAATTGGTACCTGATTCAGTGAACTAGGAAAAGTAAATAACAGTGAGTCAAAACACAACACCCACCCTAATTTTCAAATGATGAGGACTTGTAGAGTAAATAGCTTAATAATTGACCATTGAAACACTTCCTAATCAATGAACTAAACTATTATTTCTGTATCAGTCTTTTCCTTGTTTCATACCCACAAAGCATTTCCAGCTTGGCATATTATTATATAAGTGGAATTAACATTATTGGGTAATGCAAGAAATCATTTACCATGTTCCTGGATATGGAAATGCCATTATTATTTTACTTTAAAACGATTTTTTTTTTTGTGAGGGTGTAAATTTAAACCATACAATATGTCTCACAAGCGAGTTAACTGTATATACAACTGTATAAAATCCCATGTCAAATTTCTAAGAAAGAGACTTGGATAACAAACCATGAGATACTTGTGAAGGAAGATCTTAAGGGAACAAAATTTTCTATACAAATCTCTGGTATAGAAAGTTGCACACATAAAATAAATTGAAATTCATGTCATGTGTATTGTAATATAATTAAATTTATTGTGCTCAAAAACTGATAACTGATATACAGTATAGTTGACATACAAAATATTGAATGAAAACACTAAGTTGAGCTCTTGACTTGATCTGATAGCAGGGGGCAGGCATGTGATAATAAAGTACCTTGCTTCACTGTGAATAAGATTACAGATTTTGTACCTAATTCTTTAAAATTCTTCTGGAATTCTTTAAAAATAAATAAATAATTAGTGCTTTTAGTGCAAAAAACAGCATGTGTGGATTTATAAAAGCATTGGATGGAAAGAAAAGAAGACAAAAATTAAGTTTTAAAAACAACTAAAGATGAAAAGAAAACTACTAAACATAATTCAAACAAGAAAAATTAGATTTTTGGGACATATTAAAAGACACAGCAGCCTTCAGAAGTAATCTTGGAAGGGAAAATACAAGGTAAAATAGGCAGACCAAGACTGACATGGACAAGTAACTTCAAAAGATGGATGAGTCAGCCAATGACAACCTGCACTTTCAATAAACAATAAAAAAAAAAAAATAGGGGGGAGTGAGGGTAGTCTAGATGTATGGCATTGGTCTTAGGACAGGAAGAACTGGGGTTCAAAACCCACCAGAAGCGGTGGTGATTTTTGAAGAAAAGGAAAAATTAATCTGTGGTTTATTTGTTGCATTACTCTCCCCTGGTCTCTTGGGTAGTGAGTTCTGACGTCTAGTTTTCTCAGACAATGTCAATAAACAGGTCTCGTGTGCACTCGCACACGTTAAAATTCTCTTGACAGTTAAAACTGATAAAGGATAGGCCAAAAATATGGCCACAGCCCTGTCAAAAGTGTCAGCAGAAACCTACCCACAATGTTGATCCTAGGCTGTGCTACAGAGTTTGTGTACATGGGCCAGAATTATATTTGAATTTTCTTGAAATTCTCGAGGAGGATATTAAAGCACCTATGGATTCTTCTGATGAGTAGTCATGATGACCATGTTGTTGCTAACAACAACAACAATACAGGAATTAAACTCTTCAAATAAACATGCATCTTATTCTAGATTGCACACAAATTAAGATGAGAAAGAAACATTTAAAATATCTTTGAAAAATAATGTTAATAGATTAATGGCAGAAGAGAAAGAAGTTGTAATTAAACAGATCAAATACAAGAGTGAAATGGAAGATTTGTAAATAATAGGTATAGTGAAAGAAAGATCACAAAGAACTTGCAATGTAGCAGAAAAAAAATAAAAGAGGAAACAGGGAAGATTTATGTAATATATTGGGAATATGCAAAGATGTGTAGTGTATGAGGAATATAACAAGAGAGAATAAAGATGACTTGTATGTAAAATAATAAGTAGGTTAAAATAGTTAAAAGAAGGGATTAAGAGAGCTTGTAGTGTATTAGGTATAGATAAAAGAAGGAACATGGATGATGTATCATAAACTAGAACTAATAAAAGGGTGACAACGTGATCTTGTAAAGGACTGTAATTACATATCAGAAGGACATAAGTAAGCTCTAATCACCTGGACAGAAACATCACAATATTGCAGAGGACTTGCATTGAACTGGATCTGACGTACAAAAGAACAACATGGATTTTAAACAAATACAAAATCAATGCATGAGACTTACATAAAAAATATATATAAATTAATGTATAACACATAAATTATAACAAATATATAAATCTATATATCATAGCTATAAAAGTATAACAAACATATAAATCTATTTATTATAGTTACAAAATAATAACAAAAATATAGATTAATATATGACAGCTACACAAATTTAAAAAAAATATAAAATGATGGATCATGGCTGCAAACATTGTAATTCAAAATATAAATCAATATATAACAGCTATATAAATTCAACAAAAATATACATTTTGTATTAGGGATGCATCAAATAAAGCAAAAAAAAACCAATTAAACATCACAGCTGCAAAATTTAATAAAATAAAATATGTCAAAACATCATCATCAACAAGCACCATGCATGCTGGCATAGGTGATCATGTCTATCCACAACTTTCAATCTCGACAGTTATTTATCATTTCCATTGTTGACCTTCTGCCAAGCCATTCTCTTAAGTTGTCTGGTATCTTTACTCTTTGCTTCCCTCTATCTCTTCATCCCTCAATTTTTCCAGTTGTTACAGTATATTTCAGCTGTTCCCTTCTCATTGCATGGTTAAAAATGATGATTGTTTCTTCCTAATATTGGAGATTAGCTCTTTTTTTGCTTTGGCGTTTTTCAGAATACTTTCATTACTCTTCCTAACCATCCATGGTAATCACAATATTCTTCTGTAAAACCACATTTCTACAGCTTCATTGATTTTCTTGTTTGTTATCCTATTGTCCATGATTCACATTCAAATGTTAAGACTAGATCTGCATAACATTTAAGAACTCTTCTTTTTGTTTTTATTGTAAAAAAATGAATTGCACAGTTTCTGCCTAATTTTTTGGAAAGATGCTTATGCCTCAGCCATTCTGCATCTCACCTCTGTTGTACATCTACCATTTGAGGTTAACAATGTTTCCAGACTACCATCTGAGGTTAACAATGTTCCCAGATATTTAAATTCATTTGCCTGTTTTAATGTGTCTACTTGTCTTTATTGTGCACTACGGTGATGGCTTTTTCTTTCTTGATACCATTACTTCTGTCTTTTTGCTATTAAGGCTGAGTCATTTATAATTGCTTGCTTTCACTATAATGTATAACATTTCTTGTAACTCATTTTCACTCTTAACAATTAAGACTGTATCATCAGCATACCGTAAATTATTTATATTATGACCTCCAATTGTTATTCTAGGTATGCCTCTTATGGATCATAAATTAATCTCACTATAAATATTAAACAAATCTGGTGACAGCACACAACCTTGCCTTACACCCTGTTTCATTTGTTGAAACATTCCCAATTGATTTCCATTTCTTATGGCCACTATTTGTTGCTAGTACATATTCTTTATTATTCTTAGATCTTTGCTGTCTACATTTATGCTTGATAAAATGTTGATTATTTCTTGCTTCTTTACTTTGTCAAATGCATTGGTATAATCCATGAAACATAGAAATAGTTCTGCTTTCACCTCTATGGCTCTTTCTAATAAAGATCTTATGATGTATATGGCATTGTCTTTTATGACTGAAACCAGATTCATTTTGGCAGAGAATGAAAGTTCACATTATTTTCTGTTTGCTCTGAATGTTTTGATTCTTAGAGACATTTGAAAGTTGAAGTTTTCATAGATTCAACACTGGAACAATCTAACACAAGAAAAGCATGTTGGCTTCTCTATGGTTATGGTTAAGCGAACACCCAGGTATCACTGTAAACAAAATATATTCCATAATTGCTCAACCGCCATGCCAGTGAAATCATACAAATTACCATCTCATCTCATTGAAGGATCCAAACAAAGAAAGGCAGCTACAGTCCCCATCACAGCAGCTACAGCACATGCTAAAAAACATAAGGCCAAGCGGCACTAAAAGTGAATGCAGCTGAACTGTCATTTGTCATACATTGGCTTCTCTATATCATTGTTGACCTCTAAAGGCACGTTTCTACAGAAATAAATAAAAATTGATTCATTTTTCATGAAAAATGTTAAAACTATTTTGTATAAAATAATTTAATGTATTATTTTCAATTTTTGAAAGATAAAAGTAGAAAAAAAAAAATAAAAATATACGGAGATATGTAACTTTAAACTTACCTATATTCCCAAATATTTCTCAATCAGTACATAAAAGTAAGTGATCAGATTCATTTCATTTTGACAAAAGAAAATATGTGAAACACATTTTAAAAGCTTGCCAAATAAAACAATTGTTGAGATGTTTAATAAAGATGCTTGTAGTGACCAGAAGAGACAGAAGGAAACTAGTCACCACAGACATGAGATGTTTGAGAAAGATGCTTGTAGTGACCAGAAGAGACAGAAAGAAACTAGTCACCACAGACATGAGATGTTTGAGAAAGATGTTGGAGTGACCAGAAGAGACAGAAGTAAACTAGTCACTACAGATATGAGATGTTTGATAAAGATGCTTGTAGTGACCAGAAGAGACAGAAGGAAACTAGTCACCACAAACATGAGATGTTTGAGAAAGATGCTTGTAGTGACCAGAAGAGACAGAAGGAAACTAGTCACCACAGACATGAGATGTTTGAGAAAGATGTTAGGAGTGACCAGAAGAGACAGAAGTAAACTAGTCACTACAGATATGAGATGTTTGAGAAAGATGCTTGTAGTGACCAGAAGAGACAGAAGGAAACTAGTCACCACAGACATGAGATGTTTAATAAAGATGCTTGTAGTGACCAGAAGAGACAGAAGGAAACTAGTCACCACAGACATGAGATGTTTGAGAAAGATGTTAGGAGTGACCAGAAGAGACAGAAGTAAACTAGTCACTACAGATATGAGATGTTTGAGAAAGATGCTTGTATTGACCAGAAGAGACAGAAAGAAACTAGTCACCACAGACATGAGATGTTTGAGAAAGTTGCTTGTAGTGACCAGAAGAGACAGAAGGAAACTAGTCACCACAGACATGAGATGTTTGAGAAAGATGCTTGTAGTGACCAGAAGAGACAGAAGGAAACTAGTCACCACAGATATGAGATGTTTGAGAAAGATGCTTGTAGTGACCAGAAGAGACAGAAGGAAACTAGTCACCACAGACATGAGATGTTTAATAAAGATGCTTGTAGTGACCAGAAGAGACAGAAGGAAACTAGTCACCACAGACATGAGATGTTTGAGAAAGATGTTAGGAGTGACCAGAAGAGACAGAAGTAAACTAGTCACTACAGATATGAGATGTTTAATAAAGATGCTTGTAGTGACCAGAAGAGACAGAAGGAAACTAGTCACCACAGAAATGAGATGTTTGAGAAAGATGTTAGGAGTGACCAGAAGAGACAGAAGTAAACTAGTCACTACAGATATGAGATGTTTGAGAAAGATGCTTGTATTGACCAGAAGAGACAGAAAGAAACTAGTCACCACAGACATGAGATGTTTGAGAAAGATGCTTGTATTGACCAGAAGAGACAGAAGGAAACTAATCCCCACAGACATGAGATGTTTAATAAAGATGCCTGGAGTGACCAGAGGTGACAGAAGGAAACTAGTCACCACAGACATGAGATGTTTAATAAAGATGCTTGTAGTGACCAGAAGTGACAGAAGGAAACTAGTCACCACAGACATGAGATGTTTAATAAAGATGCTTGTAGTGACCAGAAGTGACAGAAGGAAACTAGTCACCACAGACATGAGATGTTTGAGAAAGATGCTTGTAGTGACCAGAAGAGACAGAAGGAAGCTAGTCACCACAGACATGAGATGTTTGAGAAAGATGCTTGGAGTGACCAGAAGAGACAGAAGGAAGCTAGTCACCACAGACATGAGATGTTTGAGAAAGATGTTTGGAGTGAACAGATGAGACAGATGGAAGCTAGTCACCACGGACATGAGATGTTTGAGAAAGATGCTTGTAGTGACCAGAAGAGACAGAAGGAAACTTGTCACAACAGACATGGGATGTTTGAGAAAGATGCTTGGAGTGACCAGAAGAGACAGAAGGAAGCTAGTCACCACAGACATGAGATGTTTGAGAAAGATGCTTGGAGTGAACAGAAGAGACAGAAGGAAGCTAGTCACCACAGACATGAGACGTTTGAGAAAGATGCTTGGAGTGAACAGAAGAGACAGAAGGAAGCTAGTCACCACAGACATGAGATGTTTGAGAAAGATGCTTGGAGTGAACAGAAGAGACAGAAGGAAGCTAGTCACCACAGACATGAGATGTTTGAGAAAGATGCTTGGAGTGAACAGAAGAGACAGAAGGAAGCTAGTCACCACAGACATGAGATGTTTGAGAAAGATGCTTGTAGTGACCAGAAGAGACAGAAGGAAACTTGTCACCACAGACATGAGATGTTTGAGAAAGATGCTTGGAGTGAACAGATGAGACAGAAGGAAGCTAGTCACCACAGACATGAGATGTTTGAGAAAGATGCTTGGAGTGAACAGATGAGACAGATGGAAGCTAGTCACCACAGACATGAGATGTTTGAGAAAGATGCTTGGAGTGAACAGATGAGACAGATGGAAGCTAGTCACCACAGACATGAGATGTTTGAGAAAGATGCTTGGAGTGAACAGAAGAGACAGATGGAAGCTAGTCACCACAGACATGAGATGTTTGAGAAAGATGCTTGGAGTGAACAGATGAGACAGATGGAAGCTAGTCACCACAGACATGAGATGTTTGAGAAAGATGCTTGTAGTGACCAGAAGTGACAGAAGGAAACTAGTCACCACAGACATGAGATGTTTGAGAAAGATGCTTGTAGTGACCAGAAGTGACAGAAGGAAACTAGTCACCACAGACATGAGATGTTTGAGAAAGATGCTTGTAGTGACCAGAAGAGACAGAATTATTTCATAAGAGATAGCATTCTAAACTACTTACACAGACAACCAATGAAATGGTTTGCTCACCTAGAATGTTTCTAAGCAAAACATTTATAATAAGTGGAGATGGAAATAGAGTCTGTGGTAGACTTACAGTAAGATGGACTGACAACATCTGAGGAACACTACAACAGTACCATTTTGACAATGTCAAGACTGTAAGAGTAGCTAGAACTAGAACTTTGTCTCTCTCTCTCTCAAAAACTCAAAATATGAAAGAATGTAAGAGGAGAGGAAGTGAAGAGAGAGAGAGAGAGATAGAGAAACAGTGATACATTTACTAGCCATATATTGCATTTCAGCTGTACTGAAATACATAACTGAGAACATTTGTGGTGAAATTTCTGACAAAAATAATTGTAATTAAGTACAGCCTCAGCACATCCTCCCATTTAAAAAAAATATTTCATAGCCCCTTTTAGGAATAGATGGGAATGGCAGTTATTAGTGAACAAGATTACTTCTTCTCTTCTCTCATTCACCATGTGTAAACACATGACATCCTGATTGGAGTAGTACACCTCATGGCTGGTTTTCTCCATCTTTAGCACCTTGCCTTGCTAGAGTAGATTGAGGTATTGCTTGACCGTAGAAAGGCTTGGCCAGTCTTGTTTTTCAGGCCCTCATGGCTGTTAAGAGATATCTCCATGACAAGGAATTAGCCATGATCATGAACAAGATTACAAAGAACAAGAAATTAGATTTGATACTGGCCAACGATACCTAGGTTTCACAGCACACACATTAAATATAAAGGGAACCCTTTACCACTTTAAAAGTAGCAATCCCTCAGTTTGGGAACCACGTAGCTTGAGTGAAAATACTTGCATGGAATTATATATATGGTCACATGTCCTATGGAGAGCATAGCACTCATCACAACCCATCCGAAAAAAAATCTCTATCTGTCCAGATCTCCAAATTCTTCTGTTGTCATGTTCAAGGTCTATTAGGTGTCTTGAAACTTATAATTTCTTAGTCTGCCCCTATTTCATCTTTCTGGAAAACTGTTTTTTCTAGTCCACTGCATCTTTTGAAGTTGCCATAGTATTTTAATTTCCTCTGCATAATTGTGTTTATGAGCCAGTCCTTTTCAATATTTAAATCTTGTAATATGTCTTCATTGCTGTTTTTCCATTATCCAAGGTATGCTAAGGATTTGTCTGTGGCATTTTGTTTCAATGAATCAATTTTCTTCATTGTTCTTTATATTGTCTATAATTCACAACCATATGTTGCTATCAGAAAGATTCATGACCTCAGTAATTTTAATTTCACTGCCTTGTTGCTATTGTGTTACATGCTCTTCCTGACATTTAATTTTTCTGTTGTTATTGCTAATCTTCTTTTGATCTCTTTTAGACAGTCGCCACTGTTAGTTAATGTTGATCCAAGATATTCATAGTTTGTTATAATTTTAATTTCTTTATTGTTGATGATAATTCTGGGCTGTCTTTTTTGTTTGTCAATGTTTTCAGGATATTTAGATAGAGGATTCCATCTTTACTGTATTTTCTAACACATTCAATTATATTAGAATATACTTAAAACCAAATGAAACTGTGCAAAACTTGTATTGATATAGTAAAATGATTAAAATATTATTTTTCAGCTATCTGGCTATAACAACTGTTTATAAACGACACTCTGATCCATAAAAACATCCGCAAAGACATAAACAAAAATATTTAAACAGAGAAAATAAGAGGGGACAGCTAGCTGTCTTGCTGTGTTGTCGTCAAAGATGGTCAACCATTGAAACAGGCAAACATCATTAATGCCCTCTGAGATGTGGGAAGTGTACAGGACATCAACAACCATGAGTCCACATCACTCCATCGGATGGAAGAGATGGAAGTTAAGATGGTAACAGCCAGAAATGAGTGAAACTTAGTGGGCACATAAGAGGAATTACCAATCCACCAAGCTAGAGTAGTCAATCGCTGGATGCTGCAGAACATGCTGAGGATAGAATCTGAGCATCAATGGACATGTACTGAGTGCAATGATGATAACCCACAAATAATGAAATAACTCAAATGCAAAATAGATGTTTCAATTTAAAAGGCATTGAATGAGAAAACAGAGTAGTAATTACAAGAAAGTCAGTGCTGATTAATACATGTCTACTTGTATTTTTCGTCACCTTTTGTCTGTTCAACTGATGGAGGGGATAGACATTTATGCAGACTTTGTTATAAAATGGACCATGGCTTCTAGCTCTACCAATGAGCATAGAAGTTTTGCATTTAAATAAGGTTGTGTTGGCCAGAATCTCAATCTGTCTGAATTGTAAAGGTGACAATTTCTCAAGTATATGTTTTGTGTTTTGTGGCTTAATATAATATATATATAATAATAAATTATGCAAACTGTAACATAGAAATGATAATGTTGATTGTGTGATTAAAAACAAAAATAGGAAGATGAAAATTAAGATGAAATATAAACTGTCTTGGTGTGTTTACCTTCAGAATTGGTGCTATCTTCATCACTAGAGCTTTCTTCCTGATCTTCATCATCCTCATCTGTTTCACCTTTGTTCTTGTGAACAACAATTTTGTAGCTGGGAGCTACTGCATCAACATGGTCAGTATGAAGGTTTCTAATTTTCCCAAACTTGTAAATTTTCATCTCATGGTAGCTGATGTTGATCGTTGTTGGCCTGGAAATAAATTGTGAAAGTTTTAGAAGTGATGATTATTCTCTACTCTAGAATGACATAAGTTGTGTACAATCGTTAACTGTTTTTAACATTTGGGATTAAAACATCAATATTCTTCCATGGTGTTATTAATTGACCCAATTATTAAATGCAATATGGGGTTCATCATCATCAAGTATCGGACCTACTGGCGTAGGTGATCATGTCTCTCCACAACTTTCGATCTCGGCAGCTATTAATCATTTCTGTTGTTGACCTTCTGCCAAGCCATTCTCTTAAGCTGTCTGTTATTTTTTTCTTTTTGCTTCCCTCTATCTCTTCGCCCCTCAATTTTTCCAGTTGTTACAATATATTCCAGTTGTTCTCTTCTCATTACATGGCCAAAAAATGATGATTGTTTCTTCCTAATATTGGAAATTAGCTCTCTTTTTGCTTTGACCTCTCTCAGAACATCTTCATTACTCATCTTAGCTGTCCATGATATTCTCAACATTCTTCTGTAAAACCACATTTCTACAGACTCCAGTGATTTTCTTGTCTGTTGTCCTATTGTCCATGATTCACATCCATATGTTAAGACTGGCTCTACTATGGGGTTATATTATAGAAATAAGTAAAGAATGTCTAAAGGTGGATACACAAATGATATGATCATGATCAAATCTTGATGACGTTTGTGAAATAATCAGTAAAATATTGGTCCTATCAATGAAAGTTTAACTACAATAATAAAAAAAATAATAATATTGAAGGCTTAAAAGATAAACCTAATAGTGAAATATTTTTCTGCCATAAAAAATCATGCATAAGCCTGAGTAAACAATGATGGAGATATATGGTAGTCAAGAAAAGTACTGACCGTTAATGTAATGACTTTAGAATCTTACAAGAAACATACACTAAATTGTCTACATTAAAAAGTGGCACTGTGTTTACTGCAGCTATAATTATTGAAATCCAAGGCAAAAATGATTCAGGAGATACTTCCTAAATTTTTGTAGGTGACCTGGTGATTAATAAAAGTATAATTATGAGATTCTGATGATTGGGTGTTATGCTACACACATTTGATCGGAAAGTGATGTGTATGTATATCCCACAGGTTACAGGAACTCTCAGTGTATTTATTTTGTGCTGAGCACTTGTGCCAACCACATCACCCCAAAAAGCATGTGCCGAAGGTCTGTAAAATTTATGGTCACTAACACCATATTCCCTATACGCCACTTAGCGTGACGGGGGTACTTTACCTTTTTTTTTTTTTTTTTACTACTTGTGGATTTGTCTATAATTTTGTGATTCTGAGCACTGCCATTAGTAAATCAAAAGTATCTATCTTAAACCCTGTGCAGAACTATTGATTAGTTCTCATTTATCCTTTATCTCTGGGCAGATAAGATCAAGCCCATAGTCATAGACACATTTAAAATTAGGTTCTAGTTTTCTGTTCAGTGCACCCAATTTGGTTATTTGGTTATGGAAGGCCCCGATATCACTGCAAACGAAATCCATAATTGCTCAAACACCCGTGCCAGCATAATCATCCAAATTAATATCTCATCTCCCAAACAAAGAAAGGTAACTGTAGTCCCCATCGTAGCAGTCTCAGCATATGCCAAAAGACATAAGGAGAAACCGCGCAGAAATTATCTTAGTAAAAGATAATTTAACATAATAGGAAGCATGCCATTTGTTTGGCAATTAATATAATCAAGTGGTAAAAATATGAAATATTTTTCTCAAAATATATGATTATAATCATGAGAAGCAAAGATAAACATAAAGTTATGCTTCATTGCTTCTTTTGCAATTCTATCTATCTATCTATTGACCTTTCGAGCCGTAACCGGCCCATAGGGCGTAGACCAAGATACACCTTCTCCTATATGAATTTTTGTTCTAGCAGTTTTCTTTTAAAGATATTTTATTAAATCTCGCCATCTGTCTCTGTTCTGTGCAAGCAGTTCTATCTCATTGAGGGAGCCGATTCCTGCTGCTCTTGCCTCTCTCATCAATGTTCTTCTCAGTGTCTCCCTGGGTCTTCCTCTTTTTCTTTTACCTGTTGTTTCCCATATGAGGGCTTGCTTTGCTATTCGATTATTATCTCTTCTCATCACATGTCCAACGTATGACCATCGTCTTTTCTTTATTACTGAAGATATTAGTGGTTGATTGGCGATTTCTCTAATTTCCTCGTTTGTTTTGAATTCGTTCCATTCTATACCAAGTATTTTCCTTAGACATTTATTTTCGAATGCGTTCAACTTTGTTTCTATATCTCTTGTTGTTTTCCAGCTTTCACACGCATACGTAAGGGTTGATAGTACATTTGATTTGAATAGCCTAAGTTTTGTGTTTGTGCTAATGAGTTTTGATTTCCACAACTTTTCAAGGCTTCTGAAAGACATTGCTGCTTTAGCCAGTCTGATTCTAATTTCTTTGCTCGTATCCCCTTCTCGATCAATGTGACTTCCAAGATAGATAAAGTGATCGATCTCTTCTACTGGTTTGTTTTCCATGTATATTTTGTCACTGTTGGAATTAAACTAGTCATGACTTTAGTCTTTTCATGATTGATCTCAAGCCCAATTTTGCTGGCTATTGATGATAGTTCATTTGTGTTTTCCTGCATCGTTTTTATCTGACTGCTGATGAGAACTATGTCATCAGCAAAGTCGAGGTCCTCCAAATGGTCTCCTTGTATCCATTCGATGCCTTTATTACCAGTGCAGCATTTCTTCATTATGAAGTCCATAACAATTCCAAATAACAAGGGCGATAAAATACATCCTTGTTTAACCCCAGTTTCTATTGGGAAACATTCGCTCAGTCCTTCCTCTGTTCGAACTGCACATGTGTAACCATCATACATGTCTTTGATAATATTTATGATTTTTGATGGTAAACCATATTGCTTCAGAATTTTCCACAAAGAATCTCTATGAATACTATCAAATGCTTTTTTGAAGTCGATGAAGTTAAGTACAAAAGGTTTTTGCTTTTCAATATGTTCCTCCAATATAAGTCGTAGAGTGAAAATGTGGTCAAGACAGCTTCTCCCTTTTCTAAACCCAGCCTGTTCTTCACGCATTACTGTATCTATTGAATCCTTTATTCTATTTAGGATGATTTTACAGAATAACTTTGAGGCAACTGACAAAAGTGTCACGCCTCTCCAGTTGTTACAATCTCTAAGATTGCCCTTTTTTGGGATCTTAACAATGATTCCTTTTTTCCATTTATGAGGCGTCTTCTCTGTTTTCCAAATGATGTTGAACATTTTTTGGAGATGTATTAAATTATGGCTATCAATTGCCTTGAGGATCTCAGCTGTTAACTTATCCTCTCCAGCAGCCTTGTTATTGGTCATTAGCTTTAAGGTGGTTTCTATTTCACTCAAGGTGAAGTCATCTAAATTTACATCTAATTCTGCTGCTGGTGTTTCAGCTTCAAAATCTATTAAACTGTGAGGTAGTGGACGGTTAAGAATTTCTTTGAAGTGTTCTGCCCAACGGGCTTTTATGTCTGCGCTTGTTGTTAGCATTAATCCAGATTTGTCTAGAATTGGTGTTCCACTGGATGTATAGGTGTTTGTCAGCATCTTTTGTACTGTATAGAGAGTTCTGCTGTCTCCTGTAATTGCAGCTGTCTCTGCTTTCTCTGCCAAGTTGTCTATATAAGCTCTTGTATCTCTTCTTGCCGAACTTTTCACTTTGTTGTCTAATTCTTTGTATGTTGCTTTTGCCAGAACCTTTCCAAGATCTCCTTTGCAATTGAAATATTTTTATTTTTCCTCTGAAGCTATTCACACATTTTTATTTTACCAAAATATTCAATTGTTATTTGTAACCTTATTTATCCATTAGTGAAAAGAAAATGCAACTGAGCTGATGGAGAATTAACAAACCATCCAGGAATAATTGAAATTTCATAAAATAATAGTCTAAAGCCGCAGATTAATCATCAGCATGAAACATAGACAAATAATATAATGTAATGTTTAAAGAAAGCAAAGAATTAATCATATTGTACATAACTGAAGAAAAACGAGTATTATCGTCTGTTACTCAGTTATACTCTGTGTCTGTCTTAAAATGGAGTCCCTAAGTAATTCTGAATGGTAAAGATGATTGAAAAAGGCTACAAATGAGGTAATAACAGAAAGTCATTAATGGTATAGAAGATGAACTGAGATTGTAGGACAAGTTCAAAGATAATGGAACAAATAAAAAAAAAACAGGTACTGAAAAACATGAAAGTATAATAAAGCACATCACATCAAGAAAGTTAATAGAAATCTGTGCTATGTGTTTTACTTATAATTTCCTCAACTATGAGTACATTTGTTCTATGCCACGGTTTACTATTTTTTATGGCATCTGGCCATCTGATCTACGGTTTCTTCCTCAAGCGTGTGTTAAAAAAGATCTACTGCTTCTTCATTTCTTTGTTTTTGACAATATGATAGAACCAGTTTAACAATTTTTTAAAATATAAGAAGTATATAAAAGTTTTGGAAGATATTTTTTTTCATACAGCAAGTTATGTTGAACTGTGTTCTGCACCTTATGATACAGCACATCTGTGGAAATTAGCATAAGATGTACGCATTGAGAAGTAGTAAATATGTTTGCTGTCTCTTACTGCTTCCACAAACAAGAATTTAGTCAGTGACAAGAGTACACATGCTTACATGACAATTCTCCCATTCTGGTATGCTGCTTTCATATCATGGGAACAACTTGTTTTCCAATCTTCTATGTTCTCTGAAGAAAACTTGGCCCAATGGTCCTGTTGTTTAATGTTGTTCAGCTTTTGAGGGACAATAAGTCTATTACATTGCTCAAGTATCTCTGCTGACAGAGAAGAACCACAAGATGACTCAGCACTTGAAGATGTCTCTGCTGAATGACAAACTGATGTTCCAGAAATCTGGAGGAGTGTGGAACTATTCCTTGTTATGTCATCTTGGTCAAATAAAACAAAATACATTAATTAGTTTGAGATATTAATGATGTGATGTAAGAGTAAAATCAATAGATAGATTAAATAATTATTTGTTTACGGAGTGACAGAATAAAGTTTTAAAATATTGTCCTTAAGTTGTGATGTTAGACATACATTTTATTTGTTTCATGTCATTTTACCAATTGTGGTTGTCAGAAAATATAATGTTTAAATGTCATCAGGTTATAAGTCATGAAACATATGTTTTGTGTAGCTATTCAAAAGAAAGGTCTTGGAACCATTTGTTACAAACAAAAAGCAAGAACAGATGACAAATCATAGACTGCCACTAAAGCAAAACATGAAACATATAATAATTATGATTTGAACCAAAATAAACATGTTACACATAAGTAAAAGAAACAAAAGTAACTGATGATAATAGATGATTGGGATGACATGGAATGATCTTAAAAGAATGGCAAGAAACAGAACGGCTTGGAAAGTGTTTGTTGAAGACCTTTGCTACACAGGGAGCTGAAAGGTAGAAGAAGAAGAATGAGTATTTCATCATCATCATGTGCCATACCGTTGGCATAGGCGATCATGTCCTTCTACAATCTTCTATCTACGGTGCATCATATCAGTTCTGTTGTTGACTGTTTTCTATGCCATGAAACCAAGCTATCCAGTATTTTCTCTCTTTTGTTGTCCATGATCTCTCTTTCCTTTTATTTTGCCAGTTGTAACCAAGTATTCCAACTTTCCTCTTCTCATGAATGAGTATTTAGAGAAACAAATATAAAAAGATTTCAAGAGAGTGTGAGCTGTAACCAGAAGATGAAGAATGGGAGCGACTCATGATAATTGTAAACAACCCTGACATGGCACTCAATGTAAAAGAAAGAAGAAAATAATTTTTAAAAATAATATAAAAAAGGAATTAGATTTAAATATCTACATTACAAATTAAAGAAAATAACAGCAATACTGGTAAAGAAAGAATGAGACTAATTATTATCAGTTATATGTGTGAGCTCAAAAAAAGTAAAACACATGATCAAGGAAACCAAACACAAATGCAAAGAAAATTGTTGGATGAAACTGAACAAGAATTACAAACTATTGCCAAAAGAATTGTACAAAATGTAAATGCAATAATAAAGAAAGGAACAAACAGCAACCTATAACTGCACAGAAATTATAAAAAGCAAGAACAAACATTCTAACAGAAATAAAGTTACTAGCATGCACACATTGATGCATGATTCTAGAATAATTATTAATAATAATACAACTAAAATTAAATGTGTTAGGCGTATGGTAGAAGCTACATTCAGATACAAAAATTAGAAGTGAAGAATTAAGAAGACAGTAATGGTTCACTCCCGCAGGTTAGAACTTAAAGAAAATGTGAATAAATGATATGACCATATAATGTGACATAATTAATTAATACAGCTATTAAAACACAACCATTAAGAAATGCAATGAAAGCAACATATAAAAAGGTTATTTTAAACATGATAGATAGATGAAATACTATATACTTAATCCTCCTTTGGTAGGGCAGAACTCTACCCAACTCACCCTAAAAGGAACTTATAAAGGATAAGAATAAAAACACTTAATGTTAAATACCCAAGTATATTTAGAGAAACATATACAAAGAGATTACAAAAGAGTGAGCTATAACCAGAAGATGAAGAATGGAAACAAATTATGATAATTGTAAACAACCCTGACATGGCACTCAGTGTAAGAGAAAGAATAAAGTAATAAAATAAAATAATACACAAGAGGAATTAAATTTTAATCTGTATACTAAAAATTAATGGAAATAACTATGATACAACTACTAAAGAAAGAATTAGACTAATTATTATCAGTTATATGTGTGAGCTCAAAAAAAGAAAAACACATGATTAAGGTAACCAAACACAAACACACATATAACATTTTGATGAAATTGAACAAGAATTTAAAACTATCACCAAAAGAATTGTACAAAATTTAAATGTATTAATAACGAAAGAAGAAAACAACAACCTACAACTGCACAGAATTTATAAAAAGAACAAACATTCTAACAGAAATAAAGTTACTAGCATGCACACAATGATGCAGGATTCTAGAACAATCAATAATATTAATACCACCAAAATTAAATTTGCTAGGCGTATGGTAGAAACTAACTTGAGATACAAAAATTAGAAGTGAAGAATTAAGATGACAGTCAGGGTTCACTCCATAGGTTAGAACTTAAAGAAAATGTGAGTAAATGATTTGACCGTATAATGTGACAGAATTAATTAACACAGCTATTAACACAACACTTAAGAAATGCTATGAAAGCAACAGATACAAAGTTTATATTAAAAATGAAAGACAGAAGAAATACTATAAACACTGAAATATTAATACAAAATGTATGATCAAAAAGCAAAATTCCATATTATATCCCCATATCTTTTTCCACTACCAGTCTCTAAAAATCAAATAAAGAAAGTAAGGAGGAAATGGAAATTTTGTAATAAAATAATAAACAACTATAGGTATGTAAAAGAAAATAATGCTCTTGTATTTTCCTTACTAAATTGTATAACAAACAACATTCAAGCATCCTTTCCAATGTCTGGTAACAAATAAGCCATACACAATAACAAGTCAAACATAAGTTACCCTTTTCAGAACAGCTTTCCTCATATGGTGTAGTACTGCTGTCAGTAAATGCAATACTCAAAGTTTCTGTTTCTTCAATGTTGCTTTTGGTGGACCCAGGTTTTATGACAGTTTTAAAGCTGTTAATTTTAGTAAATATCCAGTTACGCAATTTGAATAATTTGATTGCAGAGCTATCTCTGACCATTCGTGGTCCCTTTATATCAAGCAGAGTACTGTACCCTACAACTTGATTTCTTTTAACAGATGCACCAGCATAACGAAGAAGTTCTGTAATATCATGATGTTTGAGTTGAACAGATAAATGTAGTGCTGTTTTCTTATAATTGTCTATAGCATCAACTTTAGCACCAGATTTGAGAAGAATTTCAACAATTACTATCTGGCCATTTGTAACACTCAAATGTAGTGGTGTTTGCATATATTGATCTTTGGCATCAACATTAGCTCCAGCGTTAAGAAGAATTTCAACAATTTCTTGATGACCACTTACAACACTTAAATGTAGTGATGTTTGCATACAATTGTCATTAGCATCAACTTTAGCTCCAGATTTGAGAAGAATTTCAACAATTTCTTTTTTTTATATCTAGCACTCAAATGTAGTGAAGTTGCATTATTAATGTCTTGGGCATTAACATTAGCTCCAGATTTCAGAAGAATTTCAACAATTTCTTGATGACCACTTGTAACACTCAAATGTAGCGGTGTTTGCTTATAATAGTCTCTATCATCAACACTAACTCCAGCTTTGAGAAGAGCTTCAACAATTTCTTTGCAACCATGTGCAATACTAAAATCTAGTAAGGCAATCATATCATTATTGCTTTGAACATTAATATCAACTCCAGTTTTCAGAAGAATTTCAACAATTTCTTTATGACCATTTTCAATACTCAGATGTAGAGGTGTCTGTTTACAACTGTCTTCAGCATCAACATTAGCTCCAGATTTGAGAAGAATTTCAACAATTTCTTTGTTTCCATTTCTAGCACCCAAATGTAGTGAAGTTGCATAATTAATGTCTTGGGCATTAACATCAGCTCCAGATTTCAGAAGAATTTCAACAATTTCTTGATGACAACCTATAACACTTAAATGTAGTGGTGTTTGTTTGTAATCATCTTCAACATCAGCATTAGCACCTGATTTGAGAAGAATTTCAACAATATCTTTTTTTCCATAGCTAGCACTCAAATGTAGTGAAGTTGCATTATTAATGTCTTGGGCATTAATATCAGCTCCATATTTCAGAAGAATTTCAACAATTTCTATACAGCCATTTGTAACACTCAAATGTAATGGTGTTTTCTTGTAATCATCTTCAACATCAACACTAGCTCTGGCTTTAAGAAGAATTTCAACAATTTCTTGATGACCACTTACAACACTTACATGTAGTGGTGTTTGCCTATAAATGTTTTCAGCATCAACATTAGCACCTGCTTCAAGAAGAAGCTTAACAATTTCTTTGCACCCTGAAATAGCACTCCAGTATAATGCACTACAATTATCCCAATTCTTAGTATGAATATCCGATCCAGCTTTTATAAGAATTTCAACAATTTCTGAATGGCTATTCAAAACACTGTAATGTAGTGCTGTTTGATCATATATATCGTTGGCATCAACAATTGCCCCTGATTCAATAAGTATTTTAGTAATTTCTTTATAACCAGATTTGGCACTCCAATGAAGGCATTTGTTTACCACGGTCTTGAGCATTAACATTTGCCCCAGCTTTGAGAAGTATTTCAACAACGTCTCTTTGACCATTTTGAGTACTTAGATGTAATGAGGTTTCCTTTTCATTGTTTACATCATCAACAATAGCTCCAGCATTGAGAAGAATTTCTACAATTTCTTTGTGACCATCCCAAGAAGCTAAATGTAATGGAATTTGATTATATTTATCTTTGGCATTAACATCAGCCCCAGCTTTTATAAAGATGTCTAAAAGTTCTGTGTCCCCATTGTCAGCACTCATGTGTAATGGAGTTTTCTTGTATATGTTTATCTTATTGATATAAACTGCTGCAATAGAAAGTATGTCCACATGTTTGAACTGTCCAGCCTCAAAAAAGAAAATGATTTATTCTTACATTCATTCTTGTCTAATTCAGTATTTGTACATTCCTTGTGATAATGAATAATTTCTTCATGATCATCTGAAATTGCAATGCCTTTATCTTTTAAAAATGTCAACAGTTTCACAACAAGAAGCTTGTCATTCTTGTTTTCAACTGGAAAAAGTTCTTGTTTTGACAATTCAGCCATATTTCTGTGTTTTCACATAAAATTAGTACTATATTTCAACAGGACTTGTTGAGAATTTGAAGAAAACAATTTCTGTCATTACAGATTCTTGAATAGAAATAAAATTTAGCAAATATCTTTAAAAATTTTTTGGGTTTATTTGGTATTTTTAATGACCAAAGAATGTCATTTTTCCTGACAGATATCATGAGTATTCTACAACACCCATCTCCTACTTTTATTCCCCCATAGGCCCAACAACGTTCTAAATATCTAAATCATTGTAGTCTAGCCTGATGATCAATTCTCGAATTGTAATAAAATTGTCTCCATATTTAAAACACTATAACAATCATTGCAATCTTCATTTCAGCACCATTCTGATAATATTTTTTATCACCACTCCAGATCACCATCAAAATCAGATAAGCTGTCTCTAAAGATACTATTCTATTCTAATTCTATTCTATTCTTTTTGTTGATCAGTTTCTTTGTCATTGGGGCATTTCCACATCCGCCCCACCATCCATCACATCATTTCTCAATGCCTCCAAAGATGAGCCACACAAACCTACAAGGATAGAGAAGATTTATTTGATATTAATATTCGATTAACTGTTGTCTTCTAATGTCTATTTTTTTTTAAATATGGTGATTAATCATCAGGATCACTATTTTCGACTTTTGTGTGTGTGTGCTGTAAGGGGTAAATCTCAATAGAAAATTAATCTAATTAGCAATAATACATAAATAATAATCGCCTCAAAGTAAGATTACTCACTGTTACAAGATTACAACAATAAATGCTGTCTTTAATTGTCTTAATAAAAGAACACTGCAATTAACAATTTGTTGTCTCTAACTAGAACAAATGTCTTGTTTGCTCGTATCAGTGTATCATTAAAAATAAAGAAGCTGAGTTTAAGTTTGTGTCTAAAAATACTTATAATAATGGTTTTTAAATGAAATAAAACTTCAGAGTAATTGAAATAATATAGATGTGATTCAGTGAAAAAAGGTATTAAGAATAAGACCACAAAAAGAACGGTCAAGCTCAGTCAGAGGAGTCATTTCAGTAATCAGGAAATAAATTGTGAAAATGTTATATGAAGAAAGAAAAAATAATAATTTAAAAACTGAAAAAAACGCACCACAGAAAAATTGGAGCTGCCTCCTTCAGTCATAGTTAACTATGGATTTTCCAGCGCCCCTAGAAATGTTATTATTTCTTTCTCCGTGTATTTTATTTTCTATGAATCTGTCTCTGCTTCTTGTTTGAGTTGGAGCTTTAGAGTGTGTTTCCAAAGATTGCGGTCTGCAGCTATTTCTTCCCATGCTGCAGGGTTTATATTCAGAGTCTTCATGTCACATTTACACACATCTACATATCGAAGTTTTGGGCGCCTCTTAGTCCTTTTGCCATCTGCTAGTTGTCCATAGAGGATATCTTTTGGTATGCTGCCATCTTTCATTCTGTGTATGTGGCCAAGCCAGCGTAACTTACATTGTTTGAGGAGCATGTAGATGTTCGGGAGGTCTGTGTGAGTCATGACCTCCTAGTTTGCCACTTTATCCTACCAGGTGATACCAAAAATATGGCGGAGACATCGCATAAGAAATGTTTTTAGCCTTTTCTCGTGCTTTGTATAAGTTGTCCAAGATTTGCTGCCATACAAGAAGATACTAATCATGCAGGCATTGTAAACAGTGGCCTTTGTTTTAATTGCTAATTTGTTGTTTTCCCACACACGCCTAGAAAGAGGGGTGAAGGTGGTAGCAGCTTTACCAAATGCATGTGTCAATTTCTGTATCTAGAGATAGTTTGTCATTGATGATGGACCCCAGGTAGCTATACTTCTGCATGACATAAACATAAAGTATGTAGTTATCAACCGAGATTGCAGGTGTTGCTTCAATGTCCTGACCGAGTATAAGTATATTAGTTTTCTGTAAACTTATTGTTAGACCGAAGTCTCAGCAGGCACGTGAAAAGTCATGTACGATGCTTTGAAGTTCTTCCTGACTTTGCGTGACAAGTGCTGCGTTGTCAGTAAATCACAGGTCTTTAATGGTAAGGTGACCATATTTTTGAAAACCTAATCCGGGACAGATTAATTTGACTTAATTTTCCATCAATAAAATGAAATGTCTTCCGTCTTTTTCAAGTTAATAATATATATATATTTTAAAACTAATTCAAACACCTAACAATATAGACTTACAAAACGTTATCAGGAGATAAACAAAAATAATATTGATGCTCACTTAAATGGAAGGTGAAGCAGAGTTGCTGTACTTTTCTGATCAGTATTTCCAGTTTCAGTATACAAGATTTAAAACTTGGGGCGCATTATACTGTTACTACTGTTTCGCCAAATGAATAACCAGTTCAACTTTTTAAATATTTTCTACACAACAACGGAATAATGTCTATTTTTAAGTCGAAGAGACGTAAAAATACTGTTACATGCCAGCTTTCACTATTGCTAAGACATCCAAACATTTCTATGCCAGCTAAACAACAAATGATAAATAGCATTTTCATACCAATTTTGTGTTACGAAAGTCAAACATGGACCCTTTCTAAATCACAATTAAGAAAGATCAATACATGTGAGATGCGATGCTTAAGAAAAGTAACAAACAACACAAGAAGATATAGAATACCAAATGAAACTATAAGGAAAATGGCAGGAACAAACCCTGACAAGAATATATAGAACAACAACAACTTAAATGATTTGTGGCCACCTGGTCAGAATGAATCCTCACCAATCACCATCAAGGGCGTTCTTCTTGAGAATGCATGAAAAAAGACCAAGATGAAGACCCAGAAGAAGATGGATAGATGCAGTGACAGTGACATGTAACAACAAAGGAAAATCACTAATTCAGACAGTTCGAGCAGCTCAAGAACGACAAATGATATAAACCACGACACCTTTTAGGTATCAGTGAGAAAGAGAAAAGAGGAGTAGAAGAAGAGACGTTTGGCAAAATTGCTAAACGTTTGTATCCCTAATTTATTTTAACAAATCCGGGACAAAACCTAAAAAATCGGGACAAAACCTAAAAAATCGGGACAAATTCAGGACGGTAACAAATCCGGGACAAAGGTTGAAAAAAAAACAGTAAAAAAATCGGGACGTCTGGTCACCTTACTAATTAATAGTGATGTGTCTGATTTTTAGACCTTGCTTGCTTTTAGTCTTGCGAGATTGAATAACCGACCATCAGATCTAGCATGAAGATAGAATATTCGTTTGTATTTGAGACTGCATGTTTGAATAGAGCAGCAAATGAAATTCCAAATAAGGCCCGAGCAAGAACGCATCTCTACTTGACACTTGATATGTTGAAGTTGAAGGGTTGTGATATTCTGCCGTCCTATTGAATGGTGTCCTTCATTTCCTCATGGAACGATTTGACTAGCGGCAGCAGAGTATCAATATGTCATCATCATCATCATCGAGTGCCGTCTCCGCAACGAAGGTTGGCTACCATGGAGCGCCATTCTGCTCTGTCTCTTGCTTTGATGGTGCAGGTTGTCATAGGCTGATTTGTCCATCTTTTGATGTTACTCATCAATATATAGGCAGCCTATTTTAGAAAGTATAAAATAATGAGTCATGAGATAAACAGAGAAAATAATGCATACCAAAATAAGTTGTAATTCACTGTCTGTGGTGTTTATCACATTAACTAAAGATTTCAATGTAAACTTCTTTTCTTGTAGTAACATACACGCCTACTTACAGTTCGTGTCTAGTTTCATAGAAATTATTGCGTTCAAAGGTCACTTGTTGTTACCGGAAATTCTGTTCTCTTTGTGGTCCCGTGCCCTCTTGCTATTCAATGGCACAAAACTGTTCGGGATTCCCTATATTTATAAATAAATCTCTATTTAATTAAGAGATTATCATTTTTACAATGTACCTAAGTGATTAAATTTTCTTTTACTCCGAAACTAAATAATAATACAGTTTTGTTGAAAGAAAAAGAAGATAGAAGCAATGGCAAAGATCATAGCCGTGACTAAAAACAGCGAGTCTATTCAATCATCATCATCAAGTACCGGGCCTAGTGGCGTAGGTGATCATGTCTCTCCACAACACTCGATCTCGGCAGTTATTTATCATTTCTGTTGTTGACCTTCCGCCGAGCCATTCTCTCAAGCTGTCTGTTATTTTCTCTCTTTGCTTCCCTCTATCTCTTCGTCCCTCAATTTTTTCCAGTTGTTACAATATATTCAAGCTGTTCTCTTCTCATTACATGGCCAAAAAATGATGTCGTTATATCTAATGTTGTGGCGATTCATGATTATACAAAAAAATTACGACGGTGGTTTTCTGTTGCCTTCCGTCGGTTTGTTTACGGTTGACTCCGCTAGCCTTTGACTAAAAAGTCTCACCCACAAGGCAGTGGGGTTGTTTTACGTCGGGGTACCCTCCCTTAGCCTTTTACTCTCCCGAGCTTACCTGCAAGGCAGCAGGGCCACCACAGGTCTATTCAATAATGTGATCTTTTCTAAATTCTAGCGTTTGTTTCTCCTCATGTCGCTTCTTCAGTAGATGATCGATGATTGAATGAAGATAAAACAATGTGTTTCCGAACCTAGGAATGCATATGTTTTTTGTTATGTTATTTAATGCAACCAAGTGCAGGAATTTATAAGGAAATATGATAGAGAAATCTTCTTTCCTTCATCTTTTGCCTTTCAGCGTAAAGGGGAGATATAATTTGCCGACTTTCGGTCTTGTTCGCCTCTGGTGCTGCTATGTTTCCTAGTGTTTCTTAAAATTTGGTCAATTAATATTTTTCCGTGGTTGTCCTTTGAGAGTGCGGATCTCATAACGTTTCTTTTAAAGACTTGTTGTATTGTATTTTGGTCTTTCTGTCTTATTACGTTGCCAAACAATTTTACCTGTTCTATCTTTATGCACTTCTATGCAGGAATTATTCCTAGTTTGTTCCCCCCCCCCTCAATTATTCATTTCTGAACTTAACTCTCAGATTGTTTCCTGTCATGTGTATAACCAATTTCGCCTCGGTAGTGGCTATTTTAATTTTTGTTTCTGAGTCCACAATCCTGGTCTGCCTTTGGTAGCGCAACGTAATTGAACGTTCGAGCGAAGTTTGGCTGGGAAAATTGTAATTTGCATAAAATCCCACTTTTATTATAACATCTACCCATTTATAAATGTTGAATGGTATCAATGGCTCACTTATCATTGAAGAAGCCATCAGATTTGAGTCACACAACAAGAATAGTCCATCGATCCTAAATATTCCTGTATTATGCAGAAATTTTAACTCGATCAACAAATGGCGGTTTGCTTTCGCCGGTCTGTTGTCAAGGACGCGTAATTCATTTAATTTGTAAAAGGCTCAGTGTATCCGCGTGCTGCAGAGCTATTTACTGGAGTTGGCCAGTTTATAACGTGGAAACGGGTTCTGGACCGTGCGACTGAGTAAGTTCACGTGAGTCTTGACCATCCACAGCATCGACTTTCAGCGACACAATTATCTATTGCGTCAGTCGCTGGACACTGCGGGAATTGCTGAGGAGGGGATCTGAGCACCTATGGACATATTAGGAGTGCAATGATGATGACCCGCAAATAACTCAATAACTTTATCTGGATTTTTCATTTTCTCATGAAAACAATTGTAAAACTGTTCATAATATTTGTGATAACTCTACAAATATTTTAAATTTAAAAATAGCACAATTATAGAGACTTCTAGGAATCACCCTTATCATTAACGAAGAAATTACCACACACAAAAAAAAAAAAGAATTACGTGACAGTACAGAATAAGCAACATATGCTCACACAAGTATCAACAAGCGCTACGTAAACAACAAAACCAAGGCTTCTCAAAACGATGAGTAGGCAACACACCAGAAACAGGGAAATATCATAGCAGCAGAATCCAAATCCAAGCAGGAGTGATATTCCCCCCCCCAACCCCCGCCTTGAAAAAATGAAAACGGCATCTACTCAGCTACTGCAAGTTTAGATATAGGTTACCTAGATAGTTAGTTACTTAGGAATTACTGAGGTGACTATAACTGATTAAAACTATTTTAGAAATTTCCATCGATTACATTGGATGAACCTTGAAACTATAAAGCAACCCCCCCCCCCCCTCCCCACACCCCATTCCGGCAAAAGGCACATTCGACGAAAAAACGTATGTAATTATCTTTTCAATTGTTAGAAAGGCATCTCTCGAGCTTGCGCTATCATGCCAAACCTGGAACATAGTGGCAAGAACAATAATAAAACTAGCCACTGCCAAGATTAAATGTGTGAGATTTGTCAGCCTGCTTGAAAATAAGAACTAAGAAAAAAGCTCTGGATAATTCCCGCCTTAGAATGCGTAAAGAAACATCACATACAATGGTTTGTAACGTGATAAGATCATCATCATCATCAAGTACCATGCCCGCTGGCGTGTGTGATCATGTCACTCCACAACTTTCGATCTCGACAGTTATTTATCATTTCTGTTGTTGACCTTCTGCCAAGCCATTCTCTTAAGCGGTCTGGTATCTTTTCTCTTTGCCTCCCTCTTTCTCTCAATTTGTCCCTCAATTGTTCCCAGTTGTTACAATATATTACAGTTGTTCCCTGCTCATTACATAGCCCAAAAAAATTATGATTGTTTCTTCCTAATATTGGAAATCAGCTCTCTTTTTGCATTGTTCTTTTTCTGAACGTTTTCATTACTCTTCTTAGCTATCCATGGTATTGGCAACATTCTTCTGTAAAACTACATTACTACAGTCTCAGTGATTTTCTTGTCTGTTGCCCTGATGATTAACATCCCTATGTTAAGACTGGCTCTACATAACACTTAAGAACTCTTTTTCTTGTCTCTGTTGTCAAAAATGGATTGCACAGTATCGTGATAAGATAGAAAGACCAAAATACAATACAACAAAACAAGCCCTCAGTAAACGTTGAGAGAACACCAGACCCAAGGGCTAACCACGAAAAAGATATATTGATTGAATATTAGAAACACTAGGAAAAAATAACTTAAATTTAAAAAAAAAATAATAATATGTATTTCATTTTAAAAATCAATACATCACAGTACATTGGAAAATCATTCGTTCACAATCGTTCATTCATTCTAATAAATTAATGATGTTGTTTTAAAGATGGACATCCATTTCTGATTATATATCTGCAAAAGTAGATCAGGGCTAAATGTTTTGAATCGGTAAATGGCAGCATTTCTTCAGGTTCACACTAAATTTCTACATTTGGATATTAGAATTAGTGATTTAGTGTAGCATTTTTGTGTTGTTTTGGCCTTGTGTTGAGCATGATGGATCTGTATATGTTTACCTTCTGTGTGGTGTGTGTTTGGAGTGTATGTTGTAACGCCGTTCTTGCTGGTATGATTGTGTTGCATTCGTAAAATATGTGTTTTTATGTTTCTTATATGTTTTGTTTGCAAAGTTGGCACTTGGCTGCCTGTCCTGATATTGAGCTTCCCTCTCTTTTGTGGGTGTCATGTTGTATATGAGTCTGTATGTAGCTTTTCTTGCTTTGGGAGCGATGTGTGGATTGTGTAGGTTTGAGAAGGTGCTGGTGTAGTCTGTGTGAAAGTATTTTTGGCCTCTCTTGATTCTGAGCTGTAGTGGAGGTGCTTGCTGTTTAATGAGGTGTTTGTAAATGGTGTTTGTCTTTTGATGTAATAGGTTGTCGTGTCCTTGAATAGCTTGAATGCAAGTTTTGTAGAATGTGGGTGTGGGACCGACGTGGTGAGGTATTGAATTGTTAGGTTTTCTGAATTTGAATAATCTCAGTCCCATGTAGTAGTGTGCGAACATATGATTGTCAGGTTGTTGGATGATGCTGCTCACGTGACTTATCCTGAGCGCTTTAATTTTTGTGTGTATACCCAGTAGCGAAATCTCTCCTTGTTTGTTGTGCTGTATCAGTGCTTTGCGCTGTATGCAGTTTGTTTATTTCTGTCATTGTTGGTTGTGGTGGGTTGAATACTGTGGCTATGTATGTTAGTTTTGGAATGATGTAAGTGTTTACAATGACGCTCCTACCAAAAATTGTGGATGTTTTGTATTTGTATCTCTGCAGTATGTCTGTTATCTTTGTGACTAGGTTCTGCCATGTTGGTTTGTGTGTTCTGTCTGGGTTGCAAGGATATGTTATTCCGTACAACTTAATGTTAGTGACCGGTGTTAGAGCAGAGGGAAAGTCCACTTTGTTCTTCCACCTGCCTATGCCCATGATGAATGATTTATGTATGTTTATCTGTGCCCCGCTGCCCTTCCCCAATTATGTGAGCGTATTTAGGATGTTGCCTATTGATTTAATGTTTGATGGAAAGAAGACAGTATCGTCAGCGTAGACTAACAATTTCTGCTCTCATTTCCCTGGTGTGAATGTGCCATTTTTTGAACTCTCTTGTCTGATGCTTTCTAGGAGCGGTTCTATGCTTAGAGCGTAAAGTAAAGGAGAGAGAGAGGGAACATCCTTGTCGAACCGATCTAGTAAGCCTGAATGTTTCTGTGAACGAATGGTTCATTAGCGAAACACTTGCTCGACGGGGTTTGCTTCTGATGATCAGATTGCCTCCTGCTGCGATGCTCTGTACAAAGAGTTTCCTACTACTTTCGGGTATAGAATAAAGGATGTGTATCCACTGTCTGAAGCGTTCTCCTACGTTACAGTTCAGTAGTGTCTTGTGAAAGTAGGAATGAGCTACTCTGTCGAAGGAAACAGGCAAATAATTGCAATGTTGCAGTAAAGCTGGTAGCAACGAGCCAGTACGGAGGTATGGTATACACTCTAAAAAACACATTGTACAAATTATAATCTTTTAACTGAATAGAGAGATTTATTTATAAATATAGGAATCCCCGAACAGTTTTGTGCTATTGTCACTTCTCACAGCCAGAAAGAGGGCAGATAGCAAGTGAACTTTGAACGTAGTAAATTCTATGAAGCTAGCCACGAACTGTAAGTATCATGTGTATATGTTGTTAACAAATAAGTTTTCATTTAATTATATAGTTAATGTGTGTATCCGTTTTCTGTTCTGTGTTTTTTTTTTTTTTTAAGTTTGTAAATGATTATATTTTTTTTTTAATCCTTATTTTATTGTCACAATTTACTTCCTACTTCCTGTTTACTGAAATGACTCCTCTGACTGAGTTTAACCGTTCTTTTCGTGCTCTTTTTCTTAATATCTGTTTTCACTGAATCACATCTGTATTATTTCCAGAGCTTGCATGTAAGACAGAAAATTACTCTGACATTTTATTTCATTTAAAACCATAAACCATTATTATAAGTGTTTTTAAACACTAGCTTAACACGCAAAATTCAGTTCCTAGTCTCTAGGGACTTCGTCAGAGTTGAAAGCTGGCGAACGCAACAACAAACACCAGCTAAAACTTAGCTTTTATTTAAAAAAAAATGATGATTGTGATGCACTGAGGGGGAAACAGTGTTCGTTTGTTAAGGGAGTCACAGACAGCCTTTATTTCTGTAATCACAATGAGTAATCTTATTTTGAGGCGACTATTATTTATTTATTATTGCTAATTAGATTAATTTTCTATTGAGATTTATCCCTTACAGCACATACACAAAAGTCGAAAATCATGAACCTGATATACAGGCAAAAGCAGCTTTAATAAACATGAGGAAGATACTATGCAATCCATTTTTGACAATAGATACAAGAAAAAGATATCTTTAATGTTATGTAGAGCCAGTCTTAATATATGGGTGTGAATCATGGACAATAGGACAACAGACAAGAAAATCACCGGAATCTGTAGAATGTGGTTTTACAGAAGAATGTTGAGAATACCATGGACAGCTAAGAAGAGTAATGAAAACGTTCTGAAACAGGACAAAGCAAAAAGAGAGCTAATTTCCAATATTAGGAACAAACAATCATCATTTTTTTTGGGACATGTAATGAGAAGAGAACAGCTGGAATATATTGTAAAAACTGGGTAATTTGAGGGATGAAGAGATAGAGGGAAGCAAAGAGAAAGATACCAGACAGCTTAAGAGAATGGCTTGGCAGAAGGTCAACAACAGAAATGATAAATAACTGTTGAGATCAAAAGTTGTGGAGAGACATGATCTCCTACACTAGCAGGCATGGTACTTGATGATGATGATGATGATGGTTAATAGATATATTTAAAATAAAATATGTTTTTAAAAAATAAGTTTAGAGAAGACAACAGTTACTCGAATATTAATATCAAATAAATCTTCTCTATCCTTGTAGGTTTGTGTGGCTCATCTTTGGAGGCATTGAGAAATGATGTGATGGATGGTGGGGCGGATGTGGAAATGCCCCAATGACAAAGAAACTGATCAACAAATAGAATAGAATAGAATTAGAATAGAACAGTATCTTTAGAGACAGCTTATCTGATCTTGATGGTGATCTGGAGTAGTTGTCAAAAATATATCAGAATGGTGCTGAAATGCAGATTGCAATGATTGTTATAGTGTTTTAAATATGGAGACCATTATATAACAATTCGAGAATTGATCATCAGGCTAGACTACAATGATTTAGATATTTAGAACTTTGTTGGGCCTATGGGGGAATAAAAGTAGGAGATGGGTGTTGTAAAATACTCATGATATCTGTCAGGAAAAATGACATTCTTTGGTCATTAAAAATACCAAATAAACCCACAAAATTATTTAAAGAGATTTGCTAAATTTTATTTCTTTCAAAAATCTGTAATGACAGAAATTGTTTTCTTCAAATTCTCAACAAGTCCTGTTGAAATATAGCACTAATTTTATGTGAAAACAGAAATATGGCTGAATTGTCAAAACAAGAACTTTCTCCAGTTGAAAACAAGAATGACAAGCTTCTTGTTGTGAAACTGTTGACATTTTTAAAAGATAAAGGCTTTGGGATTTCAGATGATCATGAAGAAATTATTCATTATCACAGGGAATGTACAAATACTGAATTAGACAAGAATGAATGTAAGAATAAATCATTTCTTTTTTTGAGGCTGGACAGTTCAAACATGTGGACATACTTTCTATTGCAGCAGTTTATATCAATAAGATAAACATATACAAGAAAACTCCATTACACATGAGTGCTGACAATGGGGACACAGAACTTTTAGACATCTTTATAAAAGCTGGGCTGATGTTAATGCCAAAGATAAATATAATCAAATTCCATTACATTTAGCTTCTTGGGATGGTCACAAAGAAATTGTAGAAATTCTTCTCAATGCTGGAGCTATTGTTGATGATGTAAACAATGAAAAGGAAACCTCATTACATCTAAGTACTCAAAATGGTCAAAGAGACGTTGTTGAAATACTTCTCAAAGCTGGGGCAAATGTTAATGCTGAAGACCGTGGTAAACAAATGCCCCTTCATTGGAGTGCCAAATCTGGTTATAAAGAAATTACTAAAATACTTATTGAATCAGGGGCAATTGTTGATGCCAACGATATATATGATCAAACAGCACTACATTACGGTGTTTTGAATAGCCATTCAGAAATTGTTGAAATTCTTATAAAAGCTGGATCGGATATTCATACTAAGAATTGGGATAATTGTAGTGCATTATACTGGAGTGCTATTTCAGGGTGTAAAGAAATTGTTAAGCTTCTTCTTGAAGCAGGTGCTAATGTTGATGCTGAAAACATTTATAGGCAAACACCACTACATGTAAGTGTTGTAAGTGGTCATCAAGAAATTGTTGAAATTCTTCTTAAAGCCAGAGCTAGTGTTGATGTTGAAGATGATTACAAGAAAACACCATTACATTTGAGTGTTACAAATGGCCGTAAAGAAATTATTGAAATTCTTCTGAAATCTGGAGCTGATGTTAATGCCCAAGACATTAATAATGCAACTTCACTACATTTGAGTGCAAGCTATGGAAAAAAAGAGATTGTTGAAATTCTTCTCAAATCAGGTGCTAATGCTGATGTTGAAGATGATTACAAACAAACACCACTACATTTAAGTGTTATAGGTTGTCATCAAGAAATTGTTGAAATTCTTCTTAAAGCTGCAGCTAATGTTGATGTCAAAGATCAATATAAGCAAACACCGCTACATTTGAGTGTTACAAAAGGCCATAAAGAAATTGTTGAAATTCTTCTGAAATCTGGAGCTGATGTTAATGCCCAAGACATTAATTATGCAACTTCACTACATTTGGGTGCTAGAAATGGAAAAAAAGAAATTGTTGAAATTCTTCTCAAATCTGGAGCTAATGTTGATGCTGAAGACAGTTGTAAACAGACACCTCTACATCTGAGTATTGAAAATGGTCATAAAGAAATTGTTGAAATTCTTCTGAAAACTGGAGTTGATATTAATGCTCAAAGCAATAATGATATGATTGCCTTACTAGATTTTAGTATTGCACATGGTTGCAAAGAAATTGTTGAAGCTCTTCTCAAAGCTGGAGTTAGTGTTGATGATAGAGACTATTATAAGCAAACACCACTACATTTGAGTGTTACAAGTGGTCATCAAGAAATTGTTGAAATTCTTCTGAAATCTGGAGCTAATGTCAATGCCCAAGACATTAATAATGCAACTTCACTACATTTGAGTGCTAGATATGGAAAAAAAGAAATTGTTGAAATTTTACTCAAATCAGGTGCTAATGTTGATGCTGAAGACACTTGTAAGCAGACCCCACTTCATTTTAGTGTTGAAAATGGTTGTAAAGAAATTGTTGAAATTCTTCTCAAATCTGGAGCTAATGTTGATGCTGAGGACCGTTGTAAGCAAACACCACTGCATTTATGTGTTAAAAATGGTCATAAAGGAATTGTTGAAATTCTTCTCAAATCTGGTGCTAATGTTGATGCTATAGACAATTACAAGAAACAGCACTACATTTATCTGTTCAACTCAAACATCATGATATTACAGAACTTCTTCTTTATGCTGGTGCATCTGTTAAAAGAAATCAAGTTGTAGGGTACAGTACTCTGCTTGGTATAAAGGGACCACAAATGGTCAGAGATAGTTCTGCAAGCAAATTATTCAAATTGCGTAACTGGATATTTACTAAAACTAACAGCTTTAAAACTGTCATAAAACCTGGGTCCACCAAAAGCAACATTGAAGAAACAGAAACTTTGAGTATTGCATTTACTGACAGCAGTACTACACCATTTGAGGAAAGCTGTTCTGAAAAGGGTAACTTATGTTTGACTTGTTATTGTGTATGGCTTATTTGTTACCAGACATTGGAAAGGATGCTTGAATGTTGTTTGTTAGACAATTTAGTAAGGAAAATACAAGAGCATTATACCTAGTAGTTGTTTATTATTTTATTACCAAATTTCCATTTCCTCCTTGCCTTCTTTATTTGATTTTCAGAGATTGGTAGTGGAAAGATATATGGGGAATATAGTATGGAGTTTTGCTTTTTGATAATATATTTTATATTAATATTTCAGTGTTTATAGTATTTCTTTTGTCTTTCATTTTAATATAAACTTTGTATCTGTTGCTTTCATAGCATTTCTTAATGGTTGTGTTAATAGCTGTGTTAATTAATTCTGTTACATTATATGGTCAAATCATTTACTCACATTTTCTTTAAGTTCTAACCTATGGGAGTGAACCCTGACTGTCTTCTTAATTCTTCACTTCTAATTTTTGTATCTCAAGTTAGTTTTCTACCATACGCCTAACACATTTAATTTTGGTGGTATTAATATTATTGATTGTTCTAGAATCCTGCATCATTGTGTGCATGCTAGTAACTTTATTTCTGTTAGAATGTTTGTTCTTGCTTTTTATAAATTCTGTGTAGTTGTAGGTTGTTGTTTTCTCCTTTCTTTATTAATACATTTACATTTTGTACAATTCTTTTAGTGATAGTTTTAAATTCTTGTTCAATTTCATCAAAATGTTATATGTGTGTTTGTGTTTGGTTACCTTAATCATGTGTTTTTCTTTTTTTGAGCTCACACATATAACTGATAATAATTAGTCTAATTCTTTCTTTAGTAGTTGTATCATAGTTATTTCCATTAATTTTTAGTATACAGATTAAAATTTAATTCCTCTTGTGTATTATTTTATTTTATTACTTTATTCTTTCTCTTACACTGAGTGCCATGTCAGGGTTGTTTACAATTATCATAATTTGTTTCCATTCTTCATCTTCTGGTTATAGCTCACTCTTTTGTAATCTTTTTGTATATGTTTCTCTAAATATACTTAGGTATTTAAAATTAAGTGTTTTTATTCTTATCCTTTATAAGTTCCTTTTAGGGTGAGTTGGGTAGAGTTCTGCCCTACCAAAGGAGGATTAAGATGTCTCCTTTCCTCCGCTAGACTTCGGGACACCCTTGGGCAAGGTGGAGCTCCTGTTAACCCCCCTATCAGGGTTATGTGAAACCATTGGAGCAGGTGGTGGATGGTGTTGTGGGAGCAGCCGACAAGTAGTGCCAGTTATGTTCCCCACTCCATGATGGCAGGCAGAGGATCTCATGTATAGAGACAAAGGCTGCGATCCCCAATTAGTGCAGACACTGCCAAGAAGGAAAGGAATGGCAAACTACCTTCTTATATTGCCTAGAATAATTATGTCAAAACATAACTTAATATCTACAGCTAATGATATTAATGGGGACTCCACAGGTACCTCGTCCGGTAGGGAGCATCATGTGCTACAGGTGACACCCAATCATCATCAAGCTACTGTATCTTCTTCTTTTCTCTTTTCACTGATACCTAAAAGGTGTCATGGTTTATATCATTTGTCATTCTTGAGCTGCTCAAACTGTCTGAATTAGTGACTTTCCTTTGTTGTTACATGTCTCTGTCACTGCATCTATCCATCTTCTTCTGGGTCTTCCTCTTGATCTTTTTCCATGCATTCTCAAGAAGAATGCCCTTGATGGTGATTGATAAGGATAAGCTACTGTATGCAAGATCTAAAAATTAAAGAGACACTAGCAATAGGAACTTGGAACATTAGATCAGCATACCAAGTTGGAAAACTAGAAAACATCAGCTAAGAAATGAAGAGAATGAAATTGAACATCTTGGGACTATGTGAAATGAGATGGAAAGGAGAAGGATTATTACAACACGACAGTGGAAATGTATTTTACTGTGGGGGAACCACACACAAAAGAGGAGTAGACATCATGCTAGTTAGAGATAAAAGCAAACCAGTGAAAGGATTTTGGCCAGCATCAGATAGAATTATGCTGGTAAATTTGAGAGGTAGACCAATGGATATAAACATAATTCAAGCTTATGCACCCACAAGTAATAGCGAAGAAGAAGACATTGGCACTTTTTAGAGATGACCATTGAACAGTGTAAATTCCAAGAAATAACTATTATATTAGGGGATTTCAATGCAAAGGTAGGAACATCTAAAGTGTAAAATGTGACTGGGGGACATGACCTTGGAGAGACAATGACAGAGGGGATAGATTGATAGATTGGGCAAAGACACATGAAATGATTGTAGGTAACACCTGGTTCAAACAACACCATAGGTGACTATTGACATGACAAAGCCCAGACAATAAAGTATACAATCAAATTGTTTTTATACTGGTACAGAGAAGATTCAGAAATGGGCTAATATCTGTTAAAACAAGGCCAGGAGCAGATTGCAATAGTGACCATGTACCAGTAGTTGAAAAGATAAGAATAAGATACAATTGCAGGGAGACACAGAAATCCCCTAGAAATATAAAATGAGAACTAGATATGCTTAGAGTAGATAGACAGATGAGTGATAAGCACAGTACGATAGTACAAACAAAGATATAATGCTCTTGAGAAAATACAGGACATCGAGGAACAGTGGGAAATGCTCAAACAATTGATTCAACAAACATCAACAGAATTAATACCAGTGACTAAAAGAATCAACAAAAAGAAATTGATGACAGAAGAAATATTAGAACTAATGGACGAAACACGAAAACATAAGAAAGAAGAACGGGCGTACAAAATATTGCACAAAGAGATCCAAAACAGATGCAGAGAAGCTAAGGAAGGATTGTTAACTCTTTCCGTACGATCTGCCGTATGGTGCGCCAAATCCATTTCAATTGCGTACGATCAGCCGTATAGTGCGCCAAACATAATTTGTTTCGTGTAAACCGTCAACAAACTGTATTCCTATATTTTAGATTGACTATTTTATATAGATTCCTTCACTGGAGAGTTCCTTCCTTCTTCCCCACGAGGTTCAAGTGGAAAGACGTAGTCTAACGTGTGATTTTTTTCATTTGGAATTAGTGTTTATCGTAAAAAAATTGTAAACAAAAATCAGCTGATCGAAATGGCTTCCAGTAGCAGTGATTGTAATGCTAAAAGTCAGTTGATGACGGCTGATGAAGCTTGTCAATTAATTTTTCTTGATGATTCTGATGATAGTTCAGACACTGTAAGTGTTGATAATAACAATGGTGATGACAGTGATCCAGATATTATCGATTTTTCAGTAGAGGAAAATGAAAGTCTCATTTTGAATATTGACAGTGATGAGGAATACATTCCTTCAGAACCAAAAAAACCAAAAGCAGCTGCAGGTAGAGGTAGGGGCAGAGGAAGTGATAAAACTACTAAGATAGCCACATCTAACCCAACTGCCAGGCCTAGCTCATCTAGACCTTTCATCCCAGCTGAGTCTGAGTGGTCAGAAATTACAACTGGCAGGCCTAGCTCATCTAGACCTATCATCCCAGCTGAGTCTGAGAGGTCAGAAATTACAACAGCCAGGCCTAGCTCATCTAGACCTTTCATCCCAGCTGAGTCTGAGTGGTCAAAATTACAACTGCCAGACCTAGCTCATCTAGACCTATCATCCCAGCTGAGTCTGAGAGGTCAGAAATTACAACTGCCAGGCCTAGCTCATCTAGACCTATCATCCCAGCTGAGTCTGAGTGGTCAGAAATTACAACTGCCAGGCCTAGCTCATCTAGACCTATCATCGCAGCTGTGTCTGAGTGGTCAGAAATTACAACTGGCAGGCCTAGCTCATCTAGACCTATCATCCCAGCTGAGTCTGAGTGGTCAGAAATTACAACTGGCAGGCCTAGCTCATCTAGACCTATCATCCCAGCTGAGTCTGAGAGGTCAGAAATTACAACTGCCAGGCCTAGCTCATCTAGACCTATCATCCCAGCTGAGTCTGAGTGGTCAGAAATTACAACTGACAGGCCTAGCTCATCTAGACCTATCATCCCAGCTGAGTCTGAGTGGTCAGAAATTACAACTGCCAGGCCTAGCTCATCTAGACCTGTCATCCCAGCTGTGTCTGAGAGGTCAGAAATTACAACTGGCAGGCCTAGCTCATCTAGACCTATCATCCCAGCTGAGTGGTCAGAAATTACAAATGGCAGGCCTAGCTCATCTAGACCTATCATCCCAGCTGAGTCTGAGTGGTCAGAAATTACAACTGCCAGGCCTAGCTCATCTAGACCTATCATCCCAGCTGAGTCTGAGCGGTCAGAAATTACAACTGCCAAGCCTAGCTCATCTAGACCTATCATCCCAGCTGAGTCTGAGTGGTCAGAAATTACAACTGGCAGGCCTAGCTCATCTAGACCTATCATCCCAGCTGAGTCTGAGTGGTCAGAAATTACAACTGCCAGGCCTAGCTCATCTAGACCAACTGCCAGGCCTAGCTCATCTAGACCTATCATCCCAGCTGAGTCTGAGTGGTCAGAAATTACAACAGCCAGGCCTAGCTCATCTAGACCTATCATCCCAGCTGAGTCTGAGTGGTCAGAAATTACAACTGCCAGGCCTAGCTCATCTAGACCTATCATCCCAGCTGAGTGGTCAGAAATTACAACAGCCAGGCCTAGCTCATCTAGACCTATCATCCCAGCTGAGTCTGAGTGGTCAGAAATTACAACTGCCAGGCCTAGCTCATCTAGACCTATCATCCCAGCTGAGTGGTCAGAAATTACAACTGCCAGGCCAAGCTCATCTAGACCTATCATCCCAGCTGAGTCTGAGTGGTCAGAATTTACAACTGGCAGGCCTAGCTCATCTAGACCTATCATCCCAGCTGAGTCTGAGTGGTCAGAAATTACAACTGCCAGGCCTAGCTCATCTAGACCTGTCATCCCAGCTGTGTCTGAGAGGTCAGAAATTACAACTGGCAGGCCTAGCTCATCTAGACCTATCATCCCAGCTGAGTGGTCAGAAATTACAACTGGCAGGCCTAGCTCATCTAGACCTATCATCCCAGCTGAGTCTGAGTGGTCAGAAATTACAACTGCCAGGCCTAGCTCATCTAGACCTATCATCCCAGCTGAGTCTGAGCGGTCAGAAATTACAACTGCCAAGCCTAGCTCATCTAGACCTATCATCCCAGCTGAGTCTGAGTGGTCAGAAATTACAAGTGGCAGGCCTAGCTCATCTAGACCTATCATCCCAGCTGAGTCTGAGTGGTCAGAAATTACAACTGCCAGGCCTAGCTCATCTAGACCAACTGCCAGGCCTAGCTCATCTAGACCTATCATCCCAGCTGAGTCTGAGTGGTCAGAAATTACAACAGCCAGGCCTAGCTCATCTAGACCTATCATCCCAGCTGAGTCTGAGTGGTCAGAAATTACAACTGCCAGGCCTAGCTCATCTAGACCTATCATCCCAGCTGAGTGGTCAGAAATTACAACAGCCAGGCCTAGCTCATCTAGACCTATCATCCCAGCTGAGTCTGAGTGGTCAGAAATTACAACTGGCAGGCCTAGCTCATCTAGACCTATCATCCCAGCTGAGTGGTCAGAAATTACAACTGCCAGGCCAAGCTCATCTAGACCTATCATCCCAGCTGAGTCTGAGTGGTCAGAATTTACAACTGGCAGGCCTAGCTCATCTAGACCTATCATCCCAGCTGAGTCTGAGTGGTCAGAAATTACAACTGCCAGGCCTAGCTCATCTAGACCTATCATCCGAGCTGTGTCTGAGTGGTCAGAAATTACAACTGCCAGGCCTAGCTCATCTAGACCTATCATCCGAGCTGTGTCTGAGTGGTCAGAAATTACAACTGGCAGCATTGAAAATAACTTTCGCTTTCATCCACTGCGAAAGCCAGGAGTTAGTCTTGAGCACCTCACAGATTCTTCCTCTGCATTGGATTTTTTTGGGTCATTGTTTGATGATGAAGTTTGTGAAACTTTGTTATCTAGCATCAATTCTTATGCAAAGAAAAGAACTGATATCAACACTCCTGCACGCAAGCGCTCTGTGTTTGCAAGGTGGCAAGACATCACAAGACCTGAACTTGACAAGATCTTGGCACTGCTGATATATATGGGTTTGTTCAAAGCTTCCTCTATTGCTGACTATTGGTCACTATCAGCAGAATTGTATATTCCTTGGATCCACCATGCTTTCAATCGAGATAGATTCCAGGACATATACCACACAATGTTGCACTGTGGTGATGAGGCAGCGGAAGGCAAAGAAAAAATAGAACCATTCATGAATCTTCTCCTTTGCAAGCTCCGAAAAGCCTTCTATCCCTTTCAGGAACTTAGCATTGATGAGATGGTCATAGGCTATAAGGGTAGATGGCAGTTCAAGCAGTTCAATGCCTCAAAGCCAAGCAAGTACCACATCAAGACCTTTGGTCTATGCGACGCTGCCACGGGTTATGTTGTCAACATTCTAACCTATTTTGGAAGAAACACTTCCTACAATCCTGAGGCTGATACAGATGGTGGACATGCTGTACAAGTTTTCGACACTTTATTGGAGCATGTTGGCACAGGACATAAAATTTTTGCTGATCGCTATTACACCACACAAAAATTGATTGATCACCTTCTTTTGAAGAAGCAGTACTATACTGGGACTGTCAATGTTCGTCGTGTTGGCTTTCCGCAGGAAACCAAAACATTATCTCTGGAGCACAGAGCAATGAAATGGTACATGCATAATGATAAAACCAAGCTCTGTGTTGCATTCAGAGATAAGAAGGCAAAAAAAAATGTTGTGATGGTATCCTCTGATGCCAGAGTGCAAACAAAAGCAGTAAAAGATGTAAATAAGCCAGAAATGATTTATTTCTACAACAGAAATATGAATGGGTGCGACAAACTAGACCAGAAGGTGGCATATTACTGTGTCTTTGAACGCAAAACTGTTAAATGGTGGAAAAAAATTTTCTTCTGGCTGTTGGAAGTGTCGCAGGTAAATGCGTATATTTTATTTTGTTTATGCCGAGCTACTGGCGACAAAAGAGTCTCTTTAAAAGAGTATAAGAAAATGTTGATGAGTCAATTGACACAACATGTTGTCATTCAACAAGAAATGAAACTTCCAGGAAGGCAGCCAGAGGCAAGCTGTCTCGCAAAATCCAGAGGAAGCCGTCACATTGTGGATTATGCCGCAAGAGACCGTGAATGCGTATATTGTTCAACTCCAACAAAGCGTGCACGGACTCATTTTTTCTGTTCAGGATGTCAAATTCAACCACATCTTCATCCAAATGCATGCTTCAAGGCATTTCATGGACAATAAATGGAGAAAGTGTTTTTTGTGTAATTGAAAAAAAAGTGTCAATATTGTGTATATAGTGATTTGTGTGTGTGTAGTCAAACAAAAGTGTCAATATTGTGTACATAGTGATTTTTTCCCCCAAAAAGTTGAAATTTCATTTTTCTCACTTGTTGTGATTGTGCATGACAAAATATCAGTTATTGTTATGCTACATCAACCAAACTTTCATGGCTGCTTAGAGACATATTGATATTTGTTTTTTTCACAAAATAATTCATATTGGATTACTATGACCAAATCTACATGATGGTAAGTAGTCAGTTGTGGTTTTAATTTGATGTTTCAATTTTTTTTTGTTGGTCGTTTATCTCCAATATTTCTTTTTACATGTTTTGTATCATCTTGGTATTGATGAAATCAGATTCCTTGTTCAGTTATCTAAAAATTCATATATAATATGTTAAGTGTTAGATAAATATAAAACATGTAGATTGATGTTTTAAGACCATAAGGTCCATCAAAAATTTTGTCTCTGAAATCTCCTCCGTTGCATTGACAAAAGCCTTCCGTACTGAAAGAGTTAAAGAGAAATGTGAACAAATAAAAAAAAACAACAAAAGAAAGACTCAAAATGTATGCACAATTAATTAAATGAATTAACAGGAAGAAAAGAAGTCAAATTTTCAAGATGTGTGAAATCAAAGGAAGGAGATATAATAATGGGACAGGAGAAGATAATGGAAAGATGGACAGAATGTATCAGTCACCTCTATCATATTGAAAGATCAAAGCTAAATAATTCAAACAAAGACACAGGCCCATCAATAATGCACAGTGAAGTGGATGGAGGATGCAATTCAACACATGAAAAGAGGAAAAACTCCAGATCCCAACAATATAACAATCAAAGAGAAAAATGCTTTAAAAGAGCTGGGAGTACCAGTCATAACAAAAACTCAATGACATATATAACACTGGACACATACCAAAGATCTACTAACATCTATCTTTGTAGTCATACCGAAGAAGTCAGGCAACGCTAATTGTGAAGACCATCACACTATTAGTCTCATGAGCCATATGACAAAAATATTACTAAGAATCACCATGAGACGTGTAATGAACAAAATAAAACCAGAAATAAGTGAGGAACAATGTGGATTTGTGGAAGGAAAGGGCACTAATAATGCAATATACATCTTAAGAACATTTATAGAAAGATCTATAGAGGTAAAGAAAGATCTATATATGTGCTTTATAGACTACACAAAAGCATTTGACAAAGTAAAGCATGTGGAAATAATCAATATGCTAGAGAAATTAAACATTGATGGCAAGGATCTGCGAATCATAAAAAACATGTACTGGCAACAAACAGCAGCTATACAAATTAGCAACCAAACAGGACAATTCCAATATATAAAACAAGGAGTCAGACAAGGCTGTGTTCTGTCGACAGATTTGTTTTCACTTTACAGCGAACATATTATGAGATCAATAGTGGACAAAAAAGAAATTGAAGTCAATGGTCACAACATAAATAATTTGCGATATGTGGATGACACAGCCTTAATAGCAGAGACAGAGAATGAACTACAAGAAATGATAGACATAATAGTAAAAGAATGCAACAAAAAAGGTCTCAGTCTGAATAGTAAGAAAACAGAAGTAATGGTTATATCGAAGAAACAATCATCACCATCGTGCAGCATAAAAATAAACGAGACAAATCTGAAACAAGTGCAACGTGTCAAATACTTGGGCACAAAAATAATATCAGATGGAAGATGCACCACAGAAATAAAAAGCAGAATAGCTCAGGCCAAAATAGCATTTAAGAAAATGAAAAATATCTTATGCAACAAATCTATGTCTGTAGAAGTGAAAAAGAGAGTTCATTAGTGCTATATATAATGAATTCTGACCTACGTAAGCGAATCATGGACAGTAGACAAACAAATGAAAAGATGATTAGAGTCCTCAGAGATGGGATTTCTCAGAAGAATGATGAAAGTTCCCTGGACAGCTAAAAAGACTAAAGAGAAAATTCTCTGAGGCCAACACAAAAAGGGAACTCCTAAAAAACATAAAAAAACACAATCAACATTTTTCGGGCACATCATGAGAAGCGGAAAGTTGGAACACTTGGTTCCAACTGGCAAAATATTAAGGAAAAAGAGATCGCAGACAACAAAGAGAGAAAATACTGGATAGCTTGGTGTCATGGCATGGAAAACAGTCAACAACAGAACTAATATGATGCACTGTAGATAGAAGATTGTGGAAGGACATGATCACCTGCGCCAACCGGTATGGCACATGATGAGAATGAAGTTCCTTTTGCTTATTTTACTTTTTAGTAACACTTTTTTATTTTGGTTGAAATCCTGATTATTATATCTTTTGCTTTCGTGTCAGTCTATGATTTGTTATTTGTTCTTGTCTTTTGTTTGAATGAAACGATTTTGACACTTCTATTTTGAATAGCTCCACAAAGCATATATTTCATGACTCATAACCTGTTGAATTTAAACATTATATTTTCTGACAACCATAATTAGTAAAATGACAAGAAACATATAACATGTATATTTAGCATTACAATTTAAGGACAATATTTTATCACTATTTTCTGTCACTCTGTAAACAAATAATTATTTTATCCATCTATTGGTTTTACTCTTACATCATATCATTAACATCACAAGCTCATTAACATATTTTGTTTTATTTATCAAGATGACACAACAAGGAATGGTTCAACACTCCTCCAGACTTCTAGAACATCAGTTTGTGGTTCAGCAGAGATATCTTCAAGTGCTGAGTCATTGTGTGGTTCTTCTCCATCAGCAGAGACATCTTCAAGCGCTGAGTCATCTTGTGGTTCTTCTCCATCAGCAGAGACATCTTTGAGTCCTGAGTCATCTTGCCATTCTTCTCCATCAGCAGAGACATCTTTGAGAGCTGAGCCATCAGGTGGTTCTTCTCCATCAGCAGAGACATCTTTGAGAGCTGAGCCATCATGTGGTTCTTCTCCATCAGCAGAGACATCTTTGAGAGCTGAGCCATCATGTGGTTCTTCTCCATCAGCAGAGACATCTTTGAGAGCTGAGCCATCATGTGGTTCTTCTCCATCAGCAGAGACATCTTTAAGAACTGAGCCATCATGTGGTTCTTCTCCATCAGCAGAGACATCTTTGAGAACTGAGTCATCTTGTAGATCTTCTCCATCAGCAGAGACATCTTTAAGAACTGAGCCATCATGTGGTTCTTCTCCATCAGCAGAGACATCTTTGAGAGCTGAGCCATCATGTGGTTCTTCTCCATCAGCAGAGACATCTTTAAGAACTGAGTCATCTTGTAGGTCTTCTCCATCAGCAGAGACATCTTTAAGTGCAGAGTCATCATGTGGTTCTTCTCCATCAGCAGAAATACCTGAGCAATGTAATATGATTAGTGTACCTCAAAAGCTGAACATCATTAGACAACAGGTAGATGACCACTGGGCCAAGTTTTCTCCAGAGAACATAGAAGGCTGGGAGACAAGTTATTTCCACGATGTGAAAGCAGCATACCAGAATGGGAGATTTGTCATGTAAGTATGTGTACTCTTGTCACTGACTAAATTCTTGTTTGTGGAAGCAGTTACAGACAGCAAACATATTTGCTACTTCTCAATGCAAACATGGTATGCTAATTTCTGCAGATGTGCTGTATCATAAAGTGCCAGAAATGAGAAACTTAGTGGGCATGTAAGAAGACTAATTAACCAACACAGAACTGGAGTTGTCAGTTGCTTGACACCACAAGACTGGCTGAGGAGGGGATCTGAGCACCTATGGACATGTTCACAGTGCAATGATGAAGACTCATTATTAACTCAATAACTCAATAAGGTGCAGAACACAGTTCAGCAGAACTTGTTGCATGAAAAATAATATATCTTCTAATATTTTTCTTGATATTGTTTTAAAAACTGGTCCTATTGTATTGTCATAAACCAAATAAATGTTGTAACAGAAGATCTTTATTAACACACACTTGAGAAGAAAACTGCAGATCAGATGGCCAGATACCATAATAAAATAGTAACCTTTGGCAAAGAACAAATCAACTCACAGTTGAGTAAAACACATAGCACAGATTTGTATTGACTTTCTTTATGTGATATACTTTTCTATATTTGCATTTTTCTCTCTACCAGTTTTTATTTATTCGTTCCATTATCTTTTATCCTGTCCTACAATCTCAGTACATCTTCTATACTATTAATGACTTCTTTTATTACCTCATTCATAACCTTTTGCAATCATCGTTACCATTCAGAATTACTTACGAACTCCATTTTAAGGCAGACACAGAGTATAACTGAGTAACATACAATAACACTAGCTTTCTTTCAGTTATGTACAACATGATTAGTTCTTTAATTTCCTTTAAACATTACATTATATTATTTGTCTATGTTTCAAGTTGGAGATTAATCTGTAGCTTTAGACCATATTATCTAGTCAAATTTCAATTATCTGTTTCACTTGTCTGATAATTCATCAACTCAGTGGTATTTTCTCATCACTAATGTTATATAAGGTTACAAATGGCAATTTAATATTTGGTAAAATAAAAATGTGCGAATAGCTTAAGAGGAAAAATAAACACATTTAAATTGCAAAAGAGGCAATGATGCAAAACTTTATGTTTATCCTTGCTTCTCATGTTTATGATAATTATGTATTTTGAGAAACACATTTCATAATTTTTCTAATTGATTATAATATTTGCCAAACAAATGGCATGATTCCTACTATGTTAAATTATCTTTTACCAAGATAATTGGGTGCACTAAACTGAAAACTAGAACCTAATTTTAAGTGTCTGTCTATGATTATGGGCTTGATCTTGTTTGTTCTAAAATTAAGGATAAATGGGGTCTACTCAATAGCACTGCATGGGGTCAAAGACAGATAGATTTATTAATTACAGTGCTCGCGATCACAAAATTATGGACAAATCCACACAAATGCTTGGCACAAAATATGTACACTGATAGTTCTGATAACCTGTGGGATATACTTACTCATCATTTGCCCTAGTAAACTTGTGCCTGGCATAATTCCCAATTATCAGAATCTCATAATTACACTTTTATCAATCACCAGGTCATCTAAAACAATTTTGGAAGTATCTCCTGAATAATTTTTTTCTTAAATTTCAATAATTACACCTTCAGTAAACACAGTGCCACTCTATAATATACACAATTTAGTGTGTTTATTTTTAGCTTCTAAGGTTATTAAATTAACGGTCAGTACTTTTCTTTGACATAGTCAAAGTGCCGTTATAACATCGGAAGGTCTGTCAGAATGGTTTCAGGTTACAACAGGTGTAAGACAAGGATGTGTACTCTCACCACTCCTCTTCATCATACATATGGACAAAATAAATCTGGAAACAACCAACAATAATGAAAAATCAAATAATAACATAGAGGTAGAAAATCCCAACATCAACAAGCTACTATTCGCAGATGACCAATGCCTAATATATGAGGATGAAAACCTGCTACAACAGCATATAACATCTCTAGATAAAAGTTGCTCAAACTACAGTATGAAAATTAACACAGCAAAAACAGAGGCTATGAGAATAAGAAAATTAAGACACCAATTAAACATTAAGATCAAAGATAAAGAAATAAAACAAGTAGAGGAATTCAAGTATTTGGGCACAATGTTCACAGATGATGGAAAACTAGACAGAGAAATTGACATGAGAGTACAAAAAGCAAATGCTGTCACATACCAGCTTTCACCATTGCTAAGACATCCAAACATTTCTGTGCCAGCTAAACAACAAATAATAAATAGCATTTTCATACCAACTTTGTGCTATGAAAGTCAAACATGGGCCCTTTCTAAATCACAGTTAAGAAAGATCAATACATGTGAGATGCGATGCTTGAGAAAAGTACCAAACAACACAAGAAGAGATAGAATACGAAATGAAACCATAAGAAAAATGGTAGGAACAAAACCCTGCCAAGAATATATAGAACAACTTAAATGGTTTGGCCACCTGGTCAGAATGAATCCTCACTAATCATCATCAAGGGCGTTCTCCTCAAGAATGCATGGAAAAAGACCAAGAGGAAGACCCAGAAGAAGATGGATAGATGCTGCAACAGAGACATGTAACAACAAAGGAAAATCACTAATTCAGACAGTTCGAGCAGCCCAAGAACGACAAATGATATAACCTTTTAGGTATCAGTGAAAAAAGAGAAGAAGAAGAAGACTTTTCTTTGACTACCATATTAAACCTTCATTGTTTACTCAGGATTGTGTATTATTTATTATCAACAAAAAAATAGTTCACTAGTATATATTAAGCTTTCGTTATTATTATTTTTTATTATTATTATAGTTAAATTTTAATTGAAAGGGTCCATATTTTATTGATTAATTCATGAACCTCATCAAGGTTTTATCATTTGTTTATCCACCTTTATACATTATTTACATCTTTCAACAATACAACCCCATATTGTATTGAGTAATTAGGTCTAGTAATAACACCATGGAAGAATATTGGTGTTCTTAATACCAAATTTTAAACACAATTTATTTCAAGGCCAACAACGATTAACATCAACTACCATAAGAAGAAAATTTACAAGTATGGGCCAATCACAAACCTTCATATTGATCATGCTGATGCAGTTGCTCCCAGCGGCAAAATTGTTGTTCACAAGAACAAAGGTGAAACAGATGAGGATGATGAAGATCAGGAACAAAGCTCTAGTGATGAAGATAGCACCAACTCTGAAGGTAAACACACCATGACAGTGTATATTTCATCTTATTTTTCATCCTCCTGTTTTTGTTTTTAAACACACAATCAACATTATCATTTCTATAATACAGTTTGCCTAATTTATAAGTATTAGCCAGAAAAAACAAAACATATAATTGAGAATTTATCAACTTTATAATTCAGACAGATTGAGATTCTGGTCAACACAAACTTATTTTAAATGCAACACTTCTATGCTCATTGGTACAGCTAGAAACCATGGTTCAATTTATAACAAAGTCTGCATAAATGTCTAATTCCTTGAGTATAACAGAAACAAAGAGACAAAAAATATAAGTAGACATGTATTAATCCGCACTTACTTTCTTGTCATTACTACTCTGTTTTCTCATTCAATGCTTTTTAAATTGCAATATCTATTTTGAGTTTGAGTTATTTCATTATTTGTGGTTTATCATCCTTGCACTCTGTACATATTCATAGGTGCTCAGATCCTATCCTCAGCATGTTCTGCAGCATCCAGCGATTGACTACTCTAGCTTTGTGTTGATTGATAATTCTTCTTATGCATCCACTAACCTCCAATTTCTGTTTCTGGCTGTTGCTATCTTAATTCCTATCTCTTTCATCTGAGGCAGTCATGTGGGCTCACGGTTGTAAAAATACTGTGCCCTTCCCACATCTTGGAGGTAATGATGTCTTCCCAATCCAATGGTTGACTATCTTCAACAACAATATAGCAAGGCAGCTAATTGTTCGATCTTTCATTTCTCCATATTTGAATATTTTTAAAAATATTTTTGCTTGTGTTGTTATTGATCCATAGCGTCTTTGAAAATAAGACAGCTATAATTATAAACAGTTGTTATAGCCACATAGCTGAAGAAGATTATTTTAAATCATTTTACTATATCAATACAAGTTGTGCACAGTTTCATTTGGTTTTAAGTATATTCTAATATATATTGAATGATTTAGAAAATACAGTGAAGATCAAATCCTCTATCTGAAAATACTGAAAACATTGGCAAGTGTCTTTATTCTGGCTGAGCTGTTTCATTATAGAGTGTGAGTCTATGCCTGCCAACCTTGAATCTTTTATTAGAATTCTTTTCAGTGTTTCTTTCTTGAGGTCATACTCTTTTCCTCTAACTTGTTATTTTCCATTTGAGAGCCTGCTTAGTAATTCTCTGGTCATTTCTTCTTCCTCTTCTTTTTTTTTTTTTTTTTGTTATCAGCTTTCACCTTTAGTGAAGTTACTAGAGACGAGAACTGAATTGTGTGTGTCAATCCATTTTTTTTTGGCAACCATATGCACATGGGTCCCTCGACACACAGGCAGATAACTCCATCTTTGGAGGTACTCATATTTTTTTCCGTTGATGTGTAATTGACATTTTAAGCCAGTCATTGCTGCTGAGACCAGGGTGGTTTCCACAGAGAAAGTTCACAAATAAAAATCCCAACTGGCACAGCCAGGATTTGAAATCACATCCTCTCTGTCTCAAGACCAACCAGTCCCCATGTTTCTATTAAATATATGCCTGACATATATCCAATTTTTTTCTTAATAGTAGACGAGATAAATGATTACATGGCCATTTCTCTTATTTCAGATGATTTGCCCCAGAGGGATGCCCCTAAGTGAGTCTCAGGTAAGGTTATCATTCCTATGCCCAATGGTCCATGCAAGATTGGAAAGTAAACACGGCTTCTGCATTGGAATGGACAAACTGTCTATTACTTAGTGGAAATGTTTATTGATGATAATATATAAATTGAATATTAACCATAGATTACGATCCTTTGTAAAATGTATGATCGTAAAATTAAGAAATTGTTTATCTCTAATTTTCCATAAATCGGCTCCCTCAATGAGATAGAGCTGCTTGCACAGAATAGAGACAAATGGTGAGATTTGATAAAATATCTTTAAAAGAATTGAAAACTGCTGGAACAAAAATTCAGATAAGAGAGGGAGTATCGTGGTCTACGCCCTATGGGCCGGCTACAACTCGAAAGGTCAATAGATAGAATTTTCCATATGCAAATGCCTTTTCCCGCAGTGTATCTTCCTAAATGTTAGTGACTATTTTTCAGGAAGCGTCATTGAGACCGCACATATTTCTATTTTCAAAATACTGCTGGTTATTAGAAAAAAAATCTGATTGCTTCAAGAGATTGAACTTTGCAATGCTAGTAAGTAAAATATAGAGACATTCTAAAAATTGAATCCAAAGCTGACAGTTCAACCTCAGTCTGGTCCGTCATGAACATTTTGTTACCTGTGCACCTCAAAAGCCAGTATAATGACAACAAACTTTTGTGCTGTTTTCAATAAGGTTATTTGTCATGGATATAATGTCCATCTTTGTACTGACTGTGCTCCTTAACTGTTTGGATTAATTTTAGATTGTTGTTATTTGTCATTTATCATCAATAATGTCATTTTTTTACATATTTGTAAAAAATGTAAAAAAAATTAATTTTCTCTCAAAGTTACATAGGTTTCTATCATCATCATTGAGTGCCCTCTCCACATCGAAGGTTGGCTACCATGGAGCGCCATTCCACTCTGTCTCTTGCTTTGATGGTGCAGATTGCCATAGGCTGACTTGTCCATCTTTTGATGTTACTCGTCCATGTTAGTCTTGGTCTGCCTCTGCCTCTTTTACCTTGTATTTTCCCTTCTAATATTAATAGAAAGATGGACAGAATATATCAGTCAACTCTATGATGATGAAAGACCAGAATTAAACAATTCAAATGAAGACACAGGACCACTAATAATGTAGAGTGAAGTGGAGGACGCAATTCAACACATGAAAAGAGGCAAAGCTCCAGGTCCTGACAATATAACAATCGAAGAGATAAATGCATTAGGAGAGTTGGGAGTACAAGTCATAACAAAATTACTCAATGACATATATAACACTGGACACATACCCGACGATCTGCTAAAATCTATCTTTGTAGCCATACCGAAGAAGTCAGGCACCACTGATTGTGAAGACCATCGCACTATTAGTCTCATGAGCCATATGACTAAAATATTACTAAGAATAAACATGAGACGTGTAAGGAACAAAATAAAACCAGAAATAAGTGAGAAACAATGTGGATTTGTGGAAGGAAAGGGCACCAATAACGCAATATACATCTTAAGAACATTTATAGAAAGATCTATAGAGGTAAGGAAAGATCTATATATGTGCTTTATAGACTACACAAAAGCATTTGACAAAGTAAAGCATGTGGAAATAATCAATATGCTGGAGAAATTAAACATTGATGGCAAGGATCTGCGAATCATAAAAAATATGTACTGGCAACAAACAGCAGCTATACGAATTAACAACCAAACAGGACAATTTAAATTTATAAAACAAGGAGTCAGACAAGGCTGTGTTCTGTCACCGGACTTGTTTTCACTTTACAGCAAATATATTATGAGATCAATAGTAGACAAAAAAGGAATTAAAGTCAACGGTCACAACATAAATAATTTGCGATATGCGGATGACACAGTCTTAATAGCAGAGACAGAACGAACTACAAGAAATGATAGACATAATAGTAGAAGAAAGCAACAAGAAAGGTCTCAGTCTGAATAGTAAGAAAACAGAAGTAATGGTTATATCGAAGAAACAATCATCACCATCATGCAGCATAAAAATAAACGAGACAAATCTAAAACAAGTGCAACCTTTCAAATACTTGGGCACAATAATTACATCAGATGGGAGATGCACCACAGAAAAAAAAAGCAGAATAGCTCAGGCAAAAATAGCATTTAAGAAAATGAAAAATATCTTATGCACCAAATCTATGTCAATAAAAATGAGAAAGAGAGTTCATCTGTGCTATATAGAACCAATTCTGACCTATGGAAGCGAATCATGGACAGTAGACAAACAAATGAAAAGATGGTTAGAGGCCACAGAGATGAGATTTCTCAGAAGAATGTTGATAGTTCCCTGGACAGATAAAAAGACCAATGAGGAAGTTCTCAAAGAGGCCAACACAAAAAGGGAGCTCTTAAAAAACATCATAAAGAAGCAATCAACATTTTTCGGGCACATCATGAGAATAGGAAAGTTGGAATACTTGGTTACAACAGGCAAAATAAAAGGAAAGAGAGATCGCGGACGACAAAGAGAGAAAATACTGGATAGCTTGGTGTCATGGCATGGAAAACAGTCAACAACAGAACTGATACGATGCACTGTAGATAGAAGATTGTGGAGGGACATGATCGCCTACGCCAACCGGCAGGGTACATGATGATGATGAATATTACTTTTATTAGACTGTTGTGTCTTTTAACATGACCAAAAAATTTCATTTGTCTTGCTCTAATTGTGTTTAGTAGTACTTTTTTCATTTTTAGTTTTCTATAAAAACCATAGTTAGGTTTCTATGTGAGTTGTAAATTTTACGATAGTTTTGTAAAACAGGTTCAAATACATTTTTTAATCTAGGGTTACTGCCTGAAGAACACATTTAAAGAAGCTGAACATTAGAAGATGATACTATGTGAGCAGACCAAGATCTTCAGAATAAGAACAGGATCTGCTGTCTCAAAGTACACCTATGCAAGACAGGACTCAGTGACTTTGCAGCTTGTGATTATGGAGCATCCAGATATACTCCAGAGCTCAACTTACAGGACTGCAACACTCTCAACACAACTATGGCCCACAGAATCAACTATGCATGAACTATGTGGAAGTGGTGAAGACCTCAAAAGCACCATTTTATTAGTGGCTCATGCTTTTCTTAATATCTAAATGCATAGCATTAGCTAATTGCTGAAGATGAAGAAGGAGAAAAGCGATGATACTGATTTCAGGAAGATATTGATTTTTTTTACAACTTAATATCAAGTTCTGAATGCTCATAAATAAAATGTATATAGATGATTGGATGGTTTAGAAAAACTGTAAAATATAGAATGATATAGTTAGCTATGTGGTTTCAAAAGGGCAAGGTACAGCGAGAAAAACAAAGCAAAGAATAACATATAAGTGCATTTCATCATCATCTTCTTTGAATTCATCTTCAGCTGTGACATTCTTGTTTTCATGAACAACATCTTGTCTGCAGCCCTGTAACTTGCAGTCCAACATGCTGAATGTCATTTGTAATTGGCCCATATTTGGTCTCTATTTTTATGATTTTAAGTACTTTTTACAGATTTAGATGTTTGTTGGCCTATAAATTATTTATTTAAAAAATGACACATAAAGGTTAATATATATATATTTTTAATGAAAACACCAGAGTAATATATCAGTATTGCACAGTTGCTTATTTCAAATTAAAAGTGGCAATTGTATAAATGTCCATTAAATTTTACAGTATGTTTGTGACCAACATTACCATCATCAGATATTCTGCTCAGGTTAACATTACTTTCTTTGATGTTGATACAGTCTCTAATATGTCCTTGAAGCATAGGTCCTGTCATCTCTTAAATTATTCTTATTGTGATTACCATCAAATATACTCCATAATTATTGTTCTTTCAAAGCAATTATGTCAATTTTTATAACCTATAACTTCATTTTTTTCCTTAGCTAAAAATAACTTATTTTAGTTTCACATAGTTCATTTAAGACACATTTGCTGCTCTTCTAACTTTCTAGAATAATTGGATATTTATCTTTTTAGCATGTTATTATCTGAAATTATGAAGCTTTCTTTTCAGCTGTCCAAGTTTAAGTTCAAATTTGACTTATGTGAGTTACAACAAGAAAATGAGTTGCAACATATGGTTGTGAATTATGAACATCTCTTTAAACACACACACACACACAAAATTGATTCATTTGAAAGTAAATTTTACATTAAAATCCTTATGATACCCTCAAAAGAAAGAGAAATGAAGACATAAGAAAAGACTTACAAATTAGAGAGAGCTGGCTCATAAACACCTATTGCTGAATAGCTATAAATGTTTGAGTGGTCTAGAGTTAAGGCATCTACTTCAGGACAGGAAGGTCATGGATACTGCAACAGATGCTCTGAATTTCATTTACTGATCCATCGAAATATAAAAGATGGCATTAACTGATTTTAAATCTTATTTTCTTGATGCAAGATGGTATCTTTTGACTTTAGATACTATTTGATGATGCAAGATTGTATCTTTTGACTTTAGATACTATTTGATGATGTATGATGGTGCTTGCTGAGTTCATACACTATTTGTTGATGGAATGTGCTTATTTGTGACTACTATTTTTTATGCAAAGTGCTATTTACTGGCATAATGTTTCATGCTGTTGATGTAAAATAATATTATCAGACTGAAGATATTATTTGTTGATGAAAAATATTATTTATTTATTTAATGTACTGTTTGTCTATATTAGATGATATTTGCTGACTTTGGCTACTATTTATCAATGTAAGATGTTAGTAATTTAACTAAAGATATAAAATAAAGATTTTATTAGTTGATGTAAAATGCTATTTTGATGATTTAATAATATGTATTCATCTTCTTCCTGTTAATGTCCTGTGGATCAGGTCTTCAACAAACACTTTCCAAGCTGTTCTATTTAACATGCTACTGTTAAGGTAAAATGTTATTTGCTTATGTTATATACTTTCTTTATTTCTTTGTTTATTACTTTCTTCATTTCCTCTAGCACCTATTCAAGTGTTGAGGGAGATACAAAGTTCTGATTCACATCCTTTTATTGACTTCAATCATTCCCAATTGATGTTGCTTTTGCATTTCTTTTTACTTTAGGTCTGTCTCCTTCTCCTCTTTTAATATTTGCTTCACAAGATATGGCATTATTTCTAAATGGCCAAACCAACTTATTTTTGTTTTAGTTTAGGATTGTTTCAGTGTCTACTCTTTCTCTTATAACATAATTTCTGATTCTAATTATTTATATACTTATCATCATCATGTGTCATACTAGTTGGCATAGACGATATCCTTCCATTATTTTCTATCCACAGTGCATCGTATCAATTATTTTGTTGACTGTTTTCCATGCCATGACACCAAGCTATCTAGTATCTCCTTTCTTTGTCATCGCAATATCTCTTTTCCTCCATTTTGTCAGTTGTAACCAAGTATTCCTGCTTTCCTATTCTCATGATGTGCCAGAAAAATTTTGATTGTTTCATTCTGATGATTTTTAGGAGCTCCTTTTTTGTGTTGGCCTCTCTGAGAATGTCTTCATTGGTCTTTTTAGCTGTCCAGGGGATTTTCAACATTCTTCTGAGAAATCTTATCTCTGTGATCTCTAATTGTTTTTTCATTTGTGTGTTTACTGTCCATCATTTGCTTCCATAGGCCAATAAGTGGCTCTAAACAGCACTGATAAACTCTCTTTCTTACTTCTTTTGCCATAGACTTGTTGCATAAGACATTTTTTTTTTCTGAAATGCTCTTTTGGTCTGAGCTCTTCTGTTTTTTTATTTCTGTGGTGCATCTTCTTTCTGATGTTATTATTGTGTCCATGTATTTTACATGTTGCACCTGTTTCAGATTTGTCCTGTTTATTCTTATGCTGCATGATAGTGATGATTGCTTCATTGATATGACTATTACTTCTGTTTCCTTACTATTTAGATTGAGACCTTTCTTGTTTTCAATAACCAAATAAAACTAGGAGAAATACCTCTACCAGACGTACAATCTTACATATATCTGGGCAGTAATATAGATAAAGAGGGAGGAACAGAAAATGATACCAAAATAAGGATTTCAAAAGCAAGAGGAGCTTTCATTGCACTGGGAAACATATGGAAATCAAAAGAAATTAGTTTAAATACAAAAATAAAAATTTTCAACTCAAATGTTAAGTTGGCCCTATTATATGGCTGTGAAACATGGATAACAACAAATTGACAATCACAAAGATACAGACTTTTATTAATGGATGCTTATGCAGAACAAAAAGATGGAAATGACAGGACAAAATCACTAACATAGAATTATGGAAATGTACCAGTCAAATACCAGTGGATAAAGAGATACAGGGAAGACGATGGCACTTGATAGGACACACCCTATGGAAGCCAACTGAGAGTATTACACAAGAGGCCCTTTTTTGGAATCCCCAGGGGAAAAGACAAAGAGAAAGACCAAGGAATTCTTGGAGAAGACAGATAGAAGCATAGATGAAGATGAGGGGGAAGACATGGAATAATCTTAAAAGAATTGCAAAAAACAGAACGACTTGGAAAGTGTTGGTTGAAGACCTCTGCTCCACTGGGAGCTAAAAAGGAAGAAGAGGAAGAATATCCTATTGTTTTGTGAGATGCAGTTTGTTGGCTTAAAATATTGTTTGTTGATGTAAGGGTCTTATTTGTTGACTTTGTTTTTTTTGTTGATAAATAATAAAAAAATATAAAGACAAATTTTATCAGAATTTCTTTTTCTATGATCCCTCCAGGTAAGTGAGATCAACTCAGAACTGTAAAGTCCTCAGTACAAAGGGTAATGAAATGTAAGACATTTTATGAAAGTGAAAATAAGACACCATCTTTGAAACAGTATTAACTAAATTCTGAATTTAAACGATAGACCAATCATGTTAATAAAAAAGTTTGTAAACTATTTTGATATATTCCTGTGTGATCAACAATGTGATTGGCAACCTAATAAGATCCTGTTCAAGTACAATGAAGGTTGCCTTTTTTCTAGAAGCAAGGAAAAAATAAGGTTTACATTTATTCATGTGCATTGAATAGCCCTTTCAGCACTGACATTTTTATAGTTGTGATTTTTTTATGTAACAAATATTTTAAATTTAGGACAATATTTTATATCAGCAGTTGTATTATATGAAACTTTATTTAAATCAAACTTTCCTTTACCATAGTAAAAAAAAAAGTAAAGTACCCCGTCACGCCAAGTGGCATATAGGGAATATGGTGTTAGTGGCCATACATTTTACAGATCTTCGACACATGATTTTTGGAGTAACGTGGTTGGTATTATGCCCATGCTGCTTTACTTTCCCAGAAAAAAAATCCAGTATCCATTAAAGGCTGGGTGAACCAGAAGCTGTTGGTTGGGATCGAACCCTACCTCTTGTCCTTTGTATTTCAGTTCACTAACCACTGAGCTATTGTTCCTTTACCGTGGACCCTCATTAAATACTGTTTGTAGTCGTGAACTCCCAGGATTCAATTTCATCTCAAGATTTAAATCCCAAAAGTGTATTAACTTTTTTATTTAAAGAACTTTAATAAATGTCACATTTAATTTTTTGTTTCACTCACCTAGGAATGATTCTCACTGGATCTACTTTACTTCAAACTGCGAACTTCTAATACATTTTGATTTGAATGATTTCTTACCAATCTAAAATAATAATAACAGTATTAATTGTTTTAGTATTTCTGGAAAATATGGAAATTACAAGCACATAAAATCATGGATATGAATCGACACACATTTGCACAACATTAATAAATAATTATTTATAATCAGTACAAAAAAAATTGAGCCTAGCTAATCACAAGATTGGTGGGAAAAGTAACATTGTATACTCACATAATTAGTGAGAAGGATGAGGCTGCATTTCACCTGTAAGTCTTGTTATATTGGGCAACTATATCTGAAACTTGTATTCTGATATCTGACTCTACATCTTCTATATGGTTTCTGTATTTATTTTTAAGATAAACGAGAGCAGAGAATGATTCTTTTTAAAAAAGGTATGATGTTACCAGGAAGACTTTCATAACCTTCTTCGATAATTTAGAAAAAAATATGCATATGAATTTAGTGAGTCCAAAAATTAGGAAGTGATTGTTCCTTGAACTGTAATCTCAGAGTACCATCTGTAGATATCTCTAGGAGCCTGTCTTCCTTTGCTGTTGTGAGCCCTATTAGGTCATACACATTAGCTGAAAATGGATCTCTTTGTTTCATCTTGATAGAACGTCTGGAACAGCAATATATTCGCTGAAACTGTCGCAAATCTTCCAAATGTTGTGCAATAAGTGACATGTTCTCTACAGACAAAACATCTGGACAGATTCAAGAAAACTTGTGAGATTTGGAAATTGTTCCAAGTTTATGTTCATTTCAGATTTAGTAATTGTTCCAAGTTATGCAATAATTCCAATTTGTTTTCATCATTGCCTCGATCTTGTCTTCAACTTGGAAAACTGTAACACTTTCCCCTGGAAGATTCAAATTGAGCAAATTTAATTGGGTGTAAATTTGTAACAGATATGCCAATCTGGTTTAACCAGGAAAACCATGTCAAGCGATTGGTAATGTGAAACTGCCTCTCATGAGAAATAATCTTGCTTCATCTCTCAATTCCTATAAACATGACCAAACTGTACCTTGTGATACCCAGCAAACTTCACTGTGTAGCAAAGGTTGACAATGGTCACTTTCTGTATCTTTACAGCGTTGTTTTAAAAAAAAAGTCTTGAATTCAGTGATTTGCTTTTTAAAAAAAATTAACAATTTAGATTGATTTATTTGAAGTCTCTTTAAATTGTTGTGGCATCTTCTTAGCAACAAGAGCTTCCCAATGGGTGCAACAATGATGCCGAGTTACCGACGGCAAGGTTTCCTTAATCTGTGTTACAATTCTGGTAAGCTTTCAGGGCATTGCTCATGCCACATCAGTACTAATTCCAACGCCTTTCAACCAATCCAAGTCATGAGATGTTATAAACATTATTTAAGCTGATAAATATTTCTTCAGCTGTAGCTTGCACCAAGAAGCAGATTAACAGTTTGTTTTCAAAAACAATTCTCTCATGTTCATACCTAACATAAAACAGAAAGGTCGCTTTGATCGTTATGTCTGTGATTTTGTCTAATTGGAGAGCAAAATAGTGAGGCAGCTGATTTTTTTTATTTTCTAAAAATTGTTTCTTCATATTAATTTGCCCACAGTCGATTCACATTCTCGCAATATCATTTGACATATATATTAAGGAATAGTCCTTCGCAGCTTCCTTGTTGATTTGTTATGAAACCATTATTTTTGCAGCAGGCAAAAAAAATTCAGCTATTCTGTATGGTTTTCTCATTGTGCTATAAAATGAGACACTTCAAAAGAAACCAATAGAGCATTTTAATTTTTTTTACAGCCAGTTGCCATCTTTCTTTACCATTAAAAAAAAAAAAATTCCTACAGCTCACGTCCATTCATTTTTACTTTTTTTTTCCAATTGATGCTTTTCGTGACACGTTCTTCATATAGATGCCTTAGTAATTTAGATGATTTCATAACCTCATTTGACAATACATCGCAACACAAAGTAGCTGCTTTCGTTTGGGCCTGTACATGCCAAGCTACAAATATTTTGGCACGGAAAAAAAATATAACGGCGGCACAAGTTGACTAAGTGAGCTGTCATTGTCCTTGCAACAAGAGGATTCCTTATCAACGTTAGTAGTGTATTTTGTCGTTTTCTATCAAAAATTGGGGCCAGCCCCATGGGGTATTTTTCCTATATATTCTTATATATATCGGGGCCTTTTTTGCGATTGGGCTGTTTTATATGCTGACCTTGCGGATCTTGTTTATAGGGAAATCGCTCACTGTGCTGACCTCTCGTAGTGGGTAACATATTTAGTAAGGGGTGCGGGTCGTATTTTATAGAGATAAATCCCTCACTGTACTGACCTTGCAGATCTTGAAGTACTTGTAAGGAACAGGCTGACCTCATGTGTGTTGGCCGGCGTCAGGAGTGGTTACGCAGCATCAGTACTGTTACATTGAGGTTATAGAGAAGGAAATTGCATGTTATAAATGTGTGTTCAACAGGCGCTGCGGTTGAAGAGAGGGTTAAATAGGTTGGTATATATATAGAGAAAATAGACGTGGGTTGCTACTGCAGACATAGTGATTAAATAGTGTTTTTAATGAAGCGGTGAAGATGGTGCTGATGAAATAGCTTATCCATTCCTCAAGTGACATTAAGACCCTTCTTTATCCTCCCTGTTTATCGATGTTTGCTGTTCTCAACGCTCTTTCCATGTACACACCAATACACATAATATTCTCTGGTTTTATCTTATAGTGATTTTTTTAATTAAACTGACTACTTTTTGGTTTAGCCACTTTGAATTATTGTGGTCACTTTTATGTTTCAGCCTTTCATAACATCATTAGGTACCATACATTACTCTCTCTTTACATACTCAAGAAATTGGCCTCAATACGAATAAAAATATTCCACCAATGTGTCATTAGTGACGATGGACCCCCGATGGAAACAGCCCTTCACGGCACTCATAGCCGGACTTGCGGGCTGCGGGAAAATTGTTTTTGCGCAAAAGTTTCTGCAGAATCTCCAGGAGCTAGTTGTCCCCGTACCGGAGGAAATTGTATGGTGTTACGAGGAATGGCAGCCAATGTACGAGACCATGAGGTCAGTGAGATTTATCAAGGGTCTGCTCGACTTTGATAAATTGGAAGTGGGTAATAAGAGCAGACTCATCATCATCGACGACATGATGTTGGGAACGGATGGCAAAGTAATCAAATTATTTATAAAAGGCAGTCATCACAGAGATTTTAGTGTGTTTCTATCTATCTATCTATTGACCTTTCGAGCCGTAGCCGGCCCATATGGCGTAGACCAAGATACTCCTTCTCTTATCTAAATTTTTATTCTAGCAGTTTTCAATCCTTTTAAAGATATTTTATCAAATCTCGCAATTTGTCTCTGTTTTGTGCAAGCAGCTCTATCTTATTGAGGGAGTCGATTCCTGCTGCTCTTGCCTCTCTCATCCGTGTTCTTCTCAGTGTCTCTCTGTGTCTTCCTTTTTTCCTCTTACCTGTTGTTTCCCACATGTGTGTTTCTACATTGTTCAAAATCTATTTAGGATAAATAAGGAGCATCGAACATTAAGCAGCAATACCCATTATATAGTGCTGTTCAAGAACCTCAGAGACGGCAGTCAAATCACCAATCTCGATATAAAAATGGTACCTCGGCCAAATGTCGTACCTCAAAGATAGTTTTATTAAGGACGCGACGGCGTCTCCTCACTGTTATTTGTTGGTGTACCTAAGAAACACCGATCATCTGAGGTTGAAAGTAATGATATTCCCGGGGAAGAGACAAATCGTCTACATACGAATGTAACAGAATGGCAGACCCACATAGGCTACACGGTGAAATGTTGAAATGTCTGTATTCGGCCACGCCCACTGGTTTAAGAGCAGTACTGAAAACGGACTTCCCCGAGCTATTTCGCGTACTGTGCGAGTACTGTCATAACATATTAAAAGGTAATGTTAGACTTAAACATCACCAAATGTGCGAGCTACGTCAACATTAGAACAAGTTGAGACTCCTCACGAAAAAAAGAAGTCTTAAGCGGCGGAAAGAGATTCCACAAACTGGTGGATTCATATACGCTTTGCTCCGACCTATTTTAAGCGTTCTCGTTGGTGTATTAAGTGTGTCAATATGGCCAAAAATGCTCTTAGTGGATCCACGTCTATGGAGGGTCAAAAACAGATTACCTAATATACTCCACCTGATACGTTCAACGACAACTTTAGTGATTTAAACGACGAAATACAACGTGTCCTAGACCGCGATGATTTAGCACCGGATGATAAGGCCAGAGTGTACCAACGTACTCTGTATCCATATTTAACTAGATTGGTTCGGTATAAACAACTTCCGTTGGGTTCGGTCGATCTTATTCAACAAAATTCGTCGACAGAAAGAATACCGCCTTCAACGCTCGAGGTACCAGCAGAGAAAGCCGTGATCACAACAAAAGAAACCCCAAAGATAAGTAATGAAAACACTTCGCGGGCCCCCAAAGACAAGTAATGAAAACACTTCACGGGCAGCATTGTATAAGAAGAGAACAAGAAAAAAGAAAGTCTAAAATTCCAAAGCCAAAATGAGAAAGGTGGGTAAAATTTTGAGATCTAATTATTTTCACCCTAGAGCTATGAATGCACTGAATTCATGGACAAATAGATGGTGTATCAGCATCAATACAGACAAATGCAGTACTACACTTTTCACACTCTCCCCAAAACAAAAAGCAGGAGCCATCTACATAAACAATGAGCCTGTGAAAGAAGACATACAAGCTACATATCTCGGAGTTACATTTGGTAACAAACTATCTTGGAAACAGCAGATAAATAAGGCAACCCAAAAAGCAAGGAGGAAATTGGCTATTCTAAGAAAGTTGTGTGGAACCACATGGGGTGCGAGTGGGAAAATACTCAGTAAAGTTTACCAACAGAGTATACGCCCACATTTAGAATATGGATCATCCGCATGGTGCTCAGCATCAAACACCACATTGCAAGAGCTGGATAAAGTACAAAACCAGGCACTTGGGGTCATCACAGGAGCAATGAAATCAACACCAATATTGGAGATGGAGAAATTGTGGAGGATACCAGCACTGAGAGAACGGAGAGACACAAAGGTGCTGATACAGAGCAGAAAAATGTGTATGCATGCCGAGACATCCAATGAAGGACATATTCCAAAATCTTGCATTGGGACGACTTAAGAGAAGCAGCTTTATCCACCAAGCCAAGCGTATTAGTAGACAAACACCAGACATGCCAAGAGTTGTTAAACCCCTTCTGCCCAGACCAGAACAGACTCCCTGGATAGAGGAATCAGGATTATCAGTTCAAATACGGACAGAAGTGAAAGGAATAGTTGACAAAGAGGAACAAAATAGTCTACAGCGAAAAACAATAACTCTCAGTTTCCTGGATGAAGAATACCCACAAGACCTATGGATCCGTGTGTACACAGATGGATCAGCACAGAATGCAGTAAAGAATGGGGGAGCAGGTGCATATATAGAGTACCCAAATAACACTAGGGATATGAATAAAATAGCAACAGGGAAATATTGTCACAATTATGATGCAGAAATACAAGCAATAAAGTTGGCAATAGAAAAACTGCTGAACAGTAATCTTAGCCCACAGCCTGTAGTGTTTTTGACAGATGCAAGATCAGTACTCCAGGCACTACAATCCAGAAAATTACCACATCTGCAGACCTTATTGACTGAACTCTGCAAGCACCACAGGGTTGCCCTGCAGTGGATCCCGTCTCACTGTGAAATACCAGGAAATGAGAAAGCAGATCAGTTGGCAAAGGAAGGTTCAACAGGCACACAACTAGATACACCAGTTACATACCATCATAAGAAACAGATAATCAAATCAATCAGAGGACCACAAGCCCCAAATCAGGATGCCTTTCATAATATGAATAGATATGAACAAGTTATCATTATACGCCTAAGAACAGGACACAATCGACTCCATAGTCACATGTATACAAAATTCAAGATCGGCACATCAACTACTTGTACATGTGGACAGGCACCCCAGACTGCTGAACACATACTTCAAGACTGCACTGAATATAGTAGACTGAGGAAAATCCATTGGCCCATAGATACAACACTACAGACAAAACTATATGGGCCACTGCAAGAATTACAAAAGACAGTAAAATTTATACAGGAAACGACATTGCAGATATAGACAATACTTCAGGCGAACGAAAGATAGATAGATTTTCACCCTAGTCGACCCTGGTCGTACGGTGCGGAACGGAGTTGCAAAGTAGTGTAGCACATCTCTTTTTTCTTATCTTAACATTTGACTTAACTTTTTTCCCCCTTCAATCAATGATTCATTTTAGACTAAATGTGGACTAGCCAGTTATATTTTTAAAAATTATGTTACTGCTATGAAATAGGTTTTTAAACAGACAACTGATTGTGGGAGAGGTTGAGGGTTCTATGTGGTCTAGTCTAGAATAAATAATTCGGCCTCCCGACAAAATCTCGAGCTTCTTTATGAATGTAACCGTCCCTGGTCTCCAGCAAGTGAGTTTCCTTGTCTATTCCATTTGGACAACTTTGAAAAGAACAAGAGGCTCCGTGTGTACTTTTGGCACATAAAAACAAAGGGAAAATACAAGGTAAAAGAGGCAGACCAAGACTAATATGGACGAGTAACATCAAAAGATGGACAAGTCAGCCTATGACAATCTGCACCACCAAAGCAAGAGACAGAGTGGAATGGCGCTCCATGGTAGCCAACCTTCGATGCGGAGATGGCACTCAATTATGATGATGACAATAAAATATTCATCACAACGTTGTGCTACCGATGTTAATCCTGGACTCAAGATGCAAGAGCAATAAGAAAAAAATAACCTATGAAATGTGTTAAACGAATTACAGGAAACAGCTTAACAAATAAGATCAGAATTTAAGAACTGAGAAAAAAAAGCTAGGAATAACCCCCGCCATATAATATATAAAGAAACAACAGGTAAAATGGTTAGGCCACGTGACAAGGGCCGACCACGTAAAAGATGGATTATCGGAATATTAGAAACACTAGGAAACGTAATAGCAACAGAGGCGAACAAAAGAGCAAAGGAGAATTACATCTCCCCACGACGCTGAAAGGCAAATGAGGAAGGAAAGAAGAAGAAGTTACATAATTTGTTCTCTAATAATTGTAAGATATGTTTCCGACTATTTAACAAACAGCTACAGTAATTATAATAAAAGTATGACTGAGAAGTCAGGTTTACTGACCTCATATCTAAAGAAATAAGAAATTGATTCGTTTGGTTTCGTGCCAAGACAGACACAATTAAAAACAAACAGCTGTCAACAAACTGTATGAGAACAATAGACAAATAGGACGTCCTCAGCACAAACGAATAAACGAAAAAATATTAAACTATATTAGATTATATTGCTAGAAACAATATTAAACAAAAGCAAACAAAAACAAAACAAGACAAAAACAAAAGCAAAAAAAAAAATAATTCAACTGAAGAAATGTTCCCAAATATGAATCTCCAACTCGACACTGGGAGCCAAATAAGGAATGGAAAATAAAAAAAATAAATAAATATAAGAGAAAAGAAACAGATAAAATATAACTGAACATTGAAGATAAACAGAAGCAAGGAGAAAGGAAATCGCAGACAGCGCTCAACATATTCCACAAAAAGAATATCTATCGTAAAAATATGTCCCTCGTTTGTATAGAAGTAAGAGCAATGGTCATGCATTCAACAAATATGTGTAGCCTACTTAAAAGTATTGTGGACACATGATGACCATGTGATGAGAAGGGCAGCAAGGTATTTCAAAGCTAGTGGGAAACTGCGGACAAAAGAAAAATGGAGCCGGCCAGAAAAATATTAGAACACTGAGGTGGATGGCAACAACAACGGACATTAGCTCCTTTCTGATGTAGAGAAGCTCCTCAAGAACAGTGACATATGGTGCAATACATTGCGGACCTGTTAAAAGTGTGACATTTAATAGTAACGATCGGCAATCATTAAGGCTAGAATTTGTGCCATATGTGTGGTACTTATAGAGCTGCTTGCACAGAACAGAGACAAATGGCGAGATTCCATAAAATATCTTTAAAGGAAAACTGCTAGAACAAAAATTCAGATAAGAGGAGTATCTTGGTCTACGCCCTATGGGCCGGCTTCGGTTAGAAAGGTCAACATATATATATATATATATATATATATATATGTTGTAGCTAGACTTTACTCATTTAGACTTTCCTTTAAAATTACTAGTACTTTTTTTTTTTTTACAAAACTTTTCAACTTACCAATATATTATCTTTCAGTTTTCAAAATAGGGTGAGTTCTGAAAACTTGGTTTACATAATTATTAATTTAAACAGACTAATGCAATTTTTTTTTATGTGAATCCCGAAACGGAATTGTCGCGATAAACTTGGACAGAAGGCAGTCAGTGAGTCGTTGAGTCTATTTCTAAGAAAGTATTTTGTGTTATTCAGTGAAAGAGCAACTTTCAATATTTTTGTGTATTAGAAAAGTAGGGCGTTTTATTCAAAGTGTATATGTTATTAATTGTAACATTCTTACACAAACTTAAAGCTAATTAAATATGCACTTTTTTATGTTACACAGCTTTTCTTTGATAAATATATATATTCTATATTGTACACATAATTTTTTTATGTTTCTTAATCTCATCTTTTCCCCACAAATTCACTTCCGTATTTGACTTTTAAACATTATCGTCTGTACGATGTATTAATGATACCACTTAATAATTTTCTGACTGATTTGTTTTAATGTTCTTGATAGAGGTTGTCAAAAGTCAAAGATGTACAAAAACAAAGAAATTAAACAATGCTCACTTCAAAACTACCAACGCCGTATGACACTTGCCAGATAATGAAACATATCCTACGTGTCCTCCATTTAAATTTTTTAAAAATCTTCTGTATGTCTATATATATACATGCATATATATATATACTTGCTGAGTATTGCATGAATTTCAGTATTCTAAAAAAACGTCCAGCAAATGTAGGTACCTTTCTACTTTCCTTCGTTTCCTTGTTTTTCTTCTTCTCTCCCTCTTCTTTTTTTCCTTTTCTTTCTTCAAACTCCTTTCAAATTTAAGGGGAGATCTTGCTTTAAATTGAGTTTGCAGTTTGTGATCTTTTTTCTTATAAATTAGTCTTCCCTACTGTTTCTTAGTGTTTCTAATATTCCACCAATCCATCTTTTCTTGTGGTCGACCCCCTGGATCTGGTATTCTAGTAGAATTTGTTCATCCTGATTTTGATTTCTCTGTTTTACCATGTGACTAAAACATTTGTATCTGTTGTTTCTTTATGTATTCAATGGTGGTGATTATTCTTAGATTTTGTCTTAATTATTTTTTTCTGATCTTATCTCTCAGACTGTTTCCTGTTATGCGTCTATCACAGTCAATATCAATAATAATTACTTTTTCTTTTTTTTTTATCTAACAGGCAGGTGTGATAGCACAACTTTGCAATACAGGTTGTATTGAATAGTACAAATTTTACCTCTAAGACGTAGTAAGATTTTCTCCATGTCAGACAGTAGAGATTTTTGTGCCAGTGGTAAAAACACATTAATTTTTAAATATATTTCAAAAGCTCCAATGTTGTTTTCTACACTTCGTATAGTAACTTGAGAGCACAGTCTTGATAACTCTAAAAGCTTTATTTATAAAGCTTTCTAGCTACACTTCACAAACAAACTCAACTAGATAAATGACTTACTTGCACTTAAAAGTGTCTCATTACAAAAAAATACTGATTATAGTCGCCTATGAATATATCATACTATATCATTAGTTATCAATTTTACTGTGTCAATTGCAACTCAACAGCTGTCTGTGGTAAGACACTTTTCTATCTCTATCTATCTATTGTCCTTTTGAGCCGAAGATGGCACATAGGGCAGAACCACAATCTCAAAAACAGAAACCTTGCATGCCAAAATGGCACATATTGCCGAGATCACTGCTCTAAAATCTATGGTGCTGTTCCATAACAATACTTTTTAACAATGACAACTTGTCAAGCCATCGATCAACCTTCTTAGTCGCCTCTTACAACATGCCAGGAAGGTCACAGTGTCACTATTCTTTACTTTCCTCATAATGAGGCCCTGGTAACACATTGGAGAAGACACTCTTAGAGTTCATTAAATAAATCAGCAACTTATATGACTAACACAAAATCAGATTCAACAAGAAAACCAGATCCTAAGGACCAGCCATAAGAAAAGATCGATTGATGGAATATTAGAAACACTAGGAAACATAACAGCATGGGAGATCTTGTTTTAAATTGATTTTGAAACTGATTTTCTAGCTTGTGATATTTTGAGGATAACTTCTAAATAACAACTCTTTCTCTTATGAAATCTATGTAGGTCTACTCCTATTCCTGATCTTTTTTTTAAAACTGTACTGATCACTTTAAAGACCCCAATATCTCTTTGCTGAAAATCTTCTCCTCCAAAAAATCATGCTGCCCTCTTGTAAATCTTCCTGAGTGATCCCATCTAAAAATGTTTCCTCCTCCACTCCATATAGCTTGTGACAGCTTTCTTAAATAGTGAGTCTAACCAGCTAAGCAATGTTGACCATTCTCCTTTGTTCTGTCACAGAAATCTTGGTAAGTTATAGCTAAACCTGTTCAAAAGTTCTCATACATTATTGTCATAATCATCGTCCAAAGGGATACATAGGTCATTACCAAGAACTTCAAATGTTGTTACCCTCTCTTAATCAATATCAAAGATGTGTTGTGACAATACCAAATTAATTATATTGGTGCAAACATTTTCATAGAGAAGCCTTCGTTGCACTGGGAAACATGGAAATCCAAAGAAATTTGGGTTAAATACAAAAATAAAACTTTTCATCTCCAATGTTAAGTCAGTCTTATTATATGGCTGTGAAACATGGAGAACAACAAAAAGACAATCATGAAGATACAGGCCTTCATTAATGAATGCTTGCACAGAATAGAATGTTGGAAATGGCAAGACAAAATCACTAACATAGAATTATGGAAAAGTACTAGTCAAGTACCAGTGGACAGAGATACAATGAAGCTGGATAGGACACACACTGCAGAATCCAACTGAGAGTATTACATGACAGGGCCTTTTTTGGAATCCCCAAGGGAAAGGGCAAAGAGGAAGACCAAAATATTCCTGGAGAAGACAGGTGGAAACAGAGATGAAGATGATGGAAACAACATGGAATGATCTTAAAAGAATTGCAAGAAAAAAAATGGTTTGGAAAGTGTTTGTTGAAGACCTATGCTTCACAGGGAGTGAAGGAAGAAGACAAAGAAACGTTCTCTCTTTCCTAAATAATATCTAATGTGTGTTATGTCAGTAGCATACAGGCATAACATATGAACATTTTTTCTTACCAGTATCTCATAATAAAATGTTTGGCCTACATTACTAAATACTACAACAGTTACATTTGTCCAATGATTTAAACTTTATTGCCTCTATAGAGTCTATTTCAAATGCTTATGAAATATTGCACATCTCAAGATTTCCTAGACATTTTAACTCTTTCTATTGTTAGAAATTATATTGTTTCTTTTTACTGTTTGCTTATCATGTATCATTATGTTAATGTTCTTTTATTTTTCTATCTATTGCCCTTATGAATTGAATACGGTACATAGGGCAGAACCACAATCTCAAAAACAGAAACCCTGTGTGCCAAAATGGCACTTATTGCAGAGATCACTGCTCTAAAATATATGGCGCTGTTTCCATAACAAAACTTTTTACAATGATAGCTTGTCAAGCCATCGATCAATCTCCTTAGTCGCCTCTTACGACATGCCTGGAAGGTCACAGTGTCACTATTCTTTACTTCCCACATAATGAGGCCCTGATAACACACAGGAGCTTTTATTTTTAGTGATGAATATTATTTCTTTTCCCTTTATTTTCATGTTGTATTTGCTACCTGTATTGAATAGTATCTCTCATATTACTAATGTAAGTAATAAACAGTAGAGAGAATAGTTTACACTTCTGTCTTACTTCTGTTTTGATTACAAAGTGGCCTACTTAATTTTTGTCTATATGAAAAATGTTACTAATATGAGAATATTTATTATAATAAATCCATTTGTTTTCTCTGTGAAAGTCAAGTGTGGTCAACATAAATTGGCTAATACTGCTCCAATTTTTTCTGCATACAAAATAATAAAAAAAACTCTTATTTATATTTTTCATCTAGGTATTTATTGTCTTCAATTAGAGGAAAAGTTCTATATTTTAGCATGTTCTCTATTTTGAAAAAAAACAACTCAGCAACAAAATAGAAAGAAAAGTAAAAGAAAAACTTGCCTCAATCAACAAATCAATGGTTTACTGAATATTAGCTCCTTATAATTATGACAATATTAATGTTGAATAAATTAAATCTATTTTCAGGTTAGTGTGACTCAAATCTAGTGGCAAGATTTCTCATCTTCATGAAGATGTGGTGCAGCTATAAAAAATATCAGCAGAAGTCACATTAGGAATGGATTTGAGATGGAGATTTCAGTAATTGTTACTTAAATGATAAAATATAATGAACCATGAAAAGTAGTGCAAGAACCCTTTTCTCAACAAATTTCAACACATTTTGTGGATGACTAAATCATATCTGAACTTGTAAAATAAAAGTGGAAACTTTGAGTCTAAAAACTCAAATTATCTGTCAACAAATATATAATTTAGACATTGCATGAGCAAGGCACACCCCAAGGAAATATCACAGAGAAAGCTGTTTTGTATTTTTGATCAATGACCGGAGTTTACTGTAAATGTGTTTCTAATATTTGTAAACAGATCCGGCATTAGCATAGCAAATTTTGATAATTCTCTTCAAGATGGCTGATGTGACAAGACAACAACCTGTTATTAGTAGCAACAATAATGAAATTCTGGTTTACCAAATTCTAAAGTTTTTACATAAAAGAGGCTTCAAGATCTTAGAGGATCATGAAGTAATTATTTTTAATCTAGAGAAACTGACAAAGATCAAGGTAGATAAGGATGACTCTCAGGACAAATCGTCACTTTCTATTTTTCAGACTGATAAAAATGTTGACATTCTTGCCATTGCAGAAGTCTACGTTAACAGAAGAGTGACATTCAAAAATGAGACTCCATTACACTTGAGTGCAACTTTGGGGGAAAGTGAGTTTGTGGACATCTTTATCAAAGCTGGAGGTAATGTCAATGCTAAAAACGAGTGTAATGAAGGACCACTACATTTGAGTGCTGCAAAAGGTTATACAACCATTGTTGATATTCTCCTCAAAGCTGGAGCTAATGTTAATGCTGAAAATAGTATTAAAAAAACTCCCCTATATTTGAGTGCAAGGAATGGTTTTACAGAAACTGTTGAACAACTTCTCAACGCTGGAGCTAATGTCAATGCTGAAGGTAATAATAAAAAAACTCCACTATATTGGAGTGCAAGAAATGGTTTTACAGAAATTGTTGAAAAGCTTCTCAAAGCTGGAGCTAATGTCAACGCTGGAGATAATAATAAAGAAACTCCACTATACTGGAGTGCAAGGAATGGTTTTCCAGAAATTGTTGAAAAGCTTCTCAAAGCTGGAGCTAATGTCAATGCTGAAGATAATAATAAAGAAACTCCGCTGTACTGGAGTGCAAAGAATGGTTTTACAGAAATTGTTGAAATACTTCTTGAAGCTGGAGGTAATGTTAATACTGAAGATAATGATCAACAAACTCTCCTACATTTAAGTGCCAGGAAAGGTTTAAAAAAATGTTGGGTATTCTTCTACAAAATAAGGCTAATGTTAATGCCGTAGATAATTTTAACAAAAACCCATTACTCTTGAGTGCTCAAACAAATCAAGTCGAAATTTTAGAAATTCTTCTCAAATCTGGAGCAAGTGTTAATACTGAAGACATTGATAAACAAACACCTGTACATTGGAGTGCTAGACATGGTCAAAAAGATGTTGTTGAAATGCTCATCAAAGCTGGATGTAATGTTAATGCTGAAGATAATTTTAAGAAAACCCCTCTACATTGGTGTGCAAGGTCAGGTAGTAAAGGAACTATTGAAATGTTTCTCAAAGCTGGAGCTAATGTTGATGTTAAAAATACAGATAAGCAAACTCCATTACATTGGGGTGCTAAATATGGTCACAAGGAAATTGTTGAAACACTTTTCAATGCTGGAGCAAATATTGAGTCTGAAGACACTAACAAAGAAACACCTTTACATTTGTCTGTAAAGTTCCATCATGATGATGTCACTGAATTTCTACTCCATGCTGGTGCATCTGTTGAGAAAAAAAACAAATGGGGTTATAGTGTTTTAGATAACATGAATGAAAAGCAAAGGGTCAAATTTGACTATAATCCTTCGAGTACATTATTCAGAATGCGCAGCTGGATATATTCTAGGACAAACAAGGTCATTTTTATTTCCATCATTGCTGGAGATGATGTCGGCAGCATTGTTTTTCCACGTTTTCTTCCTCGATTGCTTTCCTTACGAGGGGCAGCCTTAGGATATCCTTTAAATAATTCAGGAGGAGAAAACGCTGTTACAACTTCTGCCGGGGCATCATCATTTGGAGACACTGGATATGTTGTTAATGAATACAGAGAGTTTGAAGTACCACTGATTGAGGCCCTTTTATCAGTCATGTCTAAATTAGACTTAATTGAAATAGTTACTGGTGCTTCTGTAATCTGAGGCCTGTCTGTGATGTCAGAAGGTAGAAAATCTTCAGCATTGAAAATATCTTGATCCAGTGGCCAAATGCCAGTAGCTTTGAACCCAGACATTATGTTTTGTTTGGTAGAGGCCCTAACAAAAGCGGTACCTCCAAGCTCTGCAAGTTGATAGATGGAGAGGGTGTTTCCAACATTCTTTATCATCCATGAATCTGCTAAATGGCTAAATGCTGCTTTCATGGGTCCAAAGACAGTCCGATCCAATGGTTGCATTTTGTTGCTTGTATGTGGTGGAAGAGTGATGACATGAATATTGTTCTGCTTTGCCAACTCCAGAGCGGGAAATGAAATATGACTTTCGTGATTATCCATAATCACAATAATGGGATATGTCTCTGAAGGTCTAACACATTTTATAATATGTTCAACCACTTTCAAAAAATTTTCACTTGTCATCCAGCCTGAAGAGTGGGTAAGTCCTAAAGAGCCTTCAGGCGCTCCATTTAACATAAAGTGTTAAAACATTTTCTTGGAAACACAAACACTGGTGGCAAGCTGTCTCCAGTAGCAGAAACAATGCAGCACATTGTGACAAGTTCACCTCGCTCTCTTGATGTAATTTGCCCAACCTGTTTGGTACCACGTGGTGCAATGACTCTAGGAACATTTTGTACTGTTGTCACACCTGTTTCATCAAGATTGTAAATCTGAGCCCCACTTACATTCAGAGTTGTATAAGAGACTTGTAGTAATTTAAAAAATGTTGCAACATTGTGTCTGTTAAATGCAGTTGCTCGTGCCAATGATGTTGCTTCTGGCTGTCTTATTGACAATTTTTGATGTTGCCTCAGAAAGCCATAAAGCCATTCTCTACCTGCCATTGAGTTTTCACTCCACGTTTGTGGACATTTCAAACGATTTAATGTTGCCATTTCAAAGGCAAGAGTACGAACATTTTTTGGAGTTAGTCCGTGAAACATTTTGGAACACTTATCAAGATAATTGGCCAGACTCTCTTCCTGCTCATGATTAAAAATCTGACTGTGCTGATAATTTGGAGTGAGTCTCATTACCGACAATTTTGACTTTTTAATATTGTTTAGCAGTGTTGTACGGGCTATTGCATATTCCCTGGAGGCTTGTCTAACAGGCATGCCATCTGTAACGGCAGTGACTGCAGCTCTCATAATGGACTCTGGTACTTTTCCTTGATCTGTTTTCCTCTGGTAAACACGGGGCATGTTTTGACTGGAAAGAAAACATCATATAAAAAAGGCTTAGATTGAAAGTTTCATATAGTTTCAATGTATTTCTTCAATTGTTTAAACAAATTGAACAGATTTTGTTTAAACAGATTTTTAAATAATTTGTGATTAATGTATAATGCAATACTGAAACCGTTTCATGTGTGGGGAGAAATGGTCCAATGACGGTCCATTTCTCCCCACAGTCACAGATATTCAAATAGAAAAAAATCACATAAACTCTAAAATTTCATAATTTTTTGGCATAAAGAACATTATTTACGTAGGAAAATAGTAATTCTGTATATAAAATAACTTACCGTGCAGTCAGAAAAACAGCAACAAAAATTTAGCTTGCAATGTGACTTCAAAGTCCCAACTTTTTCCTTGCTAAAAATATGATCACGAATTGTGAAAATTCACGCGGGCTTAAAGAAACCGGATGTTGTTCCTAGAAATGATCTCATACTGTTAGTGTTTTTTCATTATGGTCCAAATTAATATGGACCATTAGTTTTTGAGATAAAGGAGGGGGTCCAATTCTCCCACATGTCCATTTCTCCCCACTCTCCCCTACAAATCAATTCTATAATTAATATGTTAGTTACTTAGTTAAGCACTTAATTTCTTACACCGTTAATTAATCAATTGTTTAATTAGTTTATCATTCAGTTAATTAATTGGTCAAGTATTTAGTTATATGTCAATTAGTTAATTAGTTGGTTAAGTAGTTGTTTACTTGGTTAGTTTCTTAGTCAGTCTGTTAGTGATGATAGAATGATATTATTTTTAAAATACATAACGTGAGGCGGAAAGGTCGCAACAAAATATAGAAGATAATAATTAGTCTTCTTGGTTTTGAAACTAAACTCAACAAAGCAAATGATTTGAAGACGAAATCTGAAAATAATTAGTCACGTCATTTTTATTATTCTTGATATTTGTTTACATATTGATGATATTGTGAGTTGAGGAATTTATCCGCAACATTTAAATCTCTTATAAACTGTTGGGAATTGGGAGTTGAATTCCCGAATCAATTCACTTTAGTTAGCCGAGTGGCAGTGTTCCCTAGCGTTTGGCTTTTCGTGGCAAGGCGCTGTGCCACTGATTACGGGTTTGATCCTGCTTTGGTCCATATTTTTTTCTGTTGTTTATTATTTGTCATTTTTTCGGAGTGCTGTAAACATACCTCTTCCTCTGAATTGAATCACTGATTATCGCCTCGGAAGTTTCCCTCTATAATAATATTCATTCATTATTATTATTTGTCTCTTGGGGAATTCCAGACCAGACGTACCATTTGGCCATTTGTGGATCGCTTTTACTGAAATAAATTCCAGTCAGCGCTGATTTGGACCAAGGGCTAGAAGTGGGGAATTAAGCAGTCACCTAATACTGAAGTTACATTAAAGCAGCATTTGTTCCAAGGATTCGCAACTTTTGAATGTAAGTACCAAGAAAAATGTTTTCTTATGCAATTAGTCCTGAAGTTTCTTTGAAATTTACAAATGTTGACGAGACAATATAAATTTGTTAACTCATTTAGTGATTGACTAGTGACTGATTAATTCCTTCCTTACCTACGTACTTGGTTGTCGATGGGGCACCCAATTACTGACACTCAAACAAACTTGAAACGAGAGCCTTCACATTCCCTCCTTCTCCACACCCCCCTCCCCCCCCAAAAAAAAAAAAAAAAAACCTTCACGACTATGACGGTGGGGTCAGCGTTGGGATTGTTATATTCAACGAAAGTTTAGTAAGTCTTGTCTATTCTCAGATTTTGTTTTGTCTTCTTCGTTTCGCTTGATAAGTTGTAGTTCTAATTTGTTCATGTCTTTTACCAGCTACTCTATTATATACAATATATACATCGTAATTCCGTTAAAAGTTTCTTAGTCTTCTTACGTAGTAAGCATTTGTTTAGTTTTCAGCAAGACCTGCAGTACACGAGTATTTTCTTCAGATCTTATGTATTATAATATAAATATTAAACGTTTAATTTTAAAATGAGGTCTTTTATCGTTAACAGTAAGATTATTTTTTAATAAGTTATATGGATCATAGTAAAGGAAAGGGATAAAGGAGACATAAAAATGCACGAAGATGCATACAAATGCATCCGGTAAAGCTGATATTATATCATATACAATGGATCTTGGATTCTCATTCTGAACTCATTACACTTCCACTTCTTTAATAAATATATAAAGATCTTCCTGGTCTTAAATAAATATATAACAATATGTTATGTGCTAGATCTTTCTATAATTTATTATTACTAAAATACAAATTCATTTTCCAAGCCTGTAGAAGACAACTTGGAACTAAGAGACTAACTGCAATCGAGTCAACCCACAGTAGTGAGTAGTGTATGTCTACATTTCACCAGCTTGTAGAGAGAGATACAGATGCCATTAAACTAATCATAACTAGTAACTTTATAATCTGATCTTTGTTCTTGAGAATTTTTTTGCTTTCCATATGATTCTTTTGTCAGGGCTGCCATTGCTGTGCAATTCTAATACTTCTGATTTTAAACCTTCGAAAAAAGGGAGTCCAATTATTTGAATTACTTGACTACTTCAGTAACTTGAAGCACCTCTCCATTTATTGTGTGCTTTGCTATACCTTCAATGTTCATGTCTCATTTATCATTAGTTTGATTTTGTCAGCATTGATACTTTCAACATAAACCTTTCAGAGTAGACAGAGAACAACTGTGGGAGATACTAACAACATATGGAGTAAGCCAACATTTAACCAACCTAATTAAAAGTCTCTACATCAACAACAGCTGCAGGGTCAGAACAGCAGCAGGCTACACCAACTACTTTGAAGTAAGATCATGTGTAAGAAATGGAGTGTACTATTTCCCCTACTGTTTATTATATACATGGACTATATATGCAAGTTAGCCAGCCAATTAGAGACAGAGGAGATCAACGAGCTTTTATTTGCAGACGATCAGGCGCTAATACATGAAACAATAGAAGACCTACAAGAACACTTTAAACAAACTCAACAGCACTGGCACAAAATATAACATGAAAATTAACATCAACAAAACAGAAGTCATGAATGTCACCAAAAAAAAAAAAAAACAGAACATCAACATAACTATAGAAGGCAGACAACTAAAACAAGTAGAGGAATTAAAATACCTAGGAAGTCTAATGACAAACGATAATTCACAAACAGCAGAGATAAAATCAAGATGCAACAAAGCTTGTCAAATCATCGGACAGTTATCACCACTATTGTCCAACAAGGAAATAACGCTACAGGCAAAACGAGCACTATACAATACAATCTTCATCAGAACGTTGTGCTACCAATGCCAGACCTGGACCCTAGATGCAAGAACAATAAGAAAATAACATCTGCAGAGATGAAATGTGTTAGACGAATGACAGGAAACAATCTGAGAGATAAGATTAGAAATTAAGAACTAAGGAAAAAGCTAGGAATTGCCCCTGCCATAGAATATATAAGGAAGCAACAGATAAAATGGTTTGGTCACGTGACAAAGCAGAAAGATCACAACACAACACAATAGTCTTCAACAAACGTTGTGAGAATACCAGACCCAATGGCCGGCCATGAAAAAGATGGATTGATGGAATAGGAGAATCACTAGGAAGCATAACAGCAGCAGAGGCGAACAAAAGAGTAAAGACCACAAATTATATCTTCCCTCAACTCAGAAAGGCAAATGAGGAAGGAAAGAAGAAGAAGATGAAAAAGAAGAAGGAAATATTATGAAACAAGTCATTTTAATGACACTGACATTTTAATTTTCATGGGTGACAAGAATGAGTAGGTTAAAAAAATGAATTGGTATATATAAGAACATAATTGGAAAATAGATCTGCTAGTAAAAATTAACATAAGATGAGAAAATAGTGAATTTTGTGAAGAAAACAAATTAATATTATACAATATATATTTTAAAGAAGACTGTAAACAAATGAAAAAACTGGTGACAAAAGTGAGAAACAGATTCATAATGATCAAAGATTATTATATAGATTTGTAAACAGTGTCTAATGCTAAAACATACACAACAGCGGATCAGATCATCATTGTACTGTTATGATCTAGCTGAGCATCAAATAAGGAACTACAGACAAGAATAATTCACAAATAGCACCTCTAGATGTAACAGTTTTAAGTAAACAAAAATGAACTAAATATTCTTATACAGTACATTGTACAAGTAAAGAATACACATCGAAGGCTGTTTGAAGAAAGGATAGACCATTACAGAAGAGAAAATCTGGATGAAGAAATTACAACCAAATGGTAGTGCATAAAGACAAGTATATAAACATCCAATGACATCATTCCTAAAAATAAAAGTAATTGTTTTTTTATAATGGACATATGAATTTATCTTGAAAAAAAAATAATGAATGAAAGAAGTCCATCAAAAAACACCAGTCAATATACCGGTGTAGATAATGAAACATGCAGTTTTGGCAGAGAAGCTAAAACAGGTTTGTTCAATCAGACATTTCTGAAATTAGAAGCCATGGAGGAGAAAATAATTTAAAGGGATGCCTATAGATACTTTAATAAATGTAAGAAACCAATAAAAGTAAAACAAGCAAAGAAGGTTCATCTGTTTAACAGTAACAAGCGAAAAGAAAATAAACCAATTATTGAATATGTGCCATGTTTTAGAATCTAAAAATCGTATATGGAGAAGGCTATAAAAACAATGAAAAAAAATAGTTGCTTGCCTTGACATTATACATGTAGAGGTGATAACAGCATTAAAAGATTTGGACACTGAAGTGATCCATATATATAATGTGATATATATATATAACATAGAGTACACACCTTTGAGCTATAGCTCTCAGTATTTATTGCCTTACCTGAGAAGATTGGCACTGTGGCTTTGCTGTGATTTTAAAACAAACATTTTGAAGAAAGATGTTACAAAAATTGTACTTTAAGTTATACAAGTTAGAATCAAAATAAAATAAATATGGAGTTACAAAAATTATAATTTGGATTCAAGAAAAACTGTAGGACAAAAGAAACTATCTTCTGCATAAGAATTGAACAATAAAATACACAGAAGTAAACAAACCACTTTATGCATGCTTTACAGATTACGCCAACAAATTTGACAGAGTTCATCCATCATAAACAAATTATAGAATGATTGAATGATATACGTCTAAAATCTTGATGATGCAGTCACAAGACTGATATGTAACCTGTACTGGGAATAGAGGAGTGCAGGCAAGGCTGCCCCTTAATACTGTCCCTATGCCTGTTAAATGTATATCTTTGAAGATCTTTAAATACATCATATCATTTTAGAGTGGTCTAGCTTGAAAATGAATGGCACTATGTATAATGAGCAACCTAAGATATGCCAATTATCTAGTTAATGAGGTCAGTAAGAAAAGCAGAGAATATGAATTGGATATACATATTAATGACTAAAATTATGATAATAAACAATGCTATTTCATACAACCTGCATGGCAATATCATGGCATATGTCGTAACAAGTAAATGAAAATGCAAGATAATTAACAAAATAAGAATGACTATATCATTTTTAACATAATTTGTATACTCACAACAAAGCAAATAACGTCATGACTAAATTTGAAAACAATAGAATTGTAGGCCTACATTTATTGTTAAGTACAGAAACATGGACACAAAATAATAAAACAGATATTGAAATACAGGACTGAAAAATAATATTCTGGAATATTAATATTATTAGTTGTATGTTCTTGTCAGTTTCTCTGAGACCACTGCTTTGCGCTTTTGTTATTTGAGAGATACATAAACCTCTGTGTTTTTGCTATAGCCAGGGTTTTACTTTTGTATTCTTATTACTGAGTCAACTGTTATTTCTGTCTTTTTTTTCTTTTTGAGACAACTATAACTTTTATGTGTTTCTGTAATGTGAAACAGCTATAGTTTTTTGTTCATTTATTTGAAGCAGCACTTATTTAGAAATTGTTTTTCTTTCTAAAAAACGATTACCTCTCTATTCTTGAAACTGCCACAACTTCTGTGTTTTTATTATAGAGGCAGCTGTTGCTTAGTGTTCTTTTTATTAAAACAACCATTACTTCTGAATATTGTATTTTTAAACAACTATTACTTCTGTGCTTTTGTTTGTCAACAGATGTGGATTTAACATAAGCACACATTATTAACACCTCTACAAGATGGATGAATTATCAAGACAATGTCCTTTGGTAATCAGAAATATGTATGGCAAGCCTCTTGCTTTAAGGTTGATGATGTTTCTAATGAATAAAGGAATCAAGATCTTAGAAAATCATAAAGAGTTTATTAATTATTACAAGAGACTCACAAATATCAATCCAAATAAGGGTGACGGCCAGGACAAATTATTTTCAATTTCTGCAGTTGGCTATAACAGTGATGTTAACATTATTCCCATTGCAGCTGCTTATGTCAATAAGAGAAATAGCTTCAACAAGTCGTTATTACACTTGGCTGTTGAAATTCAGGACATAGAACTTGTGAAGATCTTTCTCAAAGCTGGTGCTGATGTTGAAGCTAAAGACATCTTTAATCAAACGTCACTACATTTGTGTGCTGATAATGGATGTAGGGAGATTGTTGAAATTCTTCTCAACGCTGGAACTAATGTTGATCCTGGTGACATTTGTAAGCGAACACCACTACATTTTAGTTGTAAAAATGGTTATAGAAATATTTGTGAAATTCTTTTGAAAGCTAAAGCTAATGTAAATGCTGAGGATAACAATAACCAAACTCCACTTCATTTGAGTGTGGATGTTGGACATACGGACATCGTTGAAGCTCTTCTCGCAGCTGGAGCTAATGTTGATGCTAGAGACAATTATAAACACACTCCACTACATTTGAGTGCTAGAACTGGTAATAAAGAAATTGTAGAAATTCTAATCAAAGTTAATGCTAATGTTTACGCCAAAGACAGAAATAAGCAAACCCCATTACATATGAGTGTGAGATATGGATATAGAGAAATTGTTGAAATTCTTCTCAAAGCTGGTGCTGATGTTGAAGCTAAAGACATATTCAATCAAACTTCATTACATTTGAGTGCTGACAATGGATGCAGGGAGATTGTTGAAATCCTTCTCAAAGCTGAGGCTAATGTTGACCCTATTGATACTTGCAAGCAAACACCACTGCATTTGAGTTCTAAAAATGGCTATGAAAATATATGTTTAACACTTTTGAAAGCTAAAGCTAATGTACATGCAGAAGATAACAATAACCAAACTCCACTGCATTTGAGTGTGATTATAGGACATAAGAACATTGTTGATGTTTTTCTTGCAGCTGGAGCTAATGTTCATGCTAAAGACAGTCATAAACAAACTCCACTACATTTGAGTGCTAGATATGGCTATAAGGAAATTGTTGAAATTCTTCTCAAAGCTGGAGCTAATGTTCATGCCACTGACAAAAATAAACACACCTCACTACATCTGAGTTCTAGATATAATCATAAAGAAATTGTTGAAATTCTTCTAAAAGCTGGGGCTATTGTTAATCTTAAAGACAATTATAAAGAAACTCCGCTACATATAAGTGTGAGCAATAGACATAAAGAAATTGTTGAAACTCTTCTCAACGCTGGGGCTAATGTTAATACTGAGAACACCATTAAACAAACTCCACTACATTTGAGTGTTAGATATGGCTATAAGGAAATTGTTGAGATTCTTCTGAAAGCTGGAGCTAATGTTAATGCAGAAAACACCATTAAACAAACCCCACTACATTTGAGTGTTAGATATGGCTATAAGGAAATTGTTGAGATTCTTCTGAGAGCTGGAGCCAATGTAGATGCTGAAGATATAGATAAAAAAACTTCATTACATTTGAGTGCTAGATATGGACATAAAGAAATAATTCATACTCTTCTCAAAGCTGGGGCTAATGTTGATGTTAAAGACACAGATAAACAAACTCCATTACATTTGAGTTCTGTATATGGGTATAAGAAAATTGTTGAAATTCTTCTTAACAGTGGAGTGAATGTTGATTCTAAAGACAATTATAAACAAAGTCCACTACATTTGAGTGCTGGAAATGGACATAAAGAGATTGTTGAAATTCTTCTCAAAGCTGGAGCTGATGTTCATGTCAGTGACAAAGATAAACACACTTCGTTACATTTGAGTTCTAGCCATGGTCATAAAGAAATTGTTCAAGTTTTACTCAAAGCTGGCGCTAATGTTAATTCTGAAGACAATTATAAACAAACTCCTCTACATTTGAGTGCTGGCAATAGACATAAAGAGGTCGTCAAAACTCTTCTCAAAGCTAGAGCTAATGTTAATGCTAAAGACACCACAAGACAAACGTCTTTACATTTGAGTGCTAAGCATGGCTGTAAGGAAATTGTTGAGGTTCTTCTGAAAGCTGGAGCCAATGTAAATGATGAAAATGTAGATAAGCAAACTTCACTACATTTGAGTGTTAGATATGGCCATAAAGAAATTATTCATATTCTTCTCAAAGCTGGAGCTAATGTTGATGTTAAAGACACAAATAAGCAAACACCACTACATTTGAGTTCTATATATGGCTGTAAGGAAATTGTTAAAATTCTTCTTGATAATGGAGCGAATGTTCAAACTGAAGACAATTATGAACAAAATCCGCTACATATGAGTGCTGAAAATGGACATAAAAAGATTGTTGAAATTCTTCTCAAAGCTGGAGCTAATACTCATGTGACTGACAAAGATAAACACACTTCACTACATTTGAGTTCTAGATATGGTCATAAAGAAATTGTTGAAGTTCTACTCAATGCTGGGGCAAATGTTAATACTGAAAACAACTATAAAGAAACTCCGCTTCATTTGAGTGCTGGCAATGGACATAAAGAAATTGTTGAAACTCTTCTCAAAGCTGGAGCTAATGTTAATGCTGAAGACTATTATAAACAAACTTCTCTACATTGGAGTGCTAGATATGGTTATAAAAAAATTGCTAAAATTCTTCTCAAAATGAAAGCAAATTTTAATGCTGAAAACAAAGATGGACAAACACCCATTGATTTATCTGTTAAATTTAAACATGATAAAGTTGCTAAACTCCTTCTTCAAGCTAGTGAATCTTTGGAAAAAGAAAGAATCTTGAGAGATATGGACAGTATTCAATCCATTATCACTGCTAAATTATCAAAATTTCCTAAATCAACAAACTTTGGAACCAACAATATAAAGTCTGCACCAAAGTATGGTTCTGCAAACACTGAACACAAACAGACAGAAACTGCTCGTGCCACTTTAACAAATTCTGGCTGTCATGCTAACCAATTTGAGGACAGCTCTTCAAACAACGGTAACTTATGTATTTGTTGCTTTTCTTAATGAAAACCATACTTACAGCTAAGGATGCATGAGCAGTTCTTATAATAAATTAATTTTTATTCATTAATTTAGTTTTTACTGCATTAATCTCTGTGTTGTGTGCTTTTGCTTTGGGTCAAAGGAGAGGCAAATGCTTGGGGAGTAAACTTCAAACAAAAAATTTATAATGGAGACCCAAAGATGGTTAGCGATCTGCTAATGATATTTTTTAGGATCTCCTACATATATGTTATGTCATGTTAAGATAATCATCACAACACTCCAGACACTTGTATATGTGTTCCGATATTCCAACCTTCTCCTTGAAAAGTTCATCAGCACACAGTATGATTGGTAGCAATAATTCCACACCTGTGTTCTTTTTGAAAGAACCAATGAGACTAAAGTATGGATTCTGAGGTCTGGGCAACACTGAATCTCCATACATCTTGCTCTGACTTTGGTTACTGAAGTGTCATCTCTTTGTATTTACTCTTGAATGATCTTGAATAGTAAAAAAAGTAAAGTGCCCCCGTCATGCCAAGTAGCGTATAGTAAATATGGTGTTAGTGACCATATATTTTACAGACCTTTGGCACATGATTTTTGGGGTAATGTGGTTGGTATTACACCCATGTCACTTTACTTTCCCAGAAAAAAAATCCAGTACCCATTAAAGGCTGGGTGAACCCGGAAGCCATTGGTCGGGATTGAACCCTAACTCTTGTCCTTTGTAGTCCAGTTCACTAACCACTGAGCTGATCTTGAATAGCCCATACATTTATTCCTCAAGAAAGAAAGCCTATTATTTTCATTATTGCTATTAATGCCATACATCAGGGCTGTCTGACATCAATAGTTTGATTGTTTCTTTTTTTATGTCTCTCCCATTTCTACTGATGGAATTAATGTTTCTTCATCATTGTTGGAAGTATAAAAATAAGTTTTAAAAATCAGAGAATGTCATCATTGCAAGGACCAAGATGTTATAGCTAGGGATGTGTAATACATTTTTATTTATAGATATAAGTTATAGCTTGAGATATTTGATATGTTTTTATTATAGATAGAAGTTATAGCTTGAGATATTTGATACATTTTTATTTATAGATAGAAGTTATAGCTTGGGATGTTTGATACATTTTTATTTATAGGTAGAAGTTATAGGAAGGGGTGCATGTTAAAAATGCTATAAAGTATATTTATAGATGATTGTGTAGTTTTATACTAACAAGAAAACGAACAAGAAAAGAGTAACTGACAGCAGAGCTATCCCTAATATCACAGAGGACACAGACCATAAAATGGTTATGATTACACTCATTACACTCAGACAAAAAAAAAAAAAAAGAAGATATGCAAACATACAAAAGAAGTAAAAAGAACAGACAATAAAAAATAAAAATAAAACAGTTTAAGAAATCAAGAAAAACCTAGAAGAAAAACTAACGGAGCAATTCAAGAAACTCCCTAACAAAGAAGCACAGTAGAAGAAGAATTAAAACAGTAATGAACTTCACAAAAACAGTTTGTGGAATGAAACTAGGGACAAAAGAATGGAAAAAGATTGGATTCACCCTGTGGTGGAACGAAGCAATCAGAGAAACTATAAAGAAAAGAAGAAACTTAAAAACATGTGAGGGAAAATAAGAACCAAGAGGAATATAACAAATATGCCTTAGTTTGGAAAAAATGTAAAGCTTTGAGCAAAGAAGCTTGGCAAAGTAATGGACAGAATGCAGACAAAATATGAGCAGGGACTTCAAGGCAGCCACAAGAGATTTCTACAAAGCAGCAGAAAGCAACAAAGGTGAAAATAGAAAAACATGATCTTACTGAGCTCATAAATGACAAAGATGGACAGCCAATATCAAATAACCAACATATGCAAAAGAGATGGAAAGAACATTTTGAAGTCCTATTAAAAATGGCACCAACTACCAATAACACAACAAAAACCATGCAAGAATGCACAAACACTGAACCCAACATCATGAAAGAGGAAGCCAAAGATGTAATCAAATGTGCATCAAAATATAAAGCACTGATGATAGATAACATACCAATAGAAATAATAGTAGCAACAGGAGAAACAGGAGCTACCTAGCTACAAAGAATATTCAATGCAGCATGGCACCGACAAAATGCCCCAGAGGACTGGCAACAGGCTATCATTGTACCAATATAGAAAAATAAAGGTAGCAAGAGAGACTGCGATCAATATAGAGGTATATTGCTTCTCTGCCAGGTAGGAATACACCAAAATTGTGGACAAAAGGCTGACCAATAATAGAACTACAGTTAAGTAAGTCTCAAATGGGGATAAAAAAACAGAAGATGTACGGCCCTCTATTCACCTTAAAACAGCTAGCAGAGAAGATGACAGAACACAATCAAAATGTGTACATAGCTTTCATTGAAGCATTCAACAGAGTAAATAGAGAACAACTGTGGGAGATACTAACAACATATGGAGTAAGCAAACATATAACCAACCTAATTAAAAGTCTCTACATCAACAGCAGCTGTTCAGTCAGAACAGCAACAGGTTATACAGCCCATTTCGAAGTTAGATCAGATGTACGACAGGGGTGCATACTATCCTCCCTACTGTAGAGTAGATCAGCAAGCTTCCATTTGCAGAAGATCAGGTACTAATACATGGAGAAATAGAAGACCTACAAGGACACTTAAGTAGACTCAGTAGCACAGGCACAGCATCAACAAAACAGATGTCATGTATATCACAAAAGAGAAACAGAACATCAACATACCATAGACAGCAGACAACTAAAACAAGAAAAGGAATTTAAATACATAGGAAATCTAGTGACAAACAACAATTCCCAAAAAGCAGAAATAGACTTGAGATGCATCAAAGCCTGTCAAATCATTGGACAGCTATCACCAATATTGTTCCACAAATAAATAACTCTAGAGGCAAAATGGGCACTCTACAATACAATCTACATTCCAATGTTGTGCTACCAATGCCAGTTCTAGACCCTAGATGCAAGAAAAATAACCTCTACTTAGATTAAATATATTAGACAAATGACAGGAAACAGCCAGAAGATAAGATCTGAAATAAAGAACTGAGAAGAAAGCTAGGAATAACCCCCTACCAAACAATATATAAATAAACAACAAATAAAATGATCTGGCCACATGACAAGGCAGAAAGATTAAAACACAAAACAACGAGTCTTCAATTAATGTTGCGGAAACACCAGACCCAAGGGTCAACCATGAAAAATTAATTGACAGGATATTACAGACACTAGGAAACTAAATTTCTCCAAGTTTTTGATGTTGGGTACAGTTAAATAATTATTCTGTTATAATTTCAATTTTGTTAGTTTCTTTAAGTATTTAATAGGACTTTGGCTTTGCTGATGACATAGACCTCATCAATAGTCGGATGAAAACCGATGCAGAAAAATACAAATGAACTATCATCTATAGCCAGCAAAATTGGGTTTGAGATCAATCATGAAAAGACTAAAGTCACGGAAAACTTAATTCCAACAGATGACAGAATATACATGGAAAACAAACCAGTGGAAGAGATTGATCACTTTATCTATCTTGGAAGTCACATTGATCGGGAAGGAAATACAAATGAAGAAATTAGAATCAGGATAGCTAAAGCAGCAATGCTTTTCAGAAGCCTTGAAAAGTTGTGGAAATCAAAACTCATCAGCACAAATACAAGGACTATTCAAATCAAACGTATTATCAACCCTTGCATATACATTTGAGAGCTGGAAAACAATAAGATATAGAAACAAAGTTGAACACATTAGAAAATAAATGTCTAAGAAAAATACTTGGTCTAGCATGGAATGAATTCAAAACAAACGAGGAAATTAGAGAAATCACCAATCAACCACTAATATCTTCAGTAATCAAGAAAAGTTGATGGTCATATGTTGGATATGTGATGAGGAGAGATGATAACCAATATCAAAGCAAGCCCTCATGTGGGGAAACAACAGGTAAGAGGAAAAGAGGCTGACCCAGAGAGACATTGAGAAGAACATTGATCAGAGAGGCAAAAGCAGCAGGATTTGATCCCCTCAATGAGATAATGCTGCTTGCACAGAACAGATACAAGTGGCGAGATCTGATAAAATAAGGTGACCATTCGTCCTGGATTGTCCGGGACAGTCCCGGAATTTGACATTCTTTGAACCTTTGTCCCGGATTAGCTGCCGTACCGGTTTTGTCCCGATTTTGGCATATTTTTTAGCTTTTGTCCCGGATTTGATAAAAAATAATTTGGGACACAAACGTTTACCAATTTTGCCATTTTGGTATACGGCGTACATTTCTTCAATTAAAAAAATATTATTCCGTTGCTGTGTAGACAATTTTGTTTAATATCAAAACAGTAGAATGCGCTCCTATTGGTCGTTTCAAAATATTTTGAAGGTGTTTAAAATTCCATATCTCTGCAACCAATTGATTGATAATGCTGAAATTTTGCATATGGTCTTGTGATTTTTGGTCCCAAGAAGTACATTCATTTCCTCACCAACAAACGTATAGTTTTAAATATTCTTTATTTGAAGTATACAAATTTAAGGCATTTTGGTCAAACCATATATTTGGAGGAATTACCGCTTCATATGAGTGAGCACCCACGGACTTGTCATCTTGAACGTAATGCGCGCCAATTTCCCTGTTTTAAGCACTAAAAAACACATAAAACGCGTCATAGTTATAATTTTATATCCGGTGCATCCCATTTCCTGTCGTTTTGTTGTGATTTATGTGCAACGGCGTATCCTAATTATTGGGTAATTTCGTTAAATTTGTGATCTGTTAGTCAATGGGTATAAAAGTGAAGTTCCTTACATTGCAATCAGTGGCAATAAAGGTGTATAAATATTTTTGCATAGAAGCTAAGCGTGGAAAACTGTATCGAAGCATCTCAAAGCCAGAAAAGAGAACTATTCACGCATTGGGTATAAGCAAACGCTTTTTCAAACAAGTGCTTAAAGCTAACGGAGTGTCCAGTTCAATCAAGACTAGGACGCTAGGAAGAAAGAAAGTAGTAGATAGTTTTAACAAGGAAGTGATTAGAAGAGCAATTTGTAAAATGTTCGATTCCAAAGAAACTGTGACTTTAAGAAAACTGAAAATTCGACTGAGAGCAGAAAATGACATTGTTGTGTCGAAAACAACATTATGGAGAACTGTTAGAAGCATCGGTTTTACGTTTAGAAAGTACGATAGTGGTAGAAATGTCATCTATGCATTGTCATCCATGCAAGTACGGGAAATGCGTAACCAAGGTTATGATATTGTATTTCTAGATGAATCTTGGATAAATTCTCACCACACAAGTGCCAAGGAATGGCAGTTGTCAGATGGAAGTATTAAAAGATGTGTACCCACTGGAAAAGGACAGCGTATTATAATGGCACATGCAGGCAGCCGAAAAGAAGGGTTGGTGAAAAATGCAGAACTTATATTCACCTCTAATTATACTGACAACAGGGACTATCACACCGAGATGAATGGCCATATATTTAGAGAGTGGATTGAAAATACTCTTCTTCCAATTCTAGACAGACCATCCTGTCTGGTAATGGACAACGCGTCGTACCACAACGCTGTGGCAGAAGAAGACAAAATTCCTACATCTACCAGTACAAAAGATGTTATAAAGATTTGGCTAAGAAAGGAAGGAATTCCATTTAACGAGGGATTTTTGAAACCTGAATTACTGTCACTTGTTAAGAAATCGCAAAAGACCAAAGTATTCCAAATAGACAAAATCATTCAACAGCATGGTCATACGTGCTTGAGACTGCCCCCTTATCATCCACAATTAAACCCCATTGAACTCGTTTGGGCAAAAATTAAAGGGCAGGTGGCAGCTGAAAATACAAGTTTTAAACTATGCGATATAAAAGGACTGACATATGCTGCTCTATCACAGATTGACAAAGATTTTTGGTGCAAATGTGAAGATCATGTCTTAAAAGAAGAAAATGACTATTGGAAAAAAGATGGACTATCGTTCGTTCAGCCCAGATTAGTAATCAATATGTTAGACTCCTCTGATTCAGAATAAATGAAATAATAATGGACGTTTTTATATGTCCGCATGATCAATCTTTAGCTAAAGTTGATAACGTTTTGAAAATGTAAAGATTCTTGATATGTGTAATGCAGGCATGCAAAGAAACTAAATCACTTTCATATGTCTTGTTTACGTAAAATAATGAAAGTCACATGGAAAGACATAAAACGAACAATGTAGCTCTTTACAGTGAAGAGGATCCCGTGCTTACATCGGACTCTTTAGTCACATGCTTACCCATAAACAATAACTTTGCTTGATATGTCATGCTCGTTATCGCTCGCAACGGATAATTAATTTTTTAAAATGTATTCTTTGTTGTATATTGTTTAAATAGTTTTCATTAATGGAACTGTTTATACGCTGATTTGTTTTAGACCGTCTGTAAAGGCTATAACATTGACATTCTCATAGTATTTTAAAGAAAGTAAACAATAGAAAGTAAACAGTTGATAAACGCCTCCAACTTTCAAGTTGTGTAGAGACGCCTATGTCGAGAAGCTGATTTCCATTAATGTACGGTAAATTATTTTCTCCAGGAGCAAAAAGATCCGTAAATTCACTGAGATCAAAGGAAAGTGCTGCTTCATGATGAAGCATACTTCCTACATCATTAAATTTTGTGAAATCGGTGGGACCTTGGAAAAACAAGGCCAGATGCAAAAATCAAGTTTGTAAGTGCAGGGAAAGAGGAGATATTTCATGTTAATCGTGAACATTTAGATTTGAAACGACCAATAGTTTTAAATCTCGTATATATTCGTTGTGTTACTAACTTCCACTTTCACTTTCGCAAAAAATGGCACCGAAGCGTAATTGTAGTTTTAATCAAGATTTACAAAAGGAATACCCTTTTATAAAAAAGTCTACATCGTCATCAGACTTCACTGTAAGATGTAATATATGTTCATCCGGGTTTACTATTAACCATAGTGGACGTGGTGATATTAAGAGCCACATAAATAGTGATAAACATAAGAGAGCCGTCGCGACTGCTGCATCAAGCTCGTCGTTGACAAATTTTTTTCGAGCTGAACAGGTTGGTGACAAAGAAGAATAGTTAGCTGCTACAGAAGGTGCCTTACTTTGCATATCATACAGTGATGCACAATCACACGTTTAGATCTATGGACTGCACATCAAAATTGCTTCAGGTAACTTTAGAACCAAAATTTGCTTGTGCACGTACGAAAACAGAAGCTATTATTCGGAATGTGTTCACACCCCATACTCTAAACGAGTTGAGATGTGACCTAGAAAACGTAACATTTATCTCCATACCGACAGATGCCTCCAACCACAAAGAAATCAATATTTTTCCGTTGCTTGTCAGATACTTTGATCGCAATAAGGGACTGAAAGTTAAAATATTAGAGTTGAAGTCATTGCCGGGTGAAACATCTGATATAGTAAGTAGTTTTCTTATTGACTGTCTAACTGAAAATGGTTTAGAACTGAAAGTAGTTGGATTATGTGCAGACAACACAAATTCTAATTTTGGGGGCGCTGAAAGAAAAGGACAGAACAATGTTTTCACAAAACTGAAAGAAAACCTTGGACATAGTTTGATAGGTGTTGGGTGTGCTTGCCATATTTTCCACAACACTGTTCGAGCAGCTGCAGATGTATTGCCTGTTGATGTTGAAATGACTATTACAAAAATTTATCTGTACTTCAAATCATACACAGTTAGAGTTGAAAGTCTCAAGGAGTTTTGTCAGTTTGTCGACACAGACTTCCAGATGATTTTAGGTTATGCACAAACTAGGTGGCTTGCGCTCTTGCCTGCTGTTGAAAGGGTTCTTTACATGTTCCTGCCTCTAAAATCATATTTTCAACCTCAAGACAGATGCCCAGTTTTTATACAGGAATTCTTTGAAAACCCACTGTCTGAGGCATGGCTTATTTTGGTTCACAGTCAGGCATCCTCTTTCCACGAAGCAGTGCAGAAAGTAGAGGGACAGATCGTCACTGTATTTGAAGTCATTGACAACATCAATAGGTTGAAAGCTATCTTGGAGTCCAAGCTGGAAGACGGCTTCTTGCCATCAAGAGTTCAGATAATCCTTAAAAAGCTGGAAATGGAAGGATTTCCACGTGATAATGTGAAAAAGTTTAACGCCAGTGTTTCTTCATTTTATGAAACAGCTTTAAGTTATTTGAAGAAATGGGCTGCAAATAATTTTCAAAACCTAGAGTCTTACAGCTGGGTAATGCTGAACAGAACACCAAATTGGGAAGATATTGAGAAGTCTTCATCATTAGTGAGTCAAACAGTGCCTTCAGTCGACTTTCCAGAAAATGAAATGTATGACGAATATGTCTACATGAAACAGTTCGTCACTTCACAAAAAAATTAGTGAGTGGAGTCTTAATAAAACATTACCAGGGCAGCGTTGGGTTGAACTAGCTTCCCACTTCAGAAACAATCATGTGCCCGTTTCACATATTCTGAAGTTGGCAGAGTTCTTTTTGTGTCTACCTGGAACAAATGCTGCAACAGAACGAGTGTTTTCTCTGATGAACAGTTTGTGGACAAATGATAAAACACAACTAGGTGTTGAAACTTTAAAAGCCTTGTTGATCACCAAAGTGAACTATGAGGGAACATGTGTCGAATTTTATAAGATGCTGCATACAAAGAAGGACATTTTACAGAAAATTCACTCATCTGAAAAGTACAGCATCTCTGTTTCACCTTCAATTTAAGTGAGTATCACTGTTTTTTTTTAATCTCCTGATTATCCTGATAGCGTATTGTAGGTCTATATTATTAGATGTTTTAAAATGTATGTATTATTCACTTGAAAATGACGGCAAGAAGAAATGTAATTTTATTGGTGGAAAATTGAAGTAAAATTATTCCGTCCCGGAATGGGATTTCAAAAATATGGTCACCTTAGATAAAAGATATTTGCAAGGATTGAGATTGCTAAAATGAACAATTTTTAGAAAAGAGAAAGAGTACCTGGGTCTTTGCCCTATGGGCCGGCCACAGCTCGAAAGGTCAAGAAATAGATAGAAGTTGTTGATGTATGATGCACTTCAATAATTGCACTTATGTCATAATATTCCATCCATTTTTTGTTTAATGTAAGTTGTGGCTCAATTACCCTTAATTTCTGTTTGTTCGTCCCACAATGTTACATTCAGATACATTACTATTTGTTCATCCCACAATGTTACATTCAGATACATTACTATTTGTTCATCCCATAATGTTGCATACTGAAACATTTATGTTTGTTATTCTTATAATATTAATCCCTGAGAGACTGATGTTTGTCGCGCTTGTTATATTACAATGTTCTTTCCTTAAGATATTATTATTTTATGAATTATTTTTATTTGTTTTGCTAGGTCAAAGTGGAAATGCAAGGAATGGTTCTACACTTCAGAATTCTGAAGCATCTTGTGCAGAGTCAAAATGGACATCTTCATTTCCTGAAACATTCCATGAAGCTTCTCCATCTCCATCAGTTGAACCACACGACATAATTGACAATGACTTTCAAATGCTGAACAATATCAGAAAACAAGTAGAAGATCACTGGACAAAGTTCGTTCCTGAGCCCAAGGATGGATTTAAAACGAGTTATTCACAAGATGTGAAAGTGGCACTTCTGGCTAGAAGAATTGTGGTGTATGTATTCCAGTCAGTTGTCTTTTTTCCATGGCACCTTTTATTATATAAATGTTAGGTGTTTTCACAAGGTTTCTTACTTAAATATTATCACAAGTGAAAAAGTTTGCAAATGATACAACAATCAATCATCATGATGATCATTAGATTGCTGTGAAAAAATACAAATTGAAATGGTTTGGCTTCGTTTCTTAATCATCTAGCCTGGTAAAGATTAGTCTGTAAGGAACTGTGAAAGGAGGGAGAAGTATAGTTGGACAGGGAAAGAGATGGTTAGATAAAATAATGAGTGGACAGGCCTTGTCTTTGTAGAGCCCCAAGGAATTACTGTATATAGAGATGAATGGAGAGTGTTGACAAAGTCTTTTAGTTGGACCCCAATAACTCCCAGATTGATGAAGTCTGTCAGTAGAGCCCCAACAACTCCCAGGTTGACCAAGTCTACCAGTAGGGCCCCAATAACTCTCAGGGTTATGGGATGAAGAAGAGGAAGTAAAAGGTGACTATGATATGAGACCACTGTAGTGTTGAGGTGAGCTGTTCACCTTTACAACCTGAAGTTACTTGGTTTGAGCCACATTTAAAGTAATGGGGGGGGGGCCTCTCTAGTCTAGTTGGGAAAACCACCAGACTGGGCTACCAATGTTCGAACAACCCGTGTTCGATTCCCATTGGAAGCAATGTGAGTTTTGCTCATAATTTGAAAAAAAATACCCCCATGGTCGACCCAGCTGCTGGCAGAAATGGTACCAGGGTATTACTCTGGAAAGGTGAGGAATGCCGCTTCACATCATGAGTTTTGATGCTAGAAATAACGCTATCCAGAAGTCTCAGAACACTTCTGGATAGGTGGCCGAGCACATATGAGTGAAAGCTCGCATGCTAAGATGCCGATTCAAGCCTCGTCCTTTACCTTTACATTAGAGTGATTTTATTATTTTTTTCCCAATGTCAACTGATCACTAGGCAAGTGAGATCAGTTGACTATTTTATTTGAAGATAGGCAATGAAGAGGTTCCATATTCCAGTTGACAGTTTAAAAAAATTCTTGGCAGTTGAAAATCTATAAATAGGCTGTAATTAACTGATAGGGCCCAAGTTTAGAAAAGTAAAACTTTCATCTTCTTTCATAATAATCACCTAGCTTTCTTAAATTACCTTGTGAGACCTTACCAGTGTTACTGAGTTGGTTTACTGCGCTCAATATTTCCTGTGCTATCTGGAAGAAAATTGCAAAACTAATGAACTTTGTCCTAGTATTGTGATAATGGTTCTAACACAAAAGCATAAATTGCAACAACAGTTAGAGACGATGGGCTTAAGCATTTTGTCTCTTCTTTGTGACTACTATTGGAGACAATAATAATAATAGGAAACTCATTATAAAGAGTTTTGTAGCAAAATTCAATCTAATCTTCAGAAGAGTGAGCAAGTGTTTTGGCCCTTTGGGTTCTTTTAAGCATTTTTAGCATTTTTTTAAATGTAGAAGTTAGATGTAGGAGGATGATCAGGCAGAGATTAGCAGAAGTACAGACTCAGAGATTTACCCTGAACAGAGACATCTGGCAAGACACAACATGTGTTTGTAGAATAACAACAAGAATTGTTGGACATGACAAGTTTCAAATTTATCCCTGACTCTACCGGACTATAGATAGATAATGAAAATAACAACTTTATACTGAAACATGGTACTGAGGCTGTACAAATAAATTACCTTCTGTGGTCTCATTATTCTACAACATATTTACCTTTTGTCATTCTTTTACAGGCCAACAACCATCTACATTACAAAACACACCCACGTTACTCATGCTGGAGTAGTTGCCCAGGACAGAAGTAAAGTTATTGTTCATCATAACAGAAATGTCCCGGATGATGATGATGATGAAGACAGCTCCATTAATGATGCCAGCAGAAGTCAATAGAGTAATAAACACTTTTTTCACTTTGACGACTTAACTTTCTTCTGTCTCTGTTGTGTTTTAATGTCAAGAAAAAAATGAAGTATTTGGGCCATGATCTGTGTTGTGTCTACTGAAAAGTGCCCATTATGATGTTGGCTTTTTGTTTAATCCATCATTTTTAAAGTCTACACTGTCTCCATTTTCAGTTGTCTCTTAATGTTAAATCTCTCTGAGAATACTGTCTACTGAATAATGGGATTACTGTCTGGTAATGACTATATTACATGTTCAAGTCATCAAATGTGCACATTCTTAGCATGGATGTAACTGTTACCCCAATTCTTTCCCTCATGTCTTCATTTCTGATTCTGTCTACTCATATCACTTTTAATATTCTCACACATCTCACTTCCATTGTGATAATTGTTCTTTTCTTTGACTATAAATGTCCAAGTTTTATATTAGAACCAGAGTATTGGGAGGAATACTTTATTATATAGTGGTGTCTTTGTATTTAATGTCCCATGTATATTTAGTTAAATTGAAACCAATTGTTTAATCATTTGCTTTTAAATATCTATTTCAAATTCTAGTTGGATTTTTCTGGTGCTTATGACACTTAATAATATTTGGAAGTGTTTTGTTTTATTTTATTACAGTCCTGTGCTAGGTCTGACACTAAATAACAAAGATCGTCGGACATAGAGAGTCCATAATTTTTTCCCTATGTGCTATGTTCAAATGGATGGATGGACTGACGAAAGGAAGGATGGACGGAGAGAGAAAGAGGGATAGGCGATTGAATGTTTAATTTAGATAATTTAATATGACTAGCTTGTTTTATGTGGTTGATATCACAGCTTGGTTTTCTGAGATGAGTTCTTTGGGGATGTTGGCCTCCTTTTTTTTAAGCTGTTTTTCAGGCATACATGTACTTGCTGTTATTTGAATCTTTAAATTTCATTGGCCAATAATGATTCTTACTGTTATAAAATGGGTATTTCCTTTATTGTGTTGTCATAGTCTTTGTTTATCTACTGTGGTGAGAGCTGATTCTGAAATTCTAAATACTAAACACTATTTTCTATTATAATAAATTGATTTCTGCATGGATGTTTAGATATTTCTGTAAGTTTTTTTTGCCCTGGCCATGGATTTTATGTTCTTAAAATCTTCTTTTCCCCTGTGTTGTCATTATGGTATCAATATCTCATTCTCAATTTGTTATTCATTACCAGTGGTGGGGAAGTAGGAGCAAGGTGTGAGAGGTGATGAATAAGAATTAGTAGTTCAGTCAGTTAATTATGTCCATTTATTTTAGAGAACTAAGGTACTACTTCTATACAATGTTTACTTAACCCTAAATAAACATTTAAACTAACAACCAACACGACCACATGATCTGTCAGAAAATTAATTAAATTAAAGTTGCAAATTACTTAAAATAGAGTTGGAAGTTGTTTAACTCTTTCTGTACGTTTTGACACACTATGTGCCATGCCGATTTCGACCGCATCTGTTTCGCCGTATAGCATATTATTCCCATTTTGATTAGTGTGAACTGTCATCAAATCATATTCTTTTTACATGTCTTGTATCATATTGGTTTTGCTGAAATCTAATACCTTGTTTAGTTATCTAAATATTAATATATAATATGCTAAATGTTTGATAAATATAAACGTAGATTGATTCTTAAAATCATTGTTCATAATTTGTCTTTGAAATCTCTTCCGTTGCATTGATAAAAGCTTCAGCATGGAAATAGTTAAAACATATTTTCACACTGTTTAAAATAAAAATGTAGGTTGTTAAAAATAAAGTTGCAGATTGCTTTAAATAATGTTGTAAAATAAATTACCAATCCTTGAAACTCTCATGAAAGCCACAATTCAAATTATATAAAAGCAGTAACTAATTACCCAAGTGAAATGGCCAGAAACAATGTAGACATGCCAGATTAGCAGCAAACACAACAAAGGCAAGCTCTGACTTTTGGATAGAAGAAATGATTAACACTTTACATAAATATACTTTGTAAAAATTTCACTTATAATAATCTGAAGAATCCTTTTGTAGCACTGACCAATATGCTAACTCCTTTGGGAAATGTCAAATGGATGAGTCATAAATAAATTAATCACAAAGAAGGACACCTGTTCTATGGGATTCAATAACAGAGTTGGTCTTGGTGACTACCTACATACCACAATAAAGGTGCAACAACACAATTCAGAATGTGTTTTCATCATTGATTACAATTGTTGATTATTGAAATTGATTAAAATATTCAGTTGCCCAACCATCAGCATAGATAAACTACTGAAAGTTATACATTCAACTACCAATTTAAACTATCAAACTAGCATGAAGTACTAACATACTCAAACTAACATAATTAACTGGCCCACGCCAACCGGTATGGCACATGATGATGATGATGAAACTAACATATCTTCTTCTTCTACCTTTTAGCTCCCAGTGGAGCATAGGTCTTCAACAAACACTTTCCAAGTCGTTCTGTTTTTTGCAATTCTTTTAAGATCATTCCATGTCTTCCCCATCATCTTCATCTCTGCTTCAATCTGTCTTCTCCAAGAATTCCTTGGTCTTCCTCTTTGTCTTTTCCCCTGGGGATTCCAAAAAAGGGCCTGTTGTGTAATACTCTCAGTTGGTTTCCGTAGTGTGTGTCCTATCCATCGCCATCGTCTTCGCTGTATTTCTTTATCCACTGGTATTTGACCGGTACATTTCCATAATTCCACGTTTGTGACTTTGTCCTGCCATTTCCATCCCTTTATTCTGCGCAAGCATCCATTAATGAAAGTCTGTACCTTCGTGATTGTCAATTTTGTTATTCTCCATGTTTCACAGCCATATAATACAACCGACTTAACATTGGAGTTGAAAATTTGTATTTTTGTATTTAGCCTAATTTCTTTGGATTTCCATATGTTTCCCAGTGCAATGAAAGCTCCTCTTGCTTTTGATATCCTTATTTTGGTATCGTTTTCTGTTCCTCCCTCTTTATCTATATTACTGCCCAGATATATATAAGATTGTACGTCTAGTAGAGGTATTTCTCCTAGTTTTATTTGGTTATTGCCAACTGCATTAATTCTCATAATGTTGGTCTTATCTCTATTAATCTTTAGTCCTAGCTGTTGTGATCTCTCATCTAATATACTCATTTTATCTTGCATCTGTTGGTGGCTGTGTGATAGGAGAGCTATGTCATCAGCAAAGTCTAAATCATCAAGTTGTTTGGTCAGTGACCACTGGATCCCATTTCTGTTGTTTTGAGTTATTTTCATAATCCAATCTATGGCCAGTAGAAAGAGAAATGGAGACAGAAGGCATCCTTGCCTTACTCCTGTTCTTATTTCAAATGCTTCTGTAAGCTGTCCTTCATGCACCACACTACATTTTGTTCCTTCATACATTGTTTTTATCAGGTTAATAAACTTTATGGGGATTCCATAATGACTCAGCAACTTCCAAAGCATTCTTCTGTCTAAACTATCAAATGCCTTTTCGTAATCTATGAATCCAATATAAAGTGGGGATTTTAGTTCTAAACTTTGTTCAACTATTATACGTAGAGTAGTTATTTGATCAGCACATGATCTGTTCTTCCTAAAACCTGCTTGTTCATCTCTCAAGTGTTTCTCTATAGCCTCTTTTAGTCTCTCCAGAATGATTCTGCCTAATATTTTTCCTGGCACTGATAGTAGCATAATTCCCCTATAATTTGTGCACTCCTGTAAACTTCCTTTCTTTGGTAGTTTGATCATATAACCTTCTCTCCAGTCTTTAGGTATTTCTTCCCTCTCCCAAATTTTATCCAATAGATTATGTAACATCTTGGTAGAGGTGATAATATCTGCTTTGATGGCTTCCGAAGGAATTTCATCTGGTCCTGTGGCTTTACCATCTTTTAACAGTTTGATGGCTTTCATTATTTCTTCTTTGCTTGGTTTTCCGCAGTTAACGTGTAATTCTTCTTCTGCTGGTAGTATATCTGGAGGATTATTTGAGCCAGGTCTGTTCAAAAGTTCTTCAAAGTGCTCCTTCCATCTCTCCATTTGTTCCTTTATATTACTAAGCAGATTTCCTTTCTTATCTTTGATAAAGGCGTTGATCTGTTTGTATTTTCCACCTAATTTCTTTGTGCTGTTGTACAGTTCTTTCATATTCCCTTTATTTGCTGCTTCTTCTGCCTCTTTAGCTAATTCATCTATATATTTCCTCTTATCCCTTTTAATGCATCTTCTCACTTCTTTATTCACCTCTGTGTAAGCTTCCTGTGTCTTGGCTTTATTACTTCTTGTTTTGCTTTTATTTATGTCTGCTTTCTTGTTCTTTCTTTCTTTAATTTTATCCAGGGTCTCTGCTGTCATCCATGCCTTATTCTGGCGTTCTCTTTTCCCCAGTGTTTCTTCGCATGTCTCTTTCCATATATTTTTTACCTGTTTCCAATGATCTTCTATATTTATTGTATTTTCTAGTTGTTGGAGGACTTGGTATTTGTTTGATATTGTGACTGCGAATTTATCTTTAATTCCTTGTTCTTTAAGAAACCCTACATTGAAATACGTTCTGCCCTTATTCGTTGTAGTATACCTTTTTAATTTAATTTTAAGTTTGGCTAACAGAAGATGATGATCAGAAAAACTAACATATAAAGGTATTCAAATATAAGATCAACAGATAAACTGGTTTGGCCGTGGAATAAGACAGAAAGAACAAAACATGCACAATAAGTCATCAACATGTGCTACAAGAACACCAGAACAACAGGCCAACCACAAAAACAATAGATTAATGTAATATTTTAGACACAAGAAAGGATAACAGCAGAAGTGATCAAGAGAAAAGCAAAAGACTATAAAATATTTCTTCCTTATTGCAGAATGGCAACTGAGGAAAAAAAGAACAAGGATAAGAAGGGCTGTATCTACAGACAAACCACAGAGACAAACCACAAGAAACCACTTTTGTTGGCGTGGATTAGCTTTAAGCAAGAAGGACAAGTGTTAGTGTTCTATTGTTATCTTTATAAACATACACATGTTCTCAAGACCTATTCTTCTGTTATATTTCTGGCTGATTTATCTTATTTTATTTTATCATCATGATCCAACAGTCAATTGAGGTTTTATTTTAATTTTGATTAGACAATATAGCTAAGAATGCACCAGTCTGATTGGCTGATTCAGTGCATTAATCTATGCCTGAAGATGTTATTTATTGATTGAGATAACATCCATCCACTGTTGTTTACAATCTAAGTATAGCATTTACTTGATGGAGAATGTTATTCACTGACTGAGGATCGTAGCATGCACACTAATCTATATTGTTTACTGCTTTCAATTTAACTTATATATATATATATATATATATATATATATATATTATTCACTGCATTGATAATATATTAATTTACATCTGATTTTATACACTAGTTTAACCCTAGATTGGGATATCAATCTGTGTTCAACATGTTTAGAATACCATAGTAAAAATTACTACCACTTAAATGTAACATTTTCAGTTTAGAAAATCAAACTTTATATATTTCAAACTTTTGCTACTTTCTGCAGTGTGTTTGCAGAAGTCAAAAATATGTAGGGTCACCTTTGTCTACATCACTGGACATGGGGGAGTATGAGGAAATAAAAGAGTGGACAAGTTAACTAGCTGTGCTGTCGTTGAAGACAGTCAATCAATGGGTCAGACAGACATCATCAATGCCCTCTGAGATGTGGGAAAGGCACTGGACATTGACAACCATGAGTCCACATCACTTCTTCGGATGAAAGAGATGGGAGTTAAGATGGGCACAGCCAGAAATGATAAACTTAGTGGGCATATAAGAAGACTTATCAACCACCAAAGAACTGGAGTCATTAGTCACTTGACACTGTCAGACATGCTGAGGAGGGAATTTGAGCACTTATGGACATGTTCAGAGTGCAATGATGATAACCCACAAATAATTCAATAACTGCAGTATATTTTATTCTTTGATACATGTTTTTTATTTGACAATAAATATTACTCCCAGGTACCTGTTACTTGTTAATTGCTTTACAAATTATTTTACTTTTCTTCAAAATATCAATTACTGGAGATGAAATGTTATTTTATGTGTGTGTGTGTGTTATTACCTGCACAACAATTTTAATTTCATTAGCTACAAAAGAGTAATTAATTTCTCTAATGTGTGTTATTAGCTTCCCAGGACCCTATGTGTCCTCCTAATAGACCCCTGGAAATGGGAAAATGCCATAAAAATAAAAATAGTTGCTAACTTCCATAACATGTTGCTTGTTTTGCATGATTTGAATTGCCATTAGATGTGATTTTATGTTGTTAACCATCATGTTATAACACATTGAAATACAAAAAGGCTTGCTACTGAATCACATGCACAATGCTCATGTTAAACCACATAAACCGTACATGAAGGAGATGTATGCTTAAAATGAATACATATCTTAGATTGACATTCTTGTTCTATTAAACCAATTAATGTATTTTACTTCAGGCAGATGCAAACTAATATTTTCCCCATATATTAGGATTTTCATATATTATTTTTATTTACAAATCACATCGTTAGACATTAAGGTAGTTGTAATTGACTTTCTTGAGCATATATTTTCAAATAGCTTGTTATGTATGGCATTGTCTAGCATTGGTTCACATAAGGATCAATCGATGCTAGTTCAAGAAGAGAATAACACAATTTGAAATGTTTTTACTGGTGAGTTTTGTTTTTTTTAAAATGGTAAGCAAAAATGTCATTGAAGGCTGATGGTTATACCAAACAATACACAAGAATGGGCACATTCATTGAGTGCAGTCTCCACATCGAAGGTTGGCTACCATGGAACGCCATTTGATTCTGTCTCTTGTGTTGATGGTGAACGTTGCCAAAGCTCCACCTGATCCCCTTTTGATGTTATCAGTCCACTTTAGTCGTCTTGGTCTTCTTCTGCCTTGTACCTTCCCTTCCAAGATGACTTTTATAATGGTATTATGTCTCTTCACATGTCCAAAAAATTTTATTTGTCTTTATAAAATTGTATTAAGTAGCTATTTTCTTTTCGCATTTTCAGATGATTCAGAGCTTCCTCATTTGTCTCTTTTCTTTCCATCCAATTCTCCCAATTTTCTTACCTTTCAAAGCCTTCAATTGTGTGCTCTGTTTTATTTTTTAAAGTCTGTGTTTCTGCTTTATACAAGAATGTTGAGTAAATGTAGTTTTTTGTTATTCGTAGTTGGGCACATTTTAGTAAATTATAGCTTTAGTTATTTCAATAACTAGTAAATAATTTATAAATAGGTTTTTAGTTACATAAATAATATATCGACCAGCACGTTGCTATTCACAGATGTTCAGGCACTAACACATGAAAAAAATAGAAGACCTGCAAGAACATTAAAATAGTCTTAACAGCACAGGCACTCAAAACAAAATGAAAATCAACATCAACAAAACCAAAATCATTAATATCACAATAGAGAAAAAGCACATCAACTTAACTATAGATGTCAGATAATTAAAACAAGTGGAGGAATTTGCATTTATAGGAAGTCTAGTGACAAACGGCAATTCACAAGCAGCAAAAATAGACTTACGTTGCAACAAAGCTTGCCAAATCATCAGACAACTATCACAACTATTGTCCAACAAGGAAATTACACTGGATGCAAGATGGACACTATACAATTCAATCTTCATCCCAATGTTATGCTACTAATGCCAGACCTGGAGACCAGACTCAAGAACATTTTTTTTTTTTAAAGTATCCACTACTGAGATGAAATATGCTAAAGGAATTACAGGAAACAGCCTGAGAGATAATATCGGAATTAAGAACTGATAAAAAAAAAAACTAGTAATAATTCTCGTTTAGGATAATAAAAAAAAACAGGAAATAGTTTGGCGACGTTCTAAGGCATAACGATCAAAGCATTACGACCCTTTAATAAACGTTGCGACAACACACGACTCTATGCCAATGACGAAACAAAAAATGGATTGATTAGAAACACTAGGAAACATAACAGCAAAAAGGTCAACTGAAGAGCAAAAGGCCGCAAATTTTTAACTCCCCTCGATGCTGAAGGTAAATTCTGAAGACAGTTCGCATTTGATCAATCAGTAATTAATTAATTATCTGGTTATGGTATATTCGAAGGCCCCGGTATCACTGCAAACGGATGGAAATCCATAATTGTTCAACCGCCCGTGCCACTGGAATCATCCGAATTAACATCCTATCGAATATCCAAAGAAATAAATACAGTTTCAGTCCCCATCGTAGCAAACACAGCACACGTAAAAAGACAGGCGCATTATAGCACCACCAGTGAACGCATCTGAACTGTCCTTCGTCATACGATATCATCATTCATCGTAAGTAATCAGAATTTAGAAACACCATCAGGATGAATCACACAGCTCACGGTGCGCACAAAGCACTACTCATTAGTTCCGGCAGCAAGCCGGACTTCGAATATGAGGAAACTGCAACAAGGGACACTTTTCAGAGAGTGCCTCAACGGATCCTTATCGCCTATCCGCCATATTGACCGGAAGTCACTGCTATAAAATATGCGCTAGTCAAAACTTACACTTATAAGTGTGTCTTCTTTGAAAAAAAATTGCACACACATAATAGACATGTCATATGATGATGATGATGATGCGTTCGTCCGATGATTTGAGGTATTCTAACGGATACGAACCGTAGACTTCCTCCTCGTCATCCGCCCTTAAAAGGACGTTAAGTGGACGTAGTTACGTTGTGTTGCAGTTTGCAGTGTAACACTGTGATATCTGCGCCTTTCGGCCCAACACATCCGATTTCAGCCGACGCTTTTTTGTGTACCGGGTTCGTCTTCCCACTTCGATCCCTGCTCGCTTGGCCAGACTAGACAGGTTAGTCTGTTTCTAGAGGCACCACGAAGAGGTGTAGCAGGGTCTGGATGGTTCTGGTTCACCGATCCTGGCGCAAGCCATCAGTAATGGGTCACTGACGACTTCCAGCTCTGGTGCTGGGGGGGGCGCGCCTTCGCCTCCGACATGTCATATGAGTACATGTGTACAATTTTTTTTTCCTGGTTTATCAAAAGCACGGTTCTTGAAATTTAGTGAGAATATATTTTCTTTCAAAGTTCCAAACTTAAAAATAGACTATAACTGCAGTAATTGTCTTTGTTAGTTAAATGTATTCTCATTAAGTGTAGAATAAAAAATATTGTCTACATCTACAATAACTGACATTAGTCAGTCAACAAAACTGATGCTGTTAACAGCAGTTGATACTCTCGTAGTGACTTTTTAACACAAACTACAATGTGTTAGAAACAAATATTTTAACAAGAGAACTTAATCATTGCTAGACTGCATCATAAGTCTAAAGTGTTTCAAACTCAACAACTTATTTAAAAAAACACGATTAATTATCTGACTAATTTTATGCCTGCCTGGTTAATTATAACCATTTTATTTATTTGGTTTATTAGTTACTTATTATGTATGTTAGATAGTTAATCAGTTAAAAATTTTAGCAAATCTGCTATGTGATTCTCAATGGCACTTCAATGCCTCCCCGCTATGGCACACCAACTTTAACATGTGACAAATGGTTTGATAAATATAGTCTAGCGTGTCAACACTATAAAGATTTTTTTTTTGAAAACATTATTTTATCTCTTCTCCTTTTATAGTTGATTTGAAATGTCATCTCCTCACGCGACAAAAGTGATAAAAGAGTGAAGAAATTGTAACACAACAAGACAAAACGGGTGTAACTGAACATTGCATTGATCAATTATACTTCTTGATTTAATAACATATTAACAAACTTGATGAGCTGAAGAAAGCCTGAATCGATCTAACGTAAATGTTATACTTACAATGATACATGCACCAGAATATAAACGGTTATTCTACTTCACTAGTTCGTATGTAAAGACAAATGTAACTGTAAACTTGAACCATTCATGTATTCGCTGGATACATGGTTTGAGACCGTGGCTGTAGTGTGTGTGTCTCTGTGATGCATACATAGCCAGTCAGTGTATTGGTACGTAACAACAATAGAGGTGACTTACATTGATTACAAATATGCATCTGAACTTCCGTCGAGCATATGGCTCTCTATCTAATAGTTCATTTTCCATGTTTCTGATGCATATAAGTGTACGAATCGCACATTTCACTTATAAATTCTAAGCTTGGTGCTGAAATGTAGACGAGCTGAATGCTAAATGTTTCTAAGTCTACTGAATGCATGGGCTGACATCCCTATTCTAGCAGAGACCTTTTATTCTACATGTCACTATTTGATGAAATATAATAAAAACAATAACACTTGAAATAATAGTTTATGCTTATTTCGCTCTATACCAATACAAAAATATGTTACTCCAATAGCCCCTCAGATCCCTTAGTATTCCTGTCAGTTCGGGTAGTTTTTGCCTGCTACTGTATGCAGTAGACAGTACAACCTGCGGTTGACCTGTTGCCTTGCAGGTATGCTCGAAGAGTAAATGGCTAAGTAAGGGTACCCTGAATTAAAACAACCCTACAGCCATATGGATGAGGCTTTTTTAGTCAAAGTCCAGAGGAGCCAAGCGTAAACAAACTGATGGAAAGCAACATAAAACTGCCATCATAAATACTTTGTATATTCATGTATCGCCACGATTATAAAATCTACGACAATACTTTTTTGGTCATGTAATGAGAATGGAACAGCTGAGATAAATTGTAACAACTGGGAACATTGAGAGAAGAAGAGATAGTGGAAAGCAAAGAGAAACGATATCATACAGCTTGAGAGAATGGCTTGGTAGAAGGCCAATAGGGAATAATAGAACAAAGGAGTATGTGTTAGCACTCGGAAAAATTGACAGACAAACAACAATAGAAAAAAACGAAGAACAATATATGGTCCGAAGCGGGATCGAACCCGTACTCCCTAGCACCGCGCCTTGCCACGAGAAGCCGAACGCTTGGCACACTGCCACGCAGCCAACTAAAAAATTGGTTGTTGTAGCAGTGCCTTACACGAAGGCGTCAATGACTATAGCATAGGGTAACGATCACAGACCGGAAATAAATTGTATATTTGTACCTTCCTATTAATGCAAGTATCTCCCAGTAGGGCTGAATACTTGTGTTGTAGACAAACATTTTTTGGACGAAACAGCACGAATAGTAGTTTCCAGTGGTTATATACTGGGTACAAATAATAATACATAAATATTATTATATGGGGAACTTCCGAGGCGATAATAGGGAATAATAGAACAAAGGAGTATGTGTTAGCACTCGGAAAAATTGACAGACAAACAACAATAGAAAAAAACGAAGAACAATATATGGTCCAAAATCCATTTTGTCATCCATCCAACAAAAAGACAACACAAACCAGAACGACGTTTCGGTTCAATGTGCATTCAGCATGAACAAACATAAAACACACACATAAATATATATTTAAAATAAGAAAAAGTATAATATATCTATAATAATTTCAAAAGAGAAGAAGAAATAACATGAACATTGAAAATAGAGACTTCCCTGAATAATATTATGTGTAAGAATCTTAGTGCGCACGGGCTATGCGTGTGTGTGCACAAAAGCGAATATCTGTGCACACAGCACAGAACAGAAGCTTCCAAAAATGGGTCAGTGTGCATACACAAAGCACAAAGAACTGACTAGAAAAATATCGGGCACCCGAGAATAGATAGAGGTGTCGTAGAGTGGAGTAAGAAATATAGGGACAGACGAAGTGATGCAGTGTGGACTAGTAGAGGAGGGTTGTGAAAAGCATAGCATGTGCATATAATAATGTGCTCAAACATGTGAAATAGAGAATAAACATTAGGGAAGTGACAGCCACAGGGAAACTATGACAGTCGAATACATTAATTCCTCGTGGGGTCAGCGAACAAAATTGGACCATAAGGCGATTCTCCAAGACAAACCGCCTGCGGTCGTTGGAGTGACAGAAGACAATACCAGTGCTTGCTTGCTTGATTTCGCCTGATGACTAAAGGAGTACACCTCTACGTCATCTGCCCTTTAAAAGACGTTAAATGTGCGTGTTAACGTTGTGTTGTGGTTTGGAGTATAACTGTGATATTTGTGCCATTCGGCCCAACACATCCGACTTCAGCGTGATAATGCCAGTGATACGGATGTTATCTTTGTTTTTGTGGTCCGAGGAATTAAAGTGGGACGCAACTAGAGTGCCATTATTCTGCTGTACATCTCGAATATGTTCACAAAATATTTTGCTAAACGTCAACCAGATTCGCTAATATAAGTCATGTGACATCGTTGGCATATAACGGCATAGATTATATTCAGAATACAAATGTCAAACCATCCCTGATCTCGAACCTTCCGTTAGGGAAAAAGAGTCGGTGCGAAGCACATAGACGTCCACAAAGACAGTACCCAAGTGTTTATAGTCGGAGCAAGGGAGACGGCTCCTAACAAGAATATCCCTTAAATTCTTGTCGCGTTTGAAGGCGGCTATAGATCACGAAAAATTAGAATATTAGATGAGCTGAGGGATAAGACTGGAGAATGGAACGGTAACGTTTGAGTATTCTCACGCCAGCTAAGATGTGAGGATTGTAAGTAAATGCTTCCCCTTTTACAGTGGGAGTGGTTGGAAGGAGTGAGTGCCTCATGACGAGAGATAAGGAGCACCCGTTTGAAGGCAGATTGAAGGACTGAATCTGGATAAAACCGGCAGCGAAAGAAGCCTAACATAAAGTGAGCCTGTTGGAGGAAATCATGATCACCTTGGCAGATACGACGAAGCCGCACTTACTGAGAAAAGGAAACATAACCACATGAAGGTGGGTGTGATGAAGTATAGAGAAGGTAACAATGGGCGTCTCTGGGTTTATAGAAAACCGAGGTGTGGAGGCCAGAAGTACTCAAGGAAACAATAAGGTCCAAAAAGGTAACAGGGATAGTGGAGATAAAAGATGTGAACTTGATGGCCTTGTGATAGTTTCCAATTTAGTCAACAAACTTGGATATGTAGTCCACAGGTAGATCGGTAAGACCGAAGCAGTTCTCAATATACCGGAGGTATTTGATGGAAAGGGAACCTTGATACTAATTGAGTATTTGGTGTTCAAGGTAACCCATAAATAGGCAGGCATAGCTGATGCCCATTTTGGTGCTCTTAGCTACATCATTAACTTGGTCAAAGAAGTCAGAATTTAACTCAAAGAAGTTGAGGTTGAGTACAAACTCAGTGAGGCTGAGAAGAGTGGCAGTATCAACAGAATGATGTTGCATTTGGTCAAGAAAGAATCCCAGAGCAATGAAGCCGTCAGAGTGAGGGATAGAGGTGTAAAGAGAACAACAGTTGAGGACGAAAAAGTTGGTATGGTGATCGCGGGAGAGGAAGATGAAAGAAAAGATTCTCAAGCCATGGTTCGTGTCTTTGACATAGGAGGAAAGAGCAGCCACAATGGGTTGGAAGACATTGTCCAGATAGTCGGATTTGTGTACAGTCGGACAAGCACATGCCGACACGATTGGACGTCCTGGGTTGTTGAGTTTGTAAACTTTAGGGAGCATGCAGAAGGATGGGTTGACAAGACCTCTATTAGGGACAATGAGACGGGACGCGCTAGGAGGAAGGAGATGGTCTTTGATTAGTTCCTTAATGGTAGATTGGACCTGCTTATTCTGGAGAACAATGGCGTCGGTAGGGCCGCGGGCGCAGGGTTGCCAATTTGGCTTTTTTTAGGCCAAATTCCACAAATCTGGCTTTTTTGGTTTTTGTTTGGCCTAAAGAAATTCTTTGGCTTTTTTGGGTTTTTTGGCTTATTCCTGGCTTTTTTTTTCTAAACCAGTAGTAAAAAAAAAGTATAAACCACAATTTCAGTAAAAGTTCTTTAAAAATATAATTATTTTGCTCCAAAAATGCATCAAATCATCTGACTTTAATAAGAATTTGGCGCACTTTTGCAAATTACTTTCACTTTCAGAATCCATAGGTCTTAATTCTTAATGTTTCATTCTAGGAATATTCTTCAAAATAGTTCATTTTCAAAATTGAAACAAAACGAACGTGTCGTGAGTCGTGAGTCGTCGTACAGGAGTGTGCCTAGGACGTGCGCTTAACAAGTCGACTAATTATTTACATTAGTCTACGCTGTGTTTGATAAAGATATTACTTGTGTTACTCATGGCTTCTTCATCAAAGAAATGGAAAGCATCTTATGATAGCAATCGTAAGTACAATAGTATTTGGGAAGAAACATACCCATGGCTCATGAAAGCTTCTGATGGATCAGAGGCAGCATATTGTAAACTCTGCCGGTGTACGATTGTACCAAAAAGAGGAAACATCTCAAATCATGAGAAATCATCTAAGCACATGATGAGAGTTCCATCAAATAGTCAGACACAACTTAGTGTCACTCAAAGTCCTAGACAAAATAACGATAAAGTTAAAACAGCAGAGCTCCAAATTGCTGTAAGCATGACCTGCCACTGTGCAATTCGCACAATTGACCATCTGAGTGAAATTATGACAGCACATGGCCAGGGCAGTACATTAGGAAACATCAAATTGCACAGAACTAAATGTTCATGCTTAATAAAAAATATAATATCGCCAGCACTAAAAACGGATCTCATCCATGACTTTCAGGACAAGAAATACGCCATCATTTTAGATGAATCTACAAATGTCTCCACACAAAAATACTTGTGTATCTTAATTCGGTTTTTCAGTGAAAGAAAACAGGAAATTCTAACAGCGTATCTTGGGCTAATTCCCGTGCAAGAAGCAACAGGAGAAAACATATTTAATTTGATTGATGGTGAAATAAAAAAATGTGGCCAGAGTCTCACAAATTGCATTGGATTTGCATCAGATGGAGCGTCAAACATGGTTGGCTGTAACAACTCAGTGTGGTCTAGATTAAGAAATGTATCTCCTTCATGTGTACAGCTGAAATGTATTTGTCATTCTTTGGCACTTTGCATTTATTATGCAGTAGCTAAGCTACCGTCAAATATAGGATTTTTACTATCAGAAATACCGCAATGGTTTTCCCACAGTAGCCTAAGACGAGAAGCCTACAAAGAATTATTTACAGTGATGAATACACCTACAGAATATGAGTCAACCAGAACTGCTCCACTGCCTTTTGAGAAACCATCAGCTACTCGATGGCTTGTGCGAGGAAAAGTTATGTTTAATATTCTGATGAATTGGGAAGAGCTAAAGGCTTATTTCATGAGTACTGAATTAGCCCAGTCAAAGTTTGACACAAAATACAAAGCACGATTGTTAAAGGACATGATGTTAGATTATAACAATTACTTGTTCTTTGTTTTCGCAACACCCGTTGTGCAGGAATTTGAAAGACTCAATGGCCTTTTTCAACAAACTAAAGCTGATCCTCATGAACTGTGTCAAGAATTATTTTTACAAAAGGCAAGTCTTCAGAACAGATTGTATGATACAAATGGACAAAGAAAGGATATAAATCAAGTTGATTTTGGTATCAAATTTTTAACAGAATGTAATACGTTCCTACAAAAGAACAACAACACTGACGCTCATCACGAAATTAAAAATGTCAAAGAAAGATGTATGTGTATGCTAGAGGAAGCTCTCAATCAAATAACATGTAGACTTCCTTCGGCGAGTAATATATTTCAAAATCTATCAAAGCTGAGTCCACGGATTATTTTAAATCAAGCTTCGAGAGCAACGTTTTCAGACTTACCCTTCTTACACTTAGCAGGAAGTAACATCAGCACTATTGAAGAACAATACAGAAAAATTATATTGATTGATTGGAAAGAAGATACCATGTTTAAGAAAGATGGACTTCCTACTGACAGTGAACAGTTTTGGATTGGCATACATCAGCATCAGTCATTCAAAGAGTTAGCCAACTTTGCCCTAACTTGTCTGATCACCCCATGCAGCAATGCCATAGTTGAAAGAATTTTCTCCATTGTAACGTCAGTGAAGACAAAAGCAAGGAATAAGATGCAACTGCATTTGCTTGACTCTATTGTCAGGATTAGAGCAGAACTGTTGCTTTCAAACAAATGTTGTAAAGACTTCATCCCATCAGCAAAAATGCTCAAAGAATTTACATCAGAGAATTTGTATGCTGTAGAATCAGGTAGCTCTGATGCGGATGACGTTAATAATCTTGATCTGGAGAGTTTCATGTGATGTGAGTATAGCAGAAATGTGTGGCCTTTTTTTTTGGCTTTTTAATTGACTATTTGGCCTAATTTGGCTTTTTTTCAACACTTTTTGGCCTAAAATCCAAAAATATATCTGGCAACCCTGCGCGGGCGATGTTTTTAAAAAGTAGTATTGGATAATTGTTTGATGGCCTCTGAAATGTACTTGTCCTTACGCCAGACTACTAATATCCCTTTTCGGCTGGTTTGACCACAATATCATTACGGCGACGAAGATTGGAGAGGGCTCGGACCTCAGAGGAAATTAAATTCGAGCGACCGAGTTCTTTAGGGCGAAGATTTTGGACTTCACGAGAGGTGACCTGTGACATGTAGAGATCTAAGGTGATGCATCACCTGGCGGGGTCAAATCTCTTAATCTGATTTACTGGGACAGAAACGAGAAATCTCTTCTACAAAGGTAGGTAAGGAAGAAGAATTAGGTATGCCCAAGAAATGGTATTGTAAGCGCATACGACTATGGAAATTGTAAACAAACGTCCTTACAGAGATTGTAACCTTTGTGACTAACCTTGTTCCCTGGGCCTGGTACTCTTCTGCTGAATAAATAATTGACTACTGTCTAACTGTCTCTGGTAGATTCCAATCATGAGATCTTCCATTCCATATATAAAGAGTAACAATGATTCGCTCTTTACACAAATTGCTTGATTTGAGAGTTCTAGTAAGCTAAGTTGCTTGCATTTCACGTCAGGTACATGCAATCATGCATATTTCTGAATCAAAATACTGAATTTACTTACTATGGACCAATCTCTAGAAGTGCAGAAAACATGTACACTTCCTGTGAAAGCAGGCCAACTAACTATGACACGCTTGAGGCACGAGTTCCCATGTAGACTACATACCCCTTATAAAGTTCACTCAGCGTGTTTTGTGGGTTTTTCTTTATAACTCAACTTGTTGATGTAGAACACTGATAAGTGTTCTCATTTCTTGGCTCAGGAACCCAATACTATAACAACAACTTTTATATGTAAGGCAAAATGTTAAACAGTTTTCATATGCAATGCCTTCAAAAGTAATGAACATCAATTAGCAAAACAATGTAACCAACACAAACGTTTTGCAATGAGTTAAACTCCCGTCCATCATAGCAAGACTTGAGAGTCAGAGACTAAGGTGATTGAGCCATGAGAGAGGAATGGACAACAAACATAACCACAAAGAATTATTGCAGAGAGTTTAGGGATGGAAAGAGACCAAAGAGCAGATCAGCAATGAGATAAAAGATTGTTTGCAGATATTTTTTGAGAGAATTCTGTCAGGGTTCTGTAAAAGGGTTGAGAAAATCTGGCTACATATATCATTGATTACATATAGCAAAAATAAGAAACTCCATAGCAACATTCGAGGAAAAGACAATGTTAAAACCAAAACATAAAAGATGCAAAAGAAAAGAAGTGCGGTTGCACACAATAAATGTATCTTGTTTATTCTAGATTCATACCTATCGATCAAGTATGAATATTGGCACATTCACCTTGGTAGAAGCTGCTCAGTTAAACAGCATCCAGATTAATATATTAGTATATGAAATATATTACCAAACTCCTGATAAATTATGATTGATTGCTACCAATTGTTATGATGACAAAGACCATACTTATCTTCATACATGGTTGGTAGCACGTAATCACATCATGAGAAGAGGAAGGTTGGAATACTTGGTTACAACTGACAAAATAAAAGGAAAGAGAGATCACTGATGACAAAGAGGAAAAATACTGGATAGCTTGGTGTCATGGCATGAAAAACAGTCAACAACAGAACTAATATGAGACACTGTAGATAGAACATTGCATACACTTTGATTTGCACCACATGATTTAGCAATAACTTTAACACTTTCTACTACTTTTAAATATCAAAATATATTTTTTTTAATGATCTATAACATATTAAGTATTAAGATCAAATAATTTCACAAATTTTGTAAATGTAGATAAAAACAAATCTGTGATTAAATGTAATTTTATTTATGCTCATTGCGAAAATACCCCACCCAATTTTTAATTCCAACAAAGACAGAGACTTAAATCACAGAAACTTGAGCTTTCAATTATATTTCATTTAGAACATGTAAATATTATTCCTGAAAAAGACAATTTAATAACTTGTCTAGGAGTTGTTTACCAAGACTGAAATAACAAATAAAAAAAGTAAAGAGCCCCCGTCACGCCAAGTGATGTATAGAGAATATGGTGTTAGTGACCATAAATATTATAGACCTTCGGCACATGTTTTTTGTGGTAATGTGGTCAGTATTACACCCGTGCCGCTTTACTTTCCCAGAAAAATATCCGGTACCCATTTAAGGCTGGGTGAACCCGGAAGCCATCGGTTGGGATCGAACCCTACTCCTTGTCATTTGTAGTCCAGTTCACTAACCACTGAGCTATCATGGCTCGTTTAAGTTAATAAGCCTAACTTAACCCTTGCCTTACTTAAGTTAATAAGCCTTACTTAACCTTTATCTTACTTAAGTTATACGCCTTGCTCAACCATTACCTTACTTAAGTTATTAAGCCTTACTTAACCCATACCTTAATTAACTCTTATGTGCTAGGAAACTGATCATGACTGAGTTGTGTTCATTGATAACAAATACATTGAAACACACAGTCAGTTTCAGAGACTGACACAAACCCCACTTTATTCTCAGCATCATGTAGCCATACTTGTGTGCTACTTACATATGCAATAATTGAATACAAGTCTTCTTGTAATTAGCTTCCTGGAATTTTCCCCCACAATAATTAACTTCCTTATTGACTCTACTATAAACTGCTCCTGAACCTTCAGTATCCATCTTTATAGTGTAAGTGTCCAATGAATTTATTTTGTTATAATAACTATCCATGTACAGTCAATGACACTTTTATATAAATATAACTCAATAAGTTATTGTTAATTTCCGCAGATATACAGTTTTCATGCAATAACTTCCATTGTTTAGAATATGTACTCTCATTAATGTGTCATTAAGACAGCTCTCTGCCTTGTTTTGGTGTTCACAACATCATTAATGTGTCATTAAGACAGCTCTCTGCCTTGTTTTGGTGTTCACAACATCATTAATGTGTCATTAAGACAGCTCTCTGCCTTGTTTCGGTGTTCACAACATTAAACACACATTCTGTTCTCTTATTACTGAGACAACCATTACTTCTGTCTTCTAGTTATTGAGACAACATTCAGTGTTAAATGTTATTAAAACAACCAAAACCTCTGCATTTTAGTTTATTTACATTCATTTTTTTTTTAATCTGCTGCCAAACAATAACAATTGATGGTTGGCTATGATCACCACAAGAAAATAAGTAAACATCTAGAAATTGGAAGGTAATAATTCTTAAAGTGTTGATGCTAAAAATTGTATATTTTCAGGTTGGTGATTGGCTTAACTCTGGAAGCAGGCTTTCTAATCTTGATGAACTTTCACCACTTGGTTGACTAGAATACCAGAAAAAAAAACATTAAATTGATAGTAAGTTAGAAATACAAACTCCAGTGAAAGTTTCTTATTTTATGAAACAAGATCATGTGTGATAATGTAAGAGTCCTTGCAAGTTACAGTGCATTTACTGGATTATGAGAAAATTGTCTCACTTGAAGTAAAATAGAAGCAATTGAAAACTTCAAATATCTATCTTTAAGCATATTTTTCATGAATACTAGAGGAACAAGATGTAAAAGACAATTGTTGTTTTAGCACACGATGTATACAAGTCTCAGCAAACCTATTTTCAATTTGTTCAACACATACAGCATCAACATAACAGACAGTGATCATATTGTTCAAGATTTGCTAAAACAACAACCTCTGTTAGTCATTGATCGAGTTTCGTTTTAAGAAATTGATGATTGTTTTTTTAAATCCCAGAATTGTATTGATAGAATTGATGATCACAATAAATTGATCTTTCTAATGATAATCACATATACCATCATCCATACAGAAAATTATCAAGAAGAATCATCATTTGTTCCTTCTACAGCTTGTTAGAACAGACACATTGGCATTCTAGACATTGCTGCAACATATGTTAGAAAGAGAGATGCATTCAACAAAACACCATTAAACATGAGTGCTTTAGAAGAGGACACAGAACATGTAGACATCGTGTTTATAGCTGGGGCTGATGCTGATACCAGAAGCAAATGGAACCAAACTTCATTAAATTTAAGTGCTGGCAATGGACATTCAGAAACTGTTGAAATGCTATACAAGGCTGCAGCTAGTGTTGATGCTTATAACAATGATAACGAAACTCCACTACATTTGAGTGCCAAATTAGGCTACAATGAAGTTGTCAAAATTCTTCTCAGAGCTGGAGCTAATGTTAATGCTGAAAACAAGTATAAGCAAACTCCGCTATCTTTGAGTGCAAGATTTGGTTATAAAGAAACTGTTGACATTCTTCTCAAAGAAAAAGCTAATGTTGATGTTGAAAACGAAGAGAACCAAACTCCTTTACATTTGAGTGTTAGATATGGTTATAAAGAAATTGTTGAAATTCTTGTCAGAGCTGGAGCTAATGTTAACACTCAAAACAAATATAAGCAAACTCCATTATATGTAAGTGCAAGATTTGGGTATAAAGATATTGCTGACATTCTTATCAGAGCTGGAGCTAATATTAATGTTGAAGACAATCATAAAATAACTCCACTCCATTTGAGCGCCAGATTTGGTTATCATGATATTGCTGAAATTCTTCTCAATGCTGGAGCTAATGTTGATGCTGAAAATAATTTTAAGCAGACTGCACTTCATTTGAGTTCCAGATATGGTAATAAAGAAACTACTGAAATTCTGCTTAAAGCCGGTGCTAATGTTGATATTGAAAATAAATACAAACAAACTTCATTACATATGAGTTCTGAGAAGGGATACACAAAAACTGTTAAAATCCTTCTCAAAGCTGGTTCTAATGTTAATGCTGAAGCTATTGATAAAATGACAGCACTGCATTTGAGTACTGTGAACCATCATACAAATGTTGTTGAAACTCTTGTGAAATCTGGAGCTAACGTTGATGCTGAAGACAATGATAAGCAAACTTCACTACATTTGAGTTCTAGACTTTGTTATAAAGAAATTGTTGAAATTCTTCTAAAAGCTGGAGCCAATATTGATGCAGAAGATAAAAAGAAGCAAACTCCATTACATTTCTGTGTTAGATTTGGTTATGAAGATATTGCTGAAACTCTTCTCAGAGCTGGAGCTAATGTAAATGCTGAAAACAATTTAAAGCAGATTCCACTACATATCAGTGCTATATATGGTTACAAAGAAATTGTTGAAACTCTTCTCAGAGCTGGAGCTAAAGTTGACGCAGAAGACAAATATAAACAAACTTCACTACATTTGAGTGCTAGATATGGCCACAAGGAAATTGTTAAAATTCTTATCAAAGCTGGAGCTAATATTAACACTAAAGGTGATAATAAACAAACACCTTTACATTTATCTATTAAGTATAAACATGAAGATGCTGCTGAAATTCTTCTCCATTCTGGTGCATCTGTTAATGCTAGAGATGCTTGGGGGCACAGTGTTTTAGATTATATGGATGACAATCAAAGAGCCAAATTTGATTCCAAAATTGTTGACAAATTATTCAAAATTCGTAACTGGATACATTCAAGGACAAACAAAGTAACAACCTTCCAGAATTCTACTTCTTCAAGAACTAAAATAGAACAAACAGAAACACTCAGCACCACATTTTCTGCATCTGACAGCCAAACTATCCAATTTGAGGACAGCTCTTCTAACAAAGGTAATCTTTGATTCTGTTGTTTGTGTAATTTCTGTTAAGAGTTTAGAAGTGTTAGAAAAAGGTACTGGAGCACGTTGTATTTTATTTTTATAAACGGAAGAATGCATGATCAGTATTTTTTTATTAGCCAGAAATTCTAAAGAATGACTAAATTGTAAAATTTTTAACCAGTTGATCTGTGTCTTTTTTTACCACATTAAATGTTACATATATATTTTTGAGGCAGAAATAATATTTTATTTTTCAAATCCTGTGTTTTCTCATGAAATATTGCGAATCAGGATTTTAAAAAGAAATAAAAAAAAATGTTTTTTATTTTGATAAATTTAGATAGACTCTAGTTAATTTATTTGTAGGCTTCTATTCATTATACAGTATGTCAAATTGACATGTCCATAGTATAATTTTTGCCTGTTTTATTAGGCCATGATGACATACCAAGAAATAGTTATAAATACCAAACTTCTGAAACATCACTTAGTGGGTCATCAATGTCATCTTCTGGTCCTCCATCACTGAGTGAATCTTGTCCATCAGTGGAGACAAATGGCCTAAATAACAGTGACCTTCAAGAGCTGAACAACATCAAACAACAATTACACAACCACATCTCCAAGTTTTCTCCAGAACATAGAGAAGGTTGGGAGACAAGTTGTTCAAGTGATTTGAAAGTTGCATTCAAGGCTGGGAGAATTGTCATGTAAGTAAACAAAGCTCTTATAGTTCTCTAAAACTCTTGTTTCATGACAGCTTAGAGACAAAAGTTCTAAAAGTTTTGTTTCATGACAGCTTAGAGGCAACAGTTCTAAAAGTCTTGTTTCATAACAGCTTAGAGGCAACAGTTCTAAAAGTCTTGTTTCATGACAGCTAGAGACAACAGTTTTAAAAGTCTTGTTTCATGATAACTTAAAACAACAGTTCCAAAAGTCTTATTTCATGACAGCTAGAGACAGCAGTTTTAAAAGTCTTATTTTATGATAGCTAGAGACAACAGTTTTAAAAGTCTTGTTTCATGTTAGCTAGAGACAACAGTTCTAAAACTATTGTTTCATGACAGCTTAGAGGCAACAGTTCTAAAAGTCTTTTTTATGATAGCTAGAGACAACAGTTCTAAAAGTCTTGTTTTATGAAAGCTAGAGACAACAGCTTTAAAGGTCTTGTTTCATGATAGCTAGAGACAACAGTTCTTAATGTCTTGTTTCATTATAGCTAGAGACAACAGTTCTAAAAGTATTGTTTCATGACAACTAGAGACAACAGTTATAACAATTTGTTTGTTATGTGGCAGCCATCAGACAGTAAACCTCAATATCTACTTGTTTTGAGAGCAGTCAATGACAGCAGACCTAAGCATCTTCTATTTTTAGGCTTTGGGTAAAGGAAATGTTATAAGTAATTTCTTGTTCATGTATTACAGCAGTTAGAGACAAAACGTCTCCATATATTTATGATTTATTAGGAGTTGAAGTGTATCTAGTTATTTAGTGACAGCTGATAAATATTTAGAAGCATGTATCACATTTCTTTGCGACAACAGTTGATAATAACAAATTTAAATTTCATTATATTTTATGACAACAGCTGACAACAGCAGAATGAAATATTTTCATGTATTCCTACACCAGTCGGTCGGTTGGTTGGTCGAAGGCCCTGGTATCACTACAAACAAATAAAAATCCATAATTTCTTAACCACCCGTGCCAGTGGAATCAACCAAATTAAAATTCATCTCACTAAAGGATCCAAGCTGCAGTCCCCATTATAGCAGCTACAACACCCACCAAAAAGACATGAGGCCAAGTAGCACTGAGAGTGAATGCAGCTGAACTTCATCATATAATATCATCATTCACCATAATCAATCTGAATATTGAAACATGATCTGGATGAAAACACAGCTCATGGTGTGCACAGAGCACTAAACTCAGTAGCTCCGGCAGCAAGCCGGACTTGGAATATGAGGAAACTGCAATAAGGAACACTTTTCAGACATAGCCTCAATGGTTCCCATTGCCTATCCACCATGTTGACCGGAACTCCTCCTGCGTCAGTTAAAGACAACAATCTCACTGATATATATATATCCTTTCGGCAGCATAGGCAACAGGCCTAGACATATTCTTGTTTGTGGTGGTAGGTAAAAGTAACAACAAAATATCAACTTTATACAAGCAAATAAAATACTCAGACATAAATATATGTTTTCCTTATATTTAATTTCCATTCTTCTAGAACATGTATTAATCTTTCTATGTTTTCTTTCACAAATAATTTCAGGCCAACAACAATCAACATAAAAAAAATCAAAAAGATAAGAAATATCACGAAAATACATAAGACCTATGGGCCAGGCACAAATCTCAGTATTAATTATGCTGAAGTAGTTGCTCCTGGCAGTCAACTTGTTATTCATCGAAACAGAAATATTTCTCAAGATGAAGACGAAGATGATGATGAAGACAGCTTCAACGTGGATGACACAACCACAACTGAAGTAACACACACAAATCTATATGTATTTATTCTTCCTTAAGTTCTCTTATTCTTTTACTTAAAATTATCAAAGTCAAAGGACATAATGGTTTATTTTAAACAAAATTTGATATATATTTATCATATAATGTCCAGTATAATATTTAGTTTCTCTTAAAGTTCTCTATCTTGCCAACAGCCTAATCTGGTTATCATTTTTTCTTGTAATATATATAAATCTGTTAGTACTTTTGCATTGTCCGTTTAATTATATGCTCTCCGATATCATCAACCAACCTGTGCCTGGAATTAAAACATCAACACAAATTGAGATTAGACTATAATACATGTCATCTGACTTTTAACTAAATCAAGAACTTTTATTAATGTCCATAATATTATTAATTACTTGAAAATGAGACTTGCAATTATCATACATTTCTCCACTCTTTCCCTACTACCTGTATTCCATTACTAATCTCAGTTGCCAGGCTCAGCAACACATTAAAATTAACACCAATGTGTGTGCTAATTATTGTGATAAATCAATGAATATGTGCTATAACACAGACTTATCTAATATTCTCTTGGTAGTTCACTGAGTCTCTGGTCAACTACTGACTAAACTAATACTCCCTGGGTAATTCACTGTGTCTCTTGTCAACAACTGACTAATCTAAGACTCTCTGGGTAATTCACAGAGTCACTGGTCAATAACTGGCTAGTCTAATACTCTCTGGGTAATTCACTAAGTTACGGGTCAACAACTGGCTAATCTAATGCTCTCTTGGTAACTCACTGGTCAATAACTGGCTAGTCTAATACTCTCTGTGTAATTAATTTGGTCTTTGGTCAACTACTAATTAATCTAAAACTCTCTGGGTAATCCACTTAAGTCACTGGTCAACAACTGGCTAATCTTATAATCTTTGGGTAGGTCACTGAATCACTAGTCTTCAACTGACTTATCTAATGTTCTCTGGGTAATTCACTGTGTCACTGGTCAACAACTGGCTAATCTAATACTTCCTGGGTAATTTACTGAATCACTGGTCAGCTACTGAATAATCTAATACTCTCTGATTGGGTAGTTCATTGAGTCTCTGGTCGACTACTGGCTGTCTAATACTTTCTTGGTGATTCATTGTGTCTCAGGTCAACTACTAGTTAATCTAATACTCTCGGAGTAGTTCATAGTCTCTGGTCAACTACTGACTATTCTAATATTATCTGATTGGATAGTTCAATGAGTCTCTACAGTATAAGTGGTTAATTTCTGCAGTCTTTCCTTATTATTATAGATATGGTTACCACAAATGTTTGTCCTTATATCATAATATTTAGATGAGTGTGCTCAGCAACTGATTACTGTAATACTTTTTGATTGGACAGATATTTTTCTACATTTTCTATTAAGCTCCTAAGGAATTTCTATATTGAATGAAAGTGACACATCAAATTACAGCTGACATATATGCTTTAAGATGAAGACTAAAAGTCTTAGAATTTGTTAAAAAGTCAAGGAAATAACAAAAAAGTTATGTTTTACACTATTATTTTGATATTAATAGCTGCACTATTTTCTGACATCATGACAGTGTCTATGATTGCAACTAGGCATCTTCTGAGCATATGACTTATCAAGCTCCATTGTCTATCTCTTATAGCTGTGTGATCTTTAATTAGCTACATCTCTTCAACTGATCTGTTTTGTTATATCTTAAACAAAAGACAATTCTAATTAGTTTTATCTAATACAAGGTGCCTTCAATGGAAAGCAATATATTTTTGTTCAAAGTATTTATTGCAAATACTGAAATTATTGTATTATCACTGTTTAACAGTCCCAGTCTTATTCAGTGCTTGACAAGCACGTAGATACCACACAAAAATTCCTTCAGGTCAGTGTGCTGATATACATGCAGCACTGACTAAACCTCATCATCGTTTCAGAAATTATCTCTGCTTGTGCATACTTCAGCTGTCTAAAGACATGGAAATCTGGTGATGTAAGGTCAGGTGAACATAGAGTGATTTAGTTGTCACTCACTTGAATGCCCACCTTGCACATACTTTTCAGAACCTCAGCTTATCATGAGTCATGTGATCGGTTGCTCCAACACTAATGTCAAATAATAATGCCATCTCTGTGACTGTATTAGTCTGTTTTCTTTTGTAATGTTCTGCATGGCTGTAATGATGACTTTTGTGACTGTCCCTATTACCCCTTTGGTGAGAGATATCCACAAACCTAGAGACACCGTTCTTGAACTTCTCCATTCATGTGTACATTCATACACTTATGCATAACTCATTCATACACTTATGTATAACTCATTCATACACTTATGTATAACTCATTCATACACTTATGTATAACTCATTCTGAATTGTCATCCAATGCCTATCTCTATAGGTTTCAAGCCTTACTAAAATGTCACAACACTTTTGATGCTCTTAGTTGAAGCACTGTTTTTTGAGTGCTGCCATCTTGTTGGAAACTGTTTCACAGGTTTCTATGTATATTGTTGTTGTGTCAGCACCATCATGTGGCTTCTCAGAGTCACTCCCTCCACATACCAGACACACAATGGTATTGGTCATATACACAATGTTTTGTACAAGTTGTCAAGTTTTATACTTAATGACTTTTGTATAAAATTATAATTTTTATTCTTATCTGTTGAGCTTCAGACATGCTACATGAAATGATGTTAGTCCTGATGTTGTCATGTTTGTCAGCATTCACATCCATTCAAGAATAGTTAAAATATGCAGCTTGCACATGTACATGCTTTACTTATTTTTGTATCGTACTGAATGGATTTTCAAATATTCAGATTAGTCCAACTTTATTTATCCTTCTACTGACATCTTCACTAGCTTGACCAGCTGATGTAAATATGACTGTCAAGTATGTGAGTGTATACTACAAAATTAATGTTTTTCTTTTTATTGATCTTGTATTAAGTTTCTTAAATTTAGGGCCATGGCATGTTTTTGATGTTTATGTTTCGTCCAACTTGTATATTGTATATTTTGTATAAATATATATATTATACTATATATTGTAAATAATATATTGTACAAAGCATTGTGTGTATGACCTGTGTCATTTTCCTACTATTCTTCTAGATTTAAAAAGACTAACAAATGTAATTCTTTCTGTTTACCACCAGGAAATGACAACAATGACTGGTGCTACAGGAGACCAGGAAGTAAAATGAGAGAGTTGGTGCAGGATGCACTGGTATGAAGAAGAGTTATGGAGCTTGCATAGTTCAGTAATATAATAAAGCAGTCAGAAAGTTTGTACAGTTCAGTGCTGTAATAAAGTAGTCAGAAAGTTTGTACAGTTCAGTGCTATAATAAAGTAATCAGAAAGTTTGTACAGTTCAGTGCTATAATAAAGCAGTCAGAAAGTTTGTACAGTTCAGTGCTATAATAAAGCAGTCAGAAAGTTTGTACAGTTCAGTGCTGTAATAAAGCAGTCAGAAAATTTGTACAGTTCAGTGCTGTAATAAAGCAGTCAGAAAGTTTGTACAGTTCAGTGCTATAATAAAGTAGTCAGAAAGTTTGTACAGTTCAGTGCTATAATAAAGTAGTCAGAAAGTTTGTACAGTTCAGTGCTATAATAAAGTAGTCAGAAAGTTTGTACAGTTCAGTGCTATAATAAAGTAGTCAGAAAGTTTGTACAGTCCAGTGCTGTAATAAAGCAGTCAGAAAGTTTGTACAGTTCAGTGCTGTAATAAAGTAGTCAGAAAGTTTGTACAGTTCAGTGCTATAATAAAGCAGTCAGAAAGTTTGTACAGTTCAGTGCTATAATAAAGCAGTCAGAAAGTTTGTACAGTTCAGTGCTATAATAAAGTAGTCAGAAAGTTTGTACAGTTCAGTGCTATAATAAAGTAGTCAGAAAGTTTGTACAGTTCAGTAATATAATAAAGCAGTCAAAAAGTTTGTACAGTTCAGTGCTATAATAAAGTAGTCAGAAAGTTTGTACAGTTCAGTGCTATAATAAAGTAGTCAGAAAGTTTGTACAGTTCAGTGCTATAATAAAGTAATCAGAAAGTTTGTACAGTTCAGTGCTATAATAAAGCAGTCAGAAAGTTTGTACAGTTCAGTGCTATAATAAAGCAGTCAGAAAGTTTGTACAGTTCAGTGCTGTAATAAAGCAGTCAGAAAATTTGTACAGTTCAGTGCTATAATAAAGTAGTCAGAAAGTTTGTACAGTCCAGTGCTGTAATAAAGCAGTCAGAAAGTTTGTACAGTTCAGTGCTATAATAAAGCAGTCAGAAAGTTTGTACAGTTCAGTGCTATAATAAAGCAGTCAGAAAGTTTGTACAGTTCAGTGCTGTAATAAAGCAGTCAGAAAATTTGTACAGTTCAGTGCTATAATAAAGTAGTCAGAAAGTTTGTACAGTTCAGTGCTATAATAAAATAGTCAGAAAGTTTGTACAGTTCAGTGCTATAATAAAGTAGTCAGAAAGTTTGTACAGTTCAGTGCTATAATAAAGTAGTCAGAAAGTTTGTACAGTCCAGTGCTGTAATAAAGCAGTCAGAAAGTTTGTACAGTTCAGTGCTGTAATAAAGTAGTCAGAAAGTTTGTACAGTTCAGTGCTATAATAAAGCAGTCAGAAAGTTTGTACAGTTCAGTGCTATAATAAAGTAGTCAGAAAGTTTGTACAGTTCAGTGCTATAATAAAGCAGTCAGAAAGTTTGTACAGTTCAGTGCTGTAATAAAGTAGTCAGAAAGTTTGTACAGTTCAGTGCTATAATAAAGTAGTCAGAAAGTTTGTACAGTTCAGTGCTATAATAAAGCAGTCAGAAAGTTTGTACAGTTCAGTGCTGTAATAAAGTAGTCAGAAAGTTTGTACAGTTCAGTGCTATAATAAAGTAATCAGAAAGTTTGTACAGTTCAGTGCTATAATAAAGCAGTCAGAAAGTTTGTACAGTTCAGTGCTATAATAAAGCAGTCAGAAAGTTTGTACAGTTCAGTGCTTTAATAAAGCAGTCAGAAAATTTGTACAGTTCAGTGCTGTAATAAAGCAGTCAGAAAGTTTGTACAGTTCAGTGCTATAATAAAGTAGTCAGAAAGTTTGTACAGTTCAGTGCTATAATAAAGTAGTCAGAAAGTTTGTACAGTTCAGTGCTATAATAAAGTAGTCAGAAAGTTTGTACAGTTCAGTGCTATAATAAAGTAGTCAGAAAGTTTGTACAGTCCAGTGCTGTAATAAAGCAGTCAGAAAGTTTGTACAGTTCAGTGCTGTAATAAAGTAGTCAGAAAGTTTGTACAGTTCAGTGCTATAATAAAGCAGTCAGAAAGTTTGTACAGTTCAGTGCTATAATAAAGCAGTCAGAAAGTTTGTACAGTTCAGTGCTATAATAAAGTAGTCAGAAAGTTTGTACAGTTCAGTGCTATAATAAAGTAGTCAGAAAGTTTGTACAGTTCAGTAATATAATAAAGCAGTCAAAAAGTTTGTACAGTTCAGTGCTATAATAAAGCAGCAGAAAGTTTGTACAGGTCAGTGCTATAATAAAGTAGTCAGAAAGTTTGTACAGTTCAGTGCTATAATAAAGTAGTCAGAAAGTTTGTACAGTTCAGTGCTATAATAAAGTAATCAGAAAGTTTGTACAGTTCAGTGCTATAATAAAGCAGTCAGAAAGTTTGTACAGTTCAGTGCTATAATAAAGCAGTCAGAAAGTTTGTACAGTTCAGTGCTGTAATAAAGCAGTCAGAAAATTTGTACAGTTCAGTGCTATAATAAAGTAGTCAGAAAGTTTGTACAGTTCAGTGCTATAATAAAGTAGTCAGAAAGTTTGTACAGTTCAGTGCTATAATAAAGTAGTCAGAAAGTTTGTACAGTTCAGTGCTATAATAAAGTAGTCAGAAAGTTTGTACAGTCCAGTGCTGTAATAAAGCAATCAGAAAGTTTGTACAGTTCAGTGCTGTAATAAAGTAGTCAGAAAGTTTGTACAGTTCAGTGCTATAATAAAGCAGTCAGAAAGTTTGTACAGTTCAGTGCTATAATAAAGTAGTCAGAAAGTTTGTACAGTTCAGTGCTATAATAAAGCAGTCAGAAAGTTTGTACAGTTCAGTGCTGTAATAAAGTAGTCAGAAAGTTTGTACAGTTCAGTGCTATAATAAAGTAGTCAGAAAGTTTGTACAGTTCAGTGCTGTAATAAAGTAGTCAGAAAGTTTGTACAGTTCAGTGCTATAATAAAGTAATCAGAAAGTTTGTACAGTTCAGTGCTATAATAAAGCAGTCAGAAAGTTTGTACAGTTCAGTGCTATAATAAAGTAGTCAGAAAGTTTGTACAGTTCAGTGCTATAATAAAGCAGTCAGAAAGTTTGTACAGTTCAGTGCTATAATAAAGTAGTCAGAAAGTTTGTACAGTTCAGTGCTATAATAAAGTAGTCAGAAAGTTTGTACAGTTCAGTGCTATAATAAAGTAATCAGAAAGTTTGTACAGTTCAGTGCTATAATAAAGTAGTCAGAAAGTTTGTACAGTTCAGTGCTATAATAAAGCAGTCAGAAAGTGTGTACAGTTCAGTGCTATAATAAAGTTGTCAGAAAGTTTGTACAGTTCAGTGCTATAATAAAGTAGTCAGAAAGTTTGTACAGTTCAGTGCTATAATAAAGCAGTCAAAAAGTTTGTACAGTTCAGTGCTATAATAAAGCAGCAGAAAGTTTGTACAGTTCAGTACTGTAATAAAGTAGTCAGAAAGTTTGTACAGTTTAGTGCTATAATAAAGTAGTCAGAAAGTTTGTACAGTTCAGTGCTATAATAAAGTAGTCAGAAAGTTTGTACAGTTCAGTGCTATAATAAAGCAGTCAGAAAGTTTGTACAGTTCAGTGCTATAATAAAGTAGTCAGAAAGTTTGTACAGTTCAGTGCTATAATAAAGTAGTCAGAAAGTTTGTACAGTTCAGTGCTATAATAAAGTAATCAGAAAGTTTGTACAGTTCAGTGCTATAATAAAGTAGTCAGAAAGTTTGTACAGTTCAGTGCTATAATAAAGCAGTCAGAACGTGTGTACAGTTCAGTGCTATAATAAAGTTGTCAGAAAGTTTGTACAGTTCAGTGCTATAATAAAGTAGTCAGAAAGTTTGTACAGTTCAGTGCTATAATAAAGCAGTCAAAAAGTTTGTACAGTTCAGTGCTATAATAAAGCAGCAGAAAGTTTGTACAGTTCAGTACTGTAATAAAGTAGTCAGAAAGTTTGTACAGTTCAGTGCTATAATAAAGTAGTCAGAAAGTTTGTACAGTTCAGTATTGTAATAAAGTAGTCAGAAAGTTTGTACAGTTCAGAGCTGTGAAAAAGCAGTCAGAATGTTTGTACAGTTCAGTGCTGTAATAAAGTAGTCAGAAAGTGTGTACACAATTCAGTACTGTAATAAAGTAGTCAGAAAGTGTGTACAGTTCAGTACTGTAATAAAGTAGTCAGAAAGTGTTTACAATTCAGTACTGTATTAAAGTGGTCAGAAAGTTTGTACAGTTCAGTATTGTATTAAAGTGGTCAGAAAGTGTGTACAGTTCAGTAATGTAATAAAGTAGTCAGAAAGTGTGTACAATTCAGTACTGTAATAAAGCAGCCATAGAGTTTGTACAGTTCAGTGCTATAATAAAGTAGTCAGAAAGTTTGTACAGTTCAGTGCTATAATAAAGTAATCAGAAAGTTTGTACAGTTCAGTGCTATAATAAAGCAGTCAGAAAGTTTGTACAGTTCAGTGCTATAATAAAGTAGTCAGAAAGTTTGTACAGTTCAGTGCTATAATAAAGCAGTCAGAAAGTTTGTACAGTTCAGTGCTATAATAAAGTTGTCAGAAAGTTTGTACAGTTCAGTGCTATAATAAAGTAGTCAGAAAGTTTGTACAGTTCAGTGCTATAATAAAGCAGTCAAAAAGTTTGTACAGTTCAGTGCTATAATAAAGCAGCAGAAAGTTTGTACAGTTCAGTACTGTAATAAAGTAGTCAGAAAGTTTGTACAGTTCAGTGCTATAATAAAGTAGTCAGAAAGTTTGTACAGTTCAGTGCTATAATAAAGTAGTCAAAAAGTTTGTACAGTTCAGTGCTATAATAAAGCAGCAGAAAGTTTGTACAGTTTAGTGCTATAATAAAGCAGCAGAAAGTTTGTACAGTTTAGTACTGTAATAAAGTATTCAGAAAGTTTGTACAGTTAGGTGCTATAATAAAGTAGTCAGAAAGTTTGTACAGTTCAGTGCTATAATAAAGTAGTCAGAAAGTTTGTACAGTTCAGTGCTATAATAAAGTAGTCAGAAAGTTTGTACAGTTCAGTGCTATAATAAAGTAGTCAGAAAGTTTGTACAGTTCAGTGCTATAATAAAGTAGTCAGAAAGTTTGTACAGTTCAGAGCTGTGAAAAAGCAGTCAGAATGTTTGTACAGTTCAGTGCTGTAATAAAGTAGTCAGAAAGTGTGTACACAATTCAGTACTGTAATAAAGTAGCCATAGAGTTTGTACAGTTCAGTATTGCAATAAAGTAGTCAGAAAGTGTGTACACAATTCAGTACTGTAATAAAGTAGTCAGAAAGTTTGTACAGTTCAGTGCTATAATAAAGTAGTCAGAAAGTTTGTACAGTCCAGTGCTGTAATAAAGCAGTCAGAAAGTTTGTACAGTTCAGTGCTGTAATAAAGTAGTCAGAAAGTTTGTACAGTTCAGTGCTATAATAAAGCAGTCAGAAAGGTTGTACAGTTCAGTGCTATAATAAAGCAGTCAGAAAGTTTGTACAGTTCAGTGCTATAATAAAGCAGTCAGAAAGTTTGTACAGTTCAGTGCTGTAATAAAGTAGTCAGAAAGTTTGTACAGTTCAGTGCTATAATAAAGTAGTCAGAAAGTTTGTACAGTTCAGTGCTGTAATAAAGTAGTCAGAAAGTTTGTACAGTTCAGTGCTATAATAAAGTAATCAGAAAGTTTGTACAGTTCAGTGCTATAATAAAGCAGTCAGAAAGTTTGTACAGTTCAGTGCTATAATAAAGTAGTCAGAAAGTTTGTACAGTTCAGTGCTATAATAAAGCAGTCAGAAAGTTTGTACAGTTCAGTGCTATAATAAAGTAGTCAGAAAGTTTGTACAGTTCAGTGCTATAATAAAGTAGTCAGAAAGTTTGTACAGTTCAGTAATATAATAAAGCAGTCAAAAAGTTTGTACAGTTCAGTGCTATAATAAAGCAGCAGAAAGTTTGTACAGGTCAGTGCTATAATAAAGTAGTCAGAAAGTTTGTACAGTTCAGTGCTATAATAAAGTAGTCAGAAAGTTTGTACAGTTCAGTGCTATAATAAAGTAATCAGAAAGTTTGTACAGTTCAGTGCTATAATAAAGTAGTCAGAAAGTTTGTACAGTTCAGTGCTATAATAAAGCAGTCAGAAAGTTTGTACAGTTCAGTGCTATAATAAAGTAGTCAGAAAGTTTGTACAGTTCAGTGCTATAATAAAGTAGTCAGAAAGTTTGTACAGTTCAGTGCTATAATAAAGCAGTCAAAAAGTTTGTAAAGTTCAGTGCTATAATAAAGCAGCAGAAAGTTTGTACAGTTCAGTACTGTAATAAAGTAGTCAGAAAGTTTGTACAGTTCAGTGCTATAATAAAGTAGTCAGAAAGTTTGTACAGTTCAGTATTGTAATAAAGTAGTCAGAAAGTTTGTACAGTTCAGAGCTGTGAAAAAGCAGTCAGAATGTTTGTACAGTTCAGTGCTGTAATAAAGTAGTCAGAAAGTGTGTACACAATTCTGTATTGTAATAAAGTAGCCATAGAGTTTGTACAGTTCAGTATTGCAATAAAGTAGTCAGAAAGTGTGTACACAATTCAGTACTGTAATAAAGTAGTCAGAAAGTGTGTACAGTTCAGTACTGTAATAAAGTAGTCAGAAAGTGTTTACAATTCAGTACTGTATTAAAGTGGTCAGAAAGTTTGTACAGTTCAGTATTGTATTAAAGTGGTCAGAAAGTGTGTACAGTTCAGTAATGTAATAAAGTAGTCAGAAAGTGTGTACAATTCAGTACTGTAATAAAGCAGCCATAGAGTTTGTACAGTTCAGTGCTATAATAAAGTAGTCAGAAAGTTTGTACAGTTCAGTGCTATAATAAAGTAATCAGAAAGTTTGTACAGTTCAGTGCTATAATAAAGCAGTCAGAAAGTTTGTACAGTTCAGTGCTATAATAAAGTAGTCAGAAAGTTTGTACAGTTCAGTGCTATAATAAAGCAGTCAGAAAGTTTGTACAGTTCAGTGCTATAATAAAGTTGTCAGAAAGTTTGTACAGTTCAGTGCTATAATAAAGTAGTCAGAAAGTTTGTACAGTTCAGTGCTATAATAAAGCAGTCAAAAAGTTTGTACAGTTCAGTGCTATAATAAAGCAGCAGAAAGTTTGTACAGTTCAGTACTGTAATAAAGTAGTCAGAAAGTTTGTACAGTTCAGTGCTATAATAAAGTAGTCAGAAAGTTTGTACAGTTCAGTGCTATAATAAAGTAGTCAAAAAGTTTGTACAGTTCAGTGCTATAATAAAGCAGCAGAAAGTTTGTACAGTTTAGTGCTATAATAAAGCAGCAGAAAGTTTGTACAGTTTAGTACTGTAATAAAGTAGTCAGAAAGTTTGTACAGTTAGGTGCTATAATAAAGTAGTCAGAAAGTTTGTACAGTTCAGTGCTATAATAAAGTAGTCAGAAAGTTTGTACAGTTGAGTGCTATAATAAAGTAGTCAGAAAGTTTGTACAGTTCAGTGCTATAATAAAGTAGTCAGAAAGTTTGTACAGTTCAGTATTGTAATAAAGTAGTCAGAAAGTTTGTACAGTTCAGAGCTGTGAAAAAGCAGTCAGAATGTTTGTACAGTTCAGTGCTGTAATAAAGTAGTCAGAAAGTGTGTACACAATTCAGTACTGTAATAAAGTAGCCATAGAGTTTGTACAGTTCAGTATTGCAATAAAGTAGTCAGAAAGTGTGTACACAATTCAGTACTGTAATAAAGTAGTCAGAAAGTGTGTACAGTTCAGTACTGTAATAAAGTAGTCAGAAAGTGTTTACAATTCAGTACTGTATTAAAGTGGTCAGAAAGTTTGTACAGTTCAGTATTGTATTAAAGTGGTCAGAAAGTGTGTACAGTTCAGTAATGTAATAAAGTAGTCAGAAAGTGTGTACAATTCAGTACTGTAATAAAGCAGCCATAGAGTTTGTACAGTTCAGTATTGCAATAAAGTAGTCAAACGTTTGTACAGTTCAGTACTGTAATAAAGCAGTCAGATAGTTTGTACAGTTCAGTACTGTAATAAAGCAGTCAGATAGTTTGTACAGTTCAGTACTGTAATAAAGCAGTCAGATAGTTTGTACAGTTCAGTACTGTAATAAAGCAGTCAGAAAGTTTGTACAGTTCAGTACTGTGATAAAGCGGTCAGATAGATTGTTTGTACAGTTCAGTAGTATAATAAAGCAGTCAGAGAGTGTATACAGTTCAGTACTGTAATAATGTAGTCAGAAAGTGTGTACAGTTCAGTAATGTAATAAAGCAGCCAGAGAGTTTGTACAGTTAAGTATTGTAATAAAGCAATCAGAGAGATTGTACAGTTAAGTATTATAATAAAACTGTCAGAGAGATTATTTGTACAGTTCAGTGCCGTAATAAAGCAGTCAGAGAGTTTGTACTGTTCAGTACTGTAATAAAATGGTCAGAGAGTTTGGATAGTCCAGTACTGTAATAAAGCCATCAGAGAGATCGGACAGTTCTGTACTGTAATAAAGCAGTCAGAGGGATTGTACAGTTCTGTACTGTAATAAAGCACTCAGAGGGATTGTTTATACAGTTCAGTACTGCATGGAGAACAGTCAGATGGCAATTCAATTTGTAGAAATAAGAACTTATGCCTGGAGGAGTTGTAACTATATCTTCCCAAAGGTAGCTGGTGACAATCTTTCAGCCCATATTCATCACTGAAACATTATTGAAACAGACTTCAAGTACTTTTCAAAATGAAGAGACATTGTAGAGACAGATATAGTCCATCACCAGCACATTCTCCATTAGTCATAAAGTGTTGAAAAGCAGAATACATAAGAAAAAAGCCCACCAGTTTAGTATGATCATTTTGTGTTGCAGGCTGTCATGTCTATCATCACCACACTATCTGTCAGCAGTCTTGTGTTTTTTTTTTTTTCTATAAGTGCAATGTCAAATGTTTAACCATATCTCACCACAACTGAAGTATAGAGGAGGGGGAATGGAGTCTATGTTTCTCCTGAGGTTTTCAGGTTTTGTATGTTGATTAAGTTCTTATTAAAAATCATGAAATTCCAAAAAAGTATTGATACATCTTTAGAGATTTGCATGATACAAATACTTTATAAACCATCATCAAGCTACAGCAATGACATAGTTACACATGGAACTGCACTTCCCAGATATTAAACCAATCTGACACATTAATGGTTTGAAACAACTTTTGAATTATAATGGATGTTGTTAATGGTGCATGTTACAACTAATTGCTAAAAGATGCTACTAACAGATGTATGTTATTAGTTTTCTGATTATATATATTTTTTATGATAATGTTAAAAAAAAAAAGAGCCCCAATACGCACACGCAGGATGATGTATAGGGAATAACGTGTTAGTGACCATAATTTAATTTTTATTGACTTTCGGCACATGATTTTTGGGGTAATGTGATTGGTATTACACCCTTGGCACTTTACTTGCACAGACAAAAATCAGGTACCAATTTAAGGCTGTGTGAACCCAGAACTGTCGATCACTTGTCCTTTTTTAGTCCAGTTCACTAACTACTGAGCTATTATTTCTCCTGATAATGTTAATAACTGCCAAAGTTTGCTATTTTTTTCATGATATTTGAATGTTTGTTTGAAATAATAATTGTGGTGCTTTTTTTTCTTATCTATCTATCTATCTATTGACCTTTCGAGCCGTAACCGGCCCATAGGGCGTAGACCAAGATACACCTTCTCCTATATGAATTTTTGTTCTAGCAGTTTTCTTTTAAAGATATTTTATCAAATCTCGCCATCTGTCTCTGTTCTGTGCAAGCAGTTCTATCTCATTGAGGGAGCCGATTCCTGCTGCTCTTGCCTCTCTCATCAATGTTCTTCTCAGTGTCTCCCTGGGTCTTCCTCTTTTTCTTTTACCTGTTGTTTCCCATATGAGGGCTTGCTTTGCTATTCGATTATTATCTCTTCTCATCACATGTCCAACGTATGACCATCGTCTTTTCTTTATTACTGAAGATATTAGTGGTTGATTGGCGATTTCTCTAATTTCCTCGTTTGTTTTGAATTCGTTCCATTCTATACCAAGTATTTTCCTTAGACATTTATTTTCGAATGCGTTCAACTTTGTTTCTATATCTCTTGTTGTTTTCCAGCTTTCACACGCATACGTAAGGGTTGATAGTACATTTGATTTGAATAGCCTAAGTTTTGTGTTTGTGCTAATGAGTTTTGATTTCCACAACTTTTCAAGGCTTCTGAAAGACATTGCTGCTTTAGCCAGTCTGATTCTAATTTCTTTGCTCGTATCCCCTTCTCGATCAATGTGACTTCCAAGATAGATGAAGTGATCGATCTCTTCTACTGGTTTGTTTTCCATGTATATTTTGTCACTTGTTGGAATTAAACTTTTCATGACTTTAGTCTTTTCATGATTGACCTCAAGCCCAATTTTGCTGGCTATTGATGATAGTTCATTTGTGTTTTCCTGCATCGTTTTTATCTGATTGCTGATGAGAACTATGTCATCAGCAAAGTCGAGGTCCTCCAAATGGTCTCCTTGTATCCATTCGATGCCTTTATTACCAGTGCAGCATTTCTTCATTATGAAGTCCATAACAATTCCAAATAACAAGGGCGATAAAATACATCCTTGTTTAACCCCAGTTTCTATTGGGAAACATTCGCTCAGTCCTTCCTCTGTTCGAACTGCACATGTGTAACCATCATACATGTCTTTGATAATATTTATGATAATATTTTTTCTTATGCATGTTATTAAAATTGCCATAAAATTGTATTTTCTAATTTATGTTGTAAATGTTATTCACTGCAAATAAAGGATGCCATCTTTTGTTTTCTTTAACCACCCAATGCCCAGACGAACACCAGGTAAAGAGTCTTCCTTTACCGATTCTGATCACATGACCAATTTACATATCTGTATTGCTATTGAGTTATTTGAGTTATTTGCAAGTCATCATCATTGCACTCCGAACATGTCCATAAGTGCTCAGATCCCCTCCTCAACAAAACCCGCAGTGTCCAGTGACTAACAACTCAGTCCTGTGTTGAGTCCTCTTATAACCCTAATAAGTTCCTCATTTGTGGCTGTACCCATTTAAACTCCCATCTCATTCATCCAAAGGAGTGATGTGGACTCATTGTTGTCAAAGTTCTGTGCTCTTCTCACATCTCGGAGGGCATTGATGATGTCTGCCCGATCCATTGGTTAGCCGTCTTCAACAACAGTGCAGCTAGCCAACCTGTCTATTTTTTCACTTCTGCATACTTCCGCATGTCCAGGGACATAGAAAAAGGTGACCCTAGGTATTTTTTTACTTCTGTACTGAATCTAAAGTTGTGGAAATCAAAACTCATTAGCACAAACACAAAACTTAGGCTATTCAAATCAAATGTACTATCAACCCTTACGTATGCGTGTGAAAGCTGGAAAACAACAAGAGATATAGAAACAAAGTTGAACGCATTCGAAAATAAATGTCTAAGGAAAATACTTGGTATAGAATGGAACGAATTCAAAACAAACGAGGAAATTAGAGAAATCGCCAATCAACCACTAATATCTTCAGTAATAAAGAAAAGACGATGGTCATACGTTGGACATGTGATGAGAAGAGATAATAATCGAATAGCAAAGCAAGCCCTCATATGGGAAACAACAGGTAAAAGAAAAAGAGGAAGACCCAGGGAGACACTGAGAAGAACATTGATGAGAGAGGCAAGAGCAGCAGGAATCGGCTCCCTCAATGAGATAGAACTGCTTGCACAGAACAGAGACAGATGGCGAGATTTGATAAAATATCTTTAAAAGAAAACTGTTAGAACAAAAATTCATATAGGAGAAGGTGTATCTTGGTCTACGCCCTATGGGCCGGTTACGGCTCGAAAGGTCAATAGATAGATAGACTGAATCTACCCTTTGCCTGTGTACAGAGCCCGCCTCCACTTTTCTTGTTATGCTCATCGAATCACATAGTATTTCAGCTTGGCTGCAGTCTTGTGACTCTAACTAGATGAATGCCCTCGTCACTGCCATCACCTCCAGCATCATGCTACTCATTGTCATAACGTACACACCACTGTCTTCTTTGGCTACTCTATCTACCGAGCGTGCTGTAAATACCCATGCACTCCTTTGGTGTCATATTACAGATCCATCTTATGGATACTTCTCTGTATGTAATTTAGTACATATTGTTAATTTTTTTCTATACAAATACATATTTTCTTGTATAGGTCTTGTTATACACAGCCTTGAGATTGTATTCACTATGTACATCACTAGCAAAAAATTGATTTTAAATAAATCATGATATGGGTATGCCACACATTTTGGTCAAAACTATAATAAAGAGAATTGTGGAAGGCATGGAAGTAAACAGAAGAGAAAATGGATTGATGGCATCAAAAACTGGATAGGAGAAATACTTTTTTTTTAAAATGAGAAACTGGCAAATAGAATGCAAGAATGGATAAAGAAAATGAACAACTTATATTTATGTCCTAAAAGTAAAAAAAAGTAAAGTACCCCTGTCACGCCAAGTGGCGTATAGGGAAATATGGTGTTAGTGACCCTATATTTTACAGACCTTCAGCACATGATTTTTGGGGTAATGTGGTCGGTATTACGCCCGTGCTGCTTTACTTTCCCAGAAAAAAAATCCGGTACCCATTTAAGGCTGGGTGAACCCGGAAGCCGTCGGTTGGGATCGAACCCTACCCCTTGTCCTTTGTAGACAGCTCACTAACCACTGAGCTATAGCGGCTCCCATTTATGTTCTAAAGTTTCTCAAAGTGAGTAAGGCTCAGGCAAGTAGACACGAATTTGCTCACTGTGTAAAATAGTATACACTGCTAAAAAATTGTATTCACTATTTTAGATGTTATATATTGTTCTAAGATTGTATTCATTATTCTAGATGTTATATACTGTTCTAAGATTGTATTCCTTATTCTTTGTTATGTACAGTTCTAAGACTGTATTCATCATTCTAGATGTTATATACTGCTCTAAGATTGTATTAATTATTCTAGATGTTATATCCTGTTCTAAGATTGCATTAATTATTCTAGATGTTATACACTGTTCTAGGATTGTATTCATTATCCTAGATGTTATATACTGTTTTTGGATTGTATTAATTATTCTAGATGTCATATATTGTTCTAAGACTGTATTCATTTTTCAGGATATTATATAGTGTCTTAAGATTGTATTCACTACTTAAGATTTTATACACAGTTCTGAGAATATACTTGTTATTCAAATTGCCATGCACTGTCCTACAAATGTATTAATTTTTAACAATATTGATAACTGCTCAAAAATTGTATCAACTACTTTAAATGTTATACTTTCTTAATATTGACTATTTATATATTACATTGGCCCTAAGATTCTTCATTATCTACTCTTATTTTGCTTCAAATGTCATGTAAGATACAAACTCCTACCTCTTACTCAACCAAGAGCTTCAACAATTACCACATACCTGTGTTGTAGAGTTTCATGATGTTAAATTCTATCTTACTGTTTGTCTATCTTGGTGCTTATGTCCTTTTTCTTTTTTTTTAAATGTATGCTTTGCATGATATGGAATCAAACAATATTCTCTCATTTATTGCATGTCCTTATACATAGTTCAAAACTGGGTCTGCTCTGACTTTGTCTCTAATCATTTAGTTTTTGTTCTCTTAAGTTATTTGTATCCAACTCTAAATTTGACTTAATTCTATGTCTGATTTGTCATAAGCTGTAAAGTTTGACACTGGTAGCATCAGATGCATATGGAATTATTTAGTATAAGATGCTTCTTTGTACTGAAACTGAGGGACAAATGAGAGTTCAAATATTTTTTTTGCCCTAAGATGTTACTGTTTAAAATGTTGTATACCATTCTCATACTTTAAACATTTTTTAAAAGGTTATGCACTGCCTAAAAGAATACATTCACTATTTAAGGTGCCATATACTGCACCAAATCGTATTCTCTAATTATGGCATTACACACTGTCAGCAAATGTTATGTGCTTCCAGATGTAGAGCCTCTATTTCTGGTAGTCACAGAACTATGTTTTGGATAGACTAAAGATTAAATACTTAATTTTGTTGCACATATGTTTATGCTATAAAATGACTGAAAATATCATATGCTAATTTATTATGCACATAGATATAAGTCACAAAATGGCGAAAGATGTTTATATATTAAGATTTATTTCAATAAATGACATTTTTTTTTAATTCTTCAACTTTTATGCCATGAACTATTGAACAAATGATTACCAAAAGATCATTTGAGCCAATAGAAATGTGGTTGTAATTAAACCAGAGCATACAGGCAACTTGTGATATACATTAGAAACAAACCTTATACCTTATTTGGTCATGTCATGAGAAGAGAAAATCTTGAAAATATTGTAACTAGAAAAGTATATAGTAAAATGAGACAAAGTAGTAAACAGTGAAAGAAAATACTAAACAGCTTAGCAATCAAGCATGGCAAGAAATCAACAATAGAACTGTAAATAAAAGTTGAGTATATAACATATTGGAGACAAATGATTGTTTTTGCTTAGAGATATAAGACATGTTGATGATATATAATGTTACTCATTGACTTACAATGTTACTTCTTGATATACGCAATTTGCTGGCTTAATACCGCAGTCATTATTGTTTTATAATGCACATTTTCCTTAACGTTTATGTTCAACTAATTGTCAAGTGTATCCATTTCTGGATCCATTATGTAGTAGTCACATATTTTAGTCAACCTTCCTGATTTCAGTGCATTAGATTGAGTACCTTTCTCATGTGCATATCTAGTCATCTATATAGTAACTTGTTATTTACATGTACACAAAGCTGCAATATTTGGCTAATTGGCCTAACACATCCATCTGTAGCATGTTTGTGTTTTCTCTTATCTTCCTTATTTTAACATTAGTATTCATTCATCATTATCTTTTATGATTTTATACATTCATGACAATTCCGATCTGAGAAGGCCAAAACTGATACTGAGGTGAGTCGTGCAGAACACAAGACTAGAGAGCATGTTCATCATTTTGTTGAGAAAAGTTTGTAGTCATCTTTCTTATAACTAGTCATGTGTAAATCTAGTCATCTTTCTTGTAACTTGTCATGTGTAAATCTAGTCATCTTTCTTGTAACTTTTCATGTGTAAATCTAGTCATCTTTCTTGTAACTTGTCATGTGTAAATCTAGTCATCTTTCTTGTAACTTGTCATGTGTAAATCTAGTCATCTTTCGTGTAACTTGTTGTGTGTAAATCTAGTCATCTTTCTTGTAACTTGTCATGTGTAAATCTAGTCATCTTCATTATAACTTGTCATGTGTAAATCTAGTCATATTTCTTGCAAGTTAGCATGTGTAAATTTAGTCGTCTTTTTTTGTAACTTGTCATGTGTAAATATAGTCATCTTCATTGTAACTTGTCATGTGTAAATATAGTCATCTTTCTTGTAACTTGTCATGTGTAAATCTATTCATCTTCATTGTAACTTGTCATGTGTAAATTTAGTCATCTTCATTGTAACTTGTCATGTTTATACCCAGTCATCTTTCTTGTAACTTGGCATGTGTAAATTTAGTCATCTTTTTTGTAACTTGTCATATGTAAATGTAGTCATCTTTATTGTTACTTGTCATATATGTATCGTGCCATTTTTATTGTAACTTAGCATACCCATTTTTAACCATCTTTAATACAAGTTTTGAACTGTTTTTCAACATTTATTTTAATTGTTAATTAGATTTTTAAAATGTTAATAAATTAACAAAATAATTATGAACATGTAGGCCTATATGTGTGTCTTCATATAAATATATTCAAACAAACTTCTGAAAGTTCAAAGGCCCATCTTATTTGAAGTCAGGGTCCTATATCCATTTATATGTTGTAGACACAGTTTTTATTCCTTGAAAAGTAATCCTAACAAACAATATATATGGCCTAGTTTAATCAAGGCCACCGTCTTTTCCATTATTTTTTAGAGCTGCGTCGTTGTGTTTTCTAACTTGGATTTCTGTGCCTTATGTGTATAATTTGCTTGCTATACCTGATGAAGACTTTTGTCGAAACGTTGTAGTGTGTCTTTGTTATAGTATTGTATGCGCCAGTAGTAATTGGGAATCAGTTTGGCCTGACTATGGGTTCTATTGTTTAAGAACAATAGTGAATCGTGCAACAATGTTCTTATATATTCAACATCAGTATTTGTCAAATTTAAAGTGAATATAATATACTTTGTCCATGTTTGGACAATAATTGATGACGTGACAAAACTCGTGGACAAAGGGCTACAACCACACTCTGCCAAAACACGGAGTAGTGTTACCTTCTCTATCTGAGTCCAAGAAGATCAATTATTCCTTGCTTTTGTCACAACAGTTCTTCTTGAGGTCTTCCGATGTTCGTAGTTCCTTATGGATCTCAGTTCACTGATTGTCTTGCAATATTTGTTGTGATCTTTGCAGTGCGTGGTGAATCCATTCTTATTTCCTTTTCTTGATCTCCGTTGCTATTGGTATCTGGGAAGTTCTTTCCCAAAGGTTTTCTTGTGTAAATTGTATGTTGTTGCCATCTAATATGAAACTTTTGGAGATATCTCTTTGTGAAAGAAATGAGTCTATTGCGATTAGTCTTTGTTTCCTTCCATGTTGCAAAACAATATAGAAAGAGAGCCTGGCGCAGGTGATCATGTCTTTCCACAACTTTTAATCTCGACAGTTATTTATAAAGCTGTTGACCTTCTGCCAAGCCATTCTCTTAAGCCAAGTTAACCTGTCTGGTATATTTTCTCTTTGCTTCCCTCTATCTCTTCGTCCCTCGATTTTCCCAGTTGTTATAATATATTCCAGTTGTTCCTTTCTCATCACATGGCCAAACATTGATGATTGTTTTTACCAAATATTGGAAATTAGCTGCCTTTTTGTTTTGGCCTCTTTTAGAACGTTGTCATTACTCTTTCAATCTATTTGTAGGTTTAAAAAAGTGCATAATTGTCTGAGCCTCTGATAATTTTGGAATTGTTGACATATCCCAGCTTCGCCAGTGTCAGCAACTTGCTCTTTCGATTGACTCATCAATTGCCTTCATTGTTCTTCCTCGCATTACCCCTAAATGCCTTACCTTTGTAATAGTTCGTAGAGGAATTAGATCATTAACCCTCTCGCATAGGCATCCATAGCTACGATTCTGACTGGAAATCCCTTTTGTCTCAGTAATACATACTTCGCCTATGCTTTTCAGCCTCTGATACAAGTTCAGCAGTTTTTGGTGATGTTCTCAAAAAGATCTTAGTCAGGAGTCAATCCACAGACCTTATAAAAAACTCTAACTTGGAATATAGAAGCACTATAGAGGGCATGGCTCAATATGTAGGATGTACTATACGTGGAGATTCCCAAATGTCGAATATGTAGACGCTATTTATTTTGGGTGATTTAATCTCACAGTGGCCGTTCGTTCTCTTCTTCAATGACTGCTCAGTCGTTGGTGCAGACTATCAAATTTACGGTCTTCGCGTTGTGTTAGATTCGTTCGTTGGGTTGGAATACAGCACATCTGTCCACATGGAATTGTTTGCACACGCAAGTCTCGCGTATGAAAGAATAGTAAGACTTTATGTGTACAGTCCAACGAACAAAAATGCATCAATATGAAAAGCACATCGGCCTGACATCACCTCTCGGAAATCAAAGTAAATTATAAGGAAATGTAACTCTTGTACTCCCTCTCAAGGCACTCTCGTCATACACCAAATCACTTCTCACTAAAAAAGCGTTTGCTCGGTCCTACTAACTTAGCTCAACTGTGTCGTCCTAGTCACTTATCTTCCATCTCGTATCTATTTTGACTGAAACTCCATTCTACCCACTCCTACTAATAAAGAGCTTAACTTAATTCCACTGCGTCTTTCTATTTACTTCGTTTCAACGTAGTTTCTCCTCTGTTTGGAAAATCCCTCCTACCCACTCTTAGCTAACAAAGAGCCTTTGCTCAGTTACTGCATGGCCTCATCCAATTAAAAACTACCTAAGTTATTTCTCAGCCAATGAAATCTCTTCACGTTGTAGCCTGTATCTCACCTATCACTTTCCTTAAGTCTATTCACTCCTGCTTGCTTCTCACCAGTCCGCATAATCACGAGACTTTCCCATCTCTACTCACCCAAGCAAACAGTTCACCAATCATCCCGTGAATGTCACTTTCCACACGCATACGGTGTTTCTCTCAATTCTCGTTACACTGTCCCTAACTCCATTATTTCCTTACATCCCTGGTTACAGGAAAGGCATATGGTTTATGGCGCCGCTGCGGCTCAGCTACATAAACAGATCTGTGGACGACATTTCCCCTCAGCCTGCAACCATGTTATGTGGGGGAATAGAAATGACAGCAGATGTCATCTCTGTCATGGAAGACAGTAGCAATTCATCCACTCATTATCATTAAGTGCCGTCTCCGCATAGAAGGTTGGAAAACCATGTAAAGCATTTCACTTTGTCTGTTGCTTTGAATTGTACAAGTTGTTATAGACTTACATGTCAATCTTGTGATGTTACTCATCCATGTTAGTCTTGGTCTGCCGCTGTCTCTTTTGCCTTATATTTTCCCTTCCAAGATTACTTTTGGTATACTGCTGTGTCTATTAACACAACCCAATAATCTCATTTGTATTATTTGAAATGTGCTCAGTAGTTCTCTTTTCAGTTTTAGTTATTTAAAAGACTTGCTTGATTGTTTTCTTTTCTTTCCATCCAGTTCTTCATATTCTCCTATAAATCCACATTTCAGAGGCATTAATTTTATGTTTTGTTTTCTTCTCAAATGTCCATGTTTTTGCACCATACAAGAATTTTTAGAAGAAATAACATTTTGATATTCTTAGTTTTAACTCTGGTGTTATTTGTTTTGGTGTTAGTATACTTTTCATTGTGTGTGCTTTATTGATTGCACAAAAGCATTTGACAATGTAAAGCATATGGAAATAATCAGAGAGACAGACAAATAATGAAGTACAATAAATGATAGACATCATAGTAAAAGAAAGCAACAAGAAAGGACTAAATCTAAATAGTAATTGAATAGATGTCATTGTTATATTGAAGAAACAATCATCACCATCATGCAGCATAAAAAAAATAAACAGGACAAATATGAAACAAGTGCAACGCGTAAAATGCTCGGGCATGATATTAACATCAGACGGAAGATGCACCACAGAAATAAAAAGCAGAATAGCTGAGGCCAAAATAGCATTTAAGAAAATAAAAAAAAAACGTCTTATGCAACAAATCTTTGTCAGTAGAAGTGAGAAAGTGAGTTCATCGGTGCTATATAGAGCCAGTTCTGACCTACGGAAGCGAATCATGGATAATAAACAAACAAATGAAAAGATGATTAGAGGTCACACATATACCACACATATATTTCTCAGAAGAATGTTGAAAGTTCCATGGACAGCTAAAAGATCAATGAGGAAATTCTCAAATATGCCAACACAAAAAGGGAGCTCCTAAGTAACATCAGAAAGAAACTATCAATATTTTTCGGGCACATCATGAGAAGAGGAAATTTGGAATACTTGGTTACGACTGGCAAAATACATGGAAAGATAGATTTTAGACGAAAAAGAGAGAATATACTAAATAGCCTGGTGTCATGACATGGGAAACTGTCAACAACAGAATTCATACGATACACTGTGGATAGAAGTTTGTGAAAGGACATGATCGTCTACGACAACCGGTATGGCACATGATGATATTTTTATGGCATTAAAGTTACTTTTATATTTCCTATTCTTTTTTTTTTTTCAGTTTTACATTTTCCATCACTGGTAGTATGTCCAAGGTAGCTTTAACTACCTCTGAACTGCCTCCAGTTCTATTCCTTCAACTTTGAATTACTTCACTTACAGGTTTAACTCATTCATAATTGATAGTTAAAAGGGGGCCTCGGTAGAGAGTTGGGAAATCCACCCGACAGGACTACCGACCCGTGTTCGATTCCCGCTGGGAGCAGTGTGAGTTGTACTCGTGGTTCGAAAAAAAAAAAATACCTCCACGGTCGACCCAGCCGTTGGCAGAAATGGGTATCAGGGTATTACCCTGGGAAGGTGAGGAATGTTTCCTCGCATCTGAGTTTCGGTGATGCACGTGAGGCACATATGGGTGTAAACTCGCTTTCCGAGACACCGGTTCAAGTTTCGTACTTTACCTTTACCTTAGTTAGCATAAACGACAGAACTGACAAAGCAATTAAAAGCAGAATTAACTAAACCAGAACTACCCTCATTACTCCTCAACCTGTTTGGAAGTCTGGATCACTTTTTCCTCACAATAAAATCAAGGTCTTCAGCACAAATGTCGAGGCTGTCTTTCTCAATTGTTTGGAAACATGGAAGGAAACAAAGACTAATAGCAATAGACTCATATCTTTCATAAAGAGATATCTTCGACAGCTTCATATTAGATGACAACAACAACAAATGTACAAATGAGAAACTTTGGGAAAGGACGACCCATATATCAATAGGAAGGGAGATCAAGAAATAGAAATAGGAGTGGATTCACCACGCATTGCAAAGCTCACAACAAATATTGCAAGACAATCAGTGAACTGAGATCATAAGGAAATAAGAAAATCGGAAGGTCCAAGCAAACCTCAAGAGGAACCGTCAAGACAGAAGCAAGGGATATTTGATTAACGTTGATTCAGATGGAGAAGATTACACTACCCCCGTGTTTTGGCAGAGTGTATTTGCAATCCTTTGTCAACGAGATTTGCCACGTCATCAATTATTGTCCAAACATGGACAAAGTATGTTTCATTCACTTAAATCTTACGTACACTGATGTTGAACATAAAGAAACATTGTTGCACGAGTCACCTCTCATTTATCTCCCTTTCTCTCTGTGCGGTCGCTGCAACAACATCTGAAGTTTATAAACATGTGATTAGCCGAAAATCACAGTATTCTTGAGAAATGATCGAATTTTCAAGAACATTTATTTTAACAATCTTGTAACTGTTTAGCAGCTGTCCTTTGTCAGTAATCTATATTTTCTTTTTTTTTTTTTAAATTGTTTTATTAATTTTTTTTTCTATAGATCATTAAACAGTAATTTACTTTTTAAAATAATTTTTACTATAATTTAAAATTATAATGAATAAACTAAGAAAATACACTTTTTGAAATTTAACCATAGTAGGAAAATACATTTGTGACAATATATATATATATATATATATATATATATATATATATATATATATATGGGGAATTTACATTTACATGGGAAATTCCCGTTGTAGATGATATGTAATTTTATTCGGTCATTTATAATGAAGATAAATAAAATGTCCTAAAACACATTTTTTTATATATAAGGTGGTGAGTAGATAGGTTAGTGCACTTTATTGTATGTAATTAATAATATTAATCAATCCAATGATGTCTCGTCTATCTCGAGTTTCATTCACATCTAAACTTGTCATCTATCAATTAATTTCACTTCCTTGTCACAGAAATAGTGAAGTTTCCATTTGTTTGGCATCATCGTTTCATCAAGATCGTGTCAGGTATACAATTAAATAATTGTAGGAAATAAATATCTCCTCTGTGGATTCCCTTCATTTCTTACCTAATTAAAGTTCTTTTAAAACTTATTTTATTCTATATATTTTCCACATATCTAAGTACATATAATAATATGATAGTAATATCATAATAATATAACTAATAATTTAATATATAATTATACAAATAAAACAATAGCGTCGTAATTCTTCTTGATCCTTTATGTGGCCTTAGACGTCACATATGACGTTTAGTGTTTTCCACATATCTCTATTCTGGGTGAGAAGTTTGATCTTATCTAATGAGTCTATGCCTGCCAACTTTTCTGCTCTTGTCATTATGTGTTCTTTTTAGTGTCTCTCTAGGTCTCCCTCTTTTTGTGTATCCTGATGTTTCTCATATAAGAGCCTGTTTTGGAATTCTCTTGTTGTCTCTTCTCAACACATGTAGTTCATCTCAGTTTTTTTTTTAATTTCTATATTTTATCCAAGTTTTTTTTAAAATTCGCTGATGGTTGTACTATCCTGCTTCTGATTACTTTCTTTATTTCACTTTAAAAAAATCTATATTACTAACAATATATATATATATATATATATATATATATATAAAATAAAAAGAATAAAGGATTAAATAGATACAGTAATGCGTGAAGAACAGGCTGGGTTTAGAAAAGGAAGAAGCTGCCTTGACCACATTTTCACTCTACGACTTATATTGGAGGAACACATTGAAAAGCAAAAACCTTTTGTACTTAACTTCATCGACTTCATAATAGCATTTGATAGTATTCATAGAGATTCTTTGTGGAAAATTCTGAAGCAATATGGCTTACCATCAAAAATCATAAATATTATAAAAGACATGTATGATGGTTACACATGTGCAGTTCGAACAGAGGAAGGACTGAGCGAATGTTTCCCAATAGAAACTGGGGTTAAACAGGGATGTGTTTTATCGCCCTTGTTATTTGGAATTGTTATGGACTTCATAATGAATAAATGCTGCACTGGTAATAAAGGGATCGAATGGATACAAAGAGACCATTTGGAGGACCTCGACTTTGCTGATGACATATTTCTCGTCAGCAGCCAGATAAAAACGATGTAGGAAAACACAAATGAATATCAATAGCCAGCAAAATTGGGCTTGAGATCAATCATGAAAAGACTAAAATCATGAAAAGTTTAATTCCAACAGATGACAAAATATACATGGAAAACAAACCAGTAGAAGAGATCGATCACTTTATCTATCTTGGAAGTCACATTGATCGAGGAGGGGATACAAGCAAAGAAATTAGAATCAGAATAGCTAAAGCAGCAATGTCTTTCAGAAGCCTTGAAAAGTTGTGGAAATCAAAACTAATCAGCACAAACACAAAACTTAGACTATTCAAATCAAATGTACTATAAACCCTTACGTGTGTGCGTGAAAGCTGGAAAACAACAAGAGATATAGAAACAAAGTTGAACGCATTCGAAAATAAATGTCTAAGGAAAATACTTGGTATAGTGTGGAACGAATTAAAAACAAACGAGAAAATTAGAGAAATCGCCAATAAACCACTAATATCTTCAGTAATAAAGAAAAGACGATGGTCATATGTTGGACATGTGATTAGAAGTGATAATAACCGAATAGCAAAGCAAGCGTCATATTGGAAAGAACAGGTAAGAGAAAAAGAGGAAGACCCAGGGACCCTCTTTGTCTTTTCCCCTGGGAATACCAAAAAAAGGCCTGTTGTGTAATACTCTCAGTTGGCTTCCGCAGTGTGTGTTCTATCGAGCACCATCATCTTCACTGTATCTTTTTATCCACTTGTATTTGACTGGTACATTTCCATAATTCTATGTTAGTGATGTTGTCCTGCAATTTCCATCATTTTATTCTGAGTAAGTATAAAGTAATGAAAGTCTGTATCTTCATGATTGTCAATTTTGTTGTTCTTCATGTTTCACAGCCATATAATAGGAATGGCATAACATTTGAGTGGAACATTTTTATTTTTTTTATTTAACCTAATTTCTTTGGATTTCCATATGCTTCCCAGTGGAAACCTCTTGCTTTTAATATACTTATTTTGGTATCATTTTCTGTTCCTCTCTGTTCATCTATATTACTGCCCAGATATAAGTAAGATTCAATGATTATATGATGAATAAAATAATGGCATTTAATGGTGCGATAAGAATAAGGTGACCAGACGTCCTGATTTTTCCGGGACAGTCCCGATTTTTTACTGTTTTTTCAACCTTTGCCCCGGATTTGATACTATCCCGAATTTGTCCCGATTTTGGCCGAATTTTTTAGCTTTTGTCCCGGATTTGTTAAACTACATTAGGGAAACAAATGTTTACTAATTTTGCCAATATGGTAAACGTCTCTTCAACTTAAAAATATACATTATTCCGTTGTTGTGTAGAAAATATTTTAAAAGTTGAAATGGCTGTTCGTTTGGCGAAATAGTAACAGTAAAATGCGCTCCAAGTTTTAAAACTTGTATACTGATGTACATAATAGTAGAAGAAAGCAACAAGAAAGGTCTCAGTCTGAATAGTAAGAAAACAGAAGTAATGGTTATATCGAAGAAACAATCATCACCATCATGCAGCATAAAAATAAACGAGACAAATCTGAAACAAGTACAACGTTTCAAATACTTGGGCACAATAATTACATCAGATGGGAGATGCACCACATAAATAAAAAGCAGAATAGCTCAGGCCAAAATGGCATTTCGGAAAATGAAAAATATCTTATGCAACAAATCTATGTCAATAAAAATGAGAAAGAGAGTTCATCGGTGCTATATAGAACCAATTATGACCTATGGAAGCGAATCATGGACAGTAGACAAACAAATGAAAATACGATTAGAGGCCACAGAGATGGGATTTCTCAGAAGAATGTTGAAAGTTCCCTGGACAGATAAAAAGACCAATGAGGAAGTTCTCAAAGAGGCCAACACAAAAAGGGAGCTCTTAAAAAACATCAAAAAGAAACAATCAACATTTTTCGGGCACATCATGACAAGAGGAAAGTTGGAATACTTGGTTACAACTGGCAAAATAAAAAGAAAAAAGAGAGATCGCGGACGACAAAGAGAGAAAATACTGGATAGCTTGGTGTCATGGCATGGAGAACAGTCAACAACAGAAGTGATACGATGCACTGTAGATAGAAGATTGTGGAGGGACATGATCGCCTACGCCAACCAGCAGGGTACATGATGATGATGATACTGAAACTGAAACGCAATAACGTTTAATTCAATAACTCCTGATAACGTTTTGCAAGCCAATATTGTTAGGTGTTTTAATTAGTTTATATATATATATATTATTGACTTGAAAAAGACGGAAGAAATTTCATTTTATTGATGGAAGTTTTAAGTCAAATTAATCCGTCCCAGATTAGGGTTTCAAAAATATGGTCACCTTAGATAAGAATAACATGAAAGATCTAGATTTTAGAGATGACATAGACTCCTATTTGACAATATCAGGCATCAAATAAACCACAACACAATGTTACATCAACTTAAAGAACTTTTAAGGTTTGATGACAAAGGGGACTATTCATTCCTTTAGTAATCATTGATTAAGTCCCAGGAAGAAAGAGAAAGAAACAATATTTCTGATTTCAGGAGAAATAAAGTGGTTGTAAAAATATCAGCAAAGTTCAAAGTTCATAATGGTTTTAAGATTCAGATTGAAAAGATTGCTACATAATTTATACAATATCTATCTATCAATTGTCCCTTTTAGCCAAAGATGGCACATAAGGCAGAACCACAATTTAAAAAACAGAAACATTGCATGCCAAAATGGCACATATTGCAGATATCACTGCCTCTATGGTTGCTTCCATAACAATACTTTTTACAATGACAGCTTGTCAAGCCAACGATCAAGCTCCTTAGTCACCTCTTATGACATGCTGGAAGGTCATAGTGTTACTATTCTTTACTTCCCTCATAATGAGGGCCCGGTTACACACGGGTGTTATACAATATACAACAATCTATTGTAATATGAGCTCGCTTAAACTAATACTAAGTACATTTGATAAATAGTTAGATCTGTACTAGACCTATAATACAAGGGTGTAAAAATCTAATTTCAAGCAACTCCTAATATCTGTAAACAAATATGCTTCTATGAATTCTAGCAACATTGCATAAATATATTATAACCATTTGTAAGAATCTCTGTCTCTAGCCAGATCTCCCATCTCTTTTGTTGTTAATCTATTAGCTATTTTCTATATGTGATCAATGAACAGTAGCTATAATAATTTATCTTTTTTTAAAATTTTCAACAGATCCAATATCAAGATAAGTGCTCATCAAAAAATCAGAAAACATGGCTTACATGAAAAATCAACAACCTCTGCTGGTCATAAATAAAAAAATATGAACCTCATGAAGTGAAACTGCTGAAATTATTATCAAAAAATGACATTAACATTTCAGATGTTAAAGATCTTCTTAAAGCCGGATCAAATGTTCATGCTGTAGACAGTTATAGGCAAACAACACTACATTTAGGTGCTTTAAATGGCTGTAACGAAATTGTTGAAATTCTTCTCAATGCCGGAGCTAATGTTGATGCTGTAGATTATGGTAATCAGACTGCTCTACATTTGAGTGCTTTACATGGTCACAAAGAAATTGTTGAAATTCTTCTCAAAGCTGGTGCTAATGTTGATGCTAAAGATTGTGATAATGATACTCCATTACATGTGAGTGCTATGAATGATCGAAAAGAAATTGTTGACATTCTCCTTCAGGCTGGAGCAGTAGTTGATGCTGAATGCTCTAATAAACAAACCCCACTACACTTGAGTGCTAAGAATGGACATAAAGAAGTTGTTGAAATTCTTCTCAAAGCTGGTGCTACTGTTGATACTAAAGATTGTGAGAAACAGACTCCACTACATTTGAGTGCTTTAAATGGTCACAAAGATATTGTTGACATTCTGCTTAAAGCTGGAGCAGTAGTTGATGATGAATGCTCAAGTAAACAAACTCCACTAGACTTGAGTGCTATGAATGGACATAGAGAAGTTTTTGAAATTCTTCTCAATGCTGGCGCTAATTTTGATGCTGCAGATTATGGTAAACAGACACCTCTACATTTGAGTGCATTAAATGGTCACAAAGAAATTGTTGAAATTCTTCTGATAGCTGGTGCTAATGTTGATGCTAAAGATTGTGATATGCAGACTCCACTACATCTGTGTGCTATGAATCGTCAAACAGAAATTGTTGATATTCTACTTAAGGCTGGAGCAGTAGTTGATGCTGAATGCTCTAGTAAACAAACTCCACTACATTTGAGTGCTAAGAATGAAGTTACAGAAATTGTTAAAATTCTTCTCAAAGCTGGTGCTAATGTTGATGCTAAAGATTGTGATAAACAGACTCCACTACATTTGAGTGCTTTAAACTGTCACAAAGAAATTGTTGACATTCTGTTTAAGGCTGGAGCAGTAGTTGATGCTGAATGCTCTAGTAAACAGACTCCACTACACTTGAGTGCTGAGAATGGACATAAAGAAGTTGTTGAAACTCTTCTGAAAGCTGGTGCTAATGTTAATGCTAAAGATTGTGATAAACAAACTCCACTACACTTGAGTGCTAAGAATGGACATAAAGAAGTTGTTGAAACTCTTCTGAAAGCTGGTGCTAATGTTAATGCTAAAGATTGTGATAAACAAACTCCACTACACTTGAGTGCTAAGAATGGACATAAAGAAGTTGTTGAAAATCTTCTCAAAGCTGGTGCTACTGTTGATACTAAAGATTGCAATAAATATACTCCAACACATTTGAGTGCTTTAAATGGTCACAAAGAAAGTGTTGAAACTCTTCTGAAAGCTGGTGCTAATGTTAATGCTAAAGATTGTTATAAAGATACTCCGCTACATTTGAGTGCTATGTATGGACATAAAAAAGTTGTTGAAATTCTTATCAAAGCTGGAGCTGATATCAACACTAAAGGTGATAATAAACAAACTCCTTTGCATTTAGCTATGAAGTATAAATATAATGATGTTGCTGAACTTCTTCTTCATTTTGGCGCATCTGTTAATGCAATAGATGCTTGGGGGAAAAGTGTTCTTAATTATATGGATGACAGCCAAAAGGACAGATTTAACTCAAAAACATTGAGCAAATTTGTTGAACCCCGTAACTGGTTACATTCTAAGATAAAGAAAGTTATTACTTCTTGGAGTTCTAATTCTTCAAGAACTAAAATAGAAGAAATAGAAACCATGAGCACCACATTTTCTGCATCTGACAGCAAAATTATTCTATTCGAGGACAGTTCTACTTGCAAAGGTAACATTTATTTCTGTTGTTTGTGTAATTTCTGTTAAAAATTTAGAAATGCTAGAAAAATATAGTGAAGAACATTGTTTATTTTAAAATATAAACTAAAGGTTAGAGCTAAACCTGCATGATCAGTTAGTGTTATTAAACAGATAGTTGAAGCTTATGCTGATGATGAAAACAATGATAAAAGACTGACCACTTCACTTCATTGCTCTTTTTGATCATAAAGTTTCTGTTGAAATTCTCCTCAAAGTTGGAGCAAATGATGATGCTATAAAAAGTAAAAAACAACTCCCTTTTGAAATTGTTTGGTATAATCATGAAGATTTTGGTGAATCTCTTATTTGTCTGAGCGCATCTGATAGAGTCAAATACATTTGCGGTAGCGATTTATTTAAATTTAGTATAGTAGGCAGGTCATCCTCATTGCACATCAGACAAGTCCATAAGTGCTCAGATCTCTTCTGAAGTATATCCCTCAATGTGTAGTGACTAAAGTCACCAGTGTTGCGTTTGTTAATAAGTCTTCCTTCTATTTCTATGTAATGGTCTTGCCAGGAATTTCCAACCTTGACTTGATATTTGTGAAGTATCTTTATGGCTGTGGACTCAGAGTAATTTATTGTCGCTTTTTCGTCCAGCAATCCTCAGGGCATTCATAATGTCAAAGTCTTCCATTGTCCTACCACAATCAACATCAGTCAAATTTGGCAAGACAGTGAGCACATTCATTACCTTCTACCACCCCTGTTCCTGCATTGAACATGAAGCAGACCTTCCCAGATACTCCAACTACTACCGTCGCACAAAGCCAGTTGCGATCTTTCTGAACACTCTCATTTAGTCTTTGAGAAACACACAGGTAATATAAGTCCGTGTCTCAAGCCATGCTAATGCTTTAGCAATAGCCATAACTTCAATAGTCAAACTACTTGTAGTCAATGCACAAATAAAACTGTCTTCCTTCACAGTTCTGGCTCCAAAATGAGACGTGCGAAGCTCACAAAATTCATCTGTGCCGAATAACTGACCCATCTGTGTAAATGACTCTGTCAGTATCGGGAAAGTTTTAGAAAACCAATCAAAATTGAAGAGACAGTGCATCACCTAACACTTAGTATTTTCTGTGCACCTAAGGAAAGAATGATGTGCAATGCCTCATGTTGTATCGTTTTCAATCATTCTATTTGTCTATTGCTAAGAGTCAGGAATGCCAGTGCAATCATAGACAGGACAACCGCTGCTATAACAAGATGACGTTGCTCGGTTTGTGCTGATGTCATGACACTCATTGCAGAGAGGTCACTTTCAATACTACCTGGTCTACATTCTTATTAAAATGAAGGCTTTGATCAAACCACACTCCCAGGTATCTCATCACATCAGTTCTCTCTACAACATCTAAACAGAGATTCACATTTGGCGTGAATTTGTTGACTTGAAGGGTGTTCTTATTATATAATTGATAGCCAGAAAGCTTGCAAATCTGTGAGAATATTATTAAAAATACAAAACTAAATATGCTCTAGAACAAACAATTGTAAAATCTGTCTACATTTCGTAGCTTGTAACAACTAAAATTGAACAAACAGAATTATAATTCAATTATAACAAAATTAGGAAACCGAATACGAAGAAGTTGACTGCACTTTGCATACATGTTTCCAGCAAACAAGGAGTAAGAATGCCCAGATTTCAGGACCCATCCTTAATGAAAAGGGAAAAGAGGTCACAGAGAATGTCGATTATACTAACTTCAATTTAAGTTGGCTGACTGAACCAATTAACTCTTTCCATACACAAACACTTTTATCAACGCAAAGGACGAGATTTCAGAGACAAAATTTTTCAAGGTTTTCAGAATCAACCTACATATTTAAACTTGTCTAACTTATAAAATATTATGAATACATTTTTAGATAATTGAATAAGGTATTAGATTTCACCAATACCAAGATGATACAAGACATGTACAAACAATTGTGGTTTTATGACGGTTCACTAATCAAATTGAGAGTAACAAACTATGTAGCGAAACTTACGCCGCAGTAACTGGCATTGTGCACAGTGCGTTGAAACTTATGGAAAGAGTTAAAAGTGCAACATATAATTGCGATGAAAGTTGTCTAAGATGAGGCTGGGTCATTAAAAAAACCAGCTGATAAGTAGAAGCAGAGTGAACTGTAGGAAATCCTCAAGCAATTAGATCCAAAAAATGTATACAATGCAGATAAGACAAATATTTCTTTAAAGTGGTCCCAAACCACATACTTGTTGAACAAGGAGATGCCTCCAGTGGTAAACGATTCCAAATGACAGAATTTCTATTTTGATCACTGCCATCATGAATGGTAACAAGCTGCTCCTGTTTGCAACAAGAAAATCAGAGAAACCACTTTGTTTTAAAAATAGAAGAAAATTATAACAAACAAAAAATTGCGGATGACAGGGTCAATATTTGAACAACAAGATTGATAGGAAATTATTGTTACATGGAAGAAGTCCACACTTACTGTGGTCAATTGCTCAGCTCAACCAAATTTAACATTTTTGAGAGCTATTTTTTCACTACATAACACATTCACTTATTATTAAACATAAATCAAATATAATGAGATATGGTTATAATGACAATATTTCACTGTTCCCCGATGATATTATAACTGGATTCTGATGTATTTACTAGAAGTTATAGCTAAAGGATATGGAAAAATGAGTTTGCTAAATGTTTAGTTTATTTATCAGTTTTCTATTTGCAAATTAAAGATCACATGCATTTTTTAGTCAGATATATGTCCCAAATGAAATCACAGTTTTCCTCATCAGGAATTTAAACAATATATATCTGCACTTTAAAAAAGAATAATTTTTTCATAGTCATTTTGATACATCTAAATAGAATAATTGTTTTTCATTTTTTGAAGTTAATCTTCAATTAAAATATATTATGTCAATATGACATTTCCAGATAATTTCTTTTACCTGTTTTCTAGGTGAAAATGGCATATCAAAGTGCAATTCCACACTCCAGGCTTCTGGGACATTGTTTTATGGGTCATCAGCGACATCTTCAGATCCTGGACTAGTCAGTATGTCCTCTTTATCAGCAGAAAGTCATTATGTAAATGTGCAGGACTCTCATGTGCTGAACAACATGAAACAACAATCAGAGAATCAATTCTCAAAGATTTCTCCAGAGACTTCAAGTTCTGGATCATTAATTTCCACTTCTCTATCAGCAGAGCCTGATTATGTAAATATCAATGACTTTCAAGTGCCGGGCAACATCAGACAATATAAGGGTCATTTATCTCAGGTTTCTTCAGAGACTTCTTCAGGCCCTGGATCATTGAGCTTCTCTTCTCCATCAGCAGAGCCCCATTATGTCAGTGACAATGACCTTCAAGACCTGAACCACATAAAAGAACAATTTCAGGATCATATCTGCAAGTTTTCTCCTGTATACAGGGAAGGCTGGGCAACAAGTTGTTCAAGTGTTGTGAATGCTGCATTCCAGGCTGGAAAAATTGTTATGTATGTATCTGGTAGCTCATAAGAAATGTCTTGATTAATGGATCAGTGACAGTTGACCAAACATTCATAAAGCATTGTGATAGCTGATAATTGCATGCACATTTGTAACTACATGGTTTAATACAGGAGATATAGACAGAAATCCTAAAAATCATAGTGGTTTGTGGTAGCTGTTAATGACAGCAGCATTTGTAACTGAATGGTTTGTGACAGCAGTTAATGACAGCAGCATTTGTAGCTGAATGGTTTTTGTCAGCATCTAGTGACAACATTCTTAGGAATCATATTGCTTTGTGACAGCCATTAACAGCAGTGTTGACATGTAATTCTCTCTCTCTCTCTCTCTCTGCGATCAGGACTCAGTCAGAGTAGGATTCCAGACTCCCACATGAAGTCAGCTGTCAGGTTAAGTGTGTTGATCGCCCCCACAGACAGAACGTCACATTTAGAGTCCGCCAGATCCACTCTGACTGAACACCCGTTAATACGTTGCACTGTGTTCTGCGCCAGTGGCCCAGTGCATCCGATTTCAGCCAGCATTTTTTCAGGTTTGCTTTCCTTAGCCTTTGATTGTCCCCAATCTTCCTGCAAGGCAGCAGATTGTCTTTTCTGTAGGGGGATTCTGCCCTTAGATGGTCTACCCTCCCAGGTTTACGAGCACCATCTGCCCGAGTCACTAGAGGTGACTAACACAGACATGCACACACAGAGATATGAGATGTGAATAACACAGACAAGTGCACAGCGATACGAGCCATGACTAACACTGACACACATCAAGATATATGACACATGACTAACATAGACATGCATATAAAGCTATGAGATATGACTGACTTAGACATGCACACACAAAGATATGACGCATACCTAACATAGACATACACACAAAGATATAAGATATGACTAACATAGGCATGCACACACAAAGATATGTGATGTGACTTACGTAGCCATGCACACACAAGAATATGAGATGTGACAGACACAGACATGTACGCACAAAGATATGAGATATGACTAACATAAACATGCAAACAAAGATATGAGATATCCCTAACCCAGACATGCACACACAAAGATATGACACATGACTAACACAGATACACACTAAGTTATGATATATTACTAAACTCAGACGCACATAAAGATAAGAGACATGATTAACACGGACACACCAAGATATGAGATATGACTAAGATGACACACATCTAGATATGAGCCATGGCTAGCACACACACACACACACACAACATACACTTAAGCTAAGATTTGATCCATGGCTAGCACAGAAACACCCCAAGATATGAGCCATGACTAGCACAGAAAAACAGTAAGATATGAGTCATGTCTTCACGGACAAACACCAAGAAATGAGCCAAGTCTAGCACATAAACACATTGAGGTATCCATATGCTTGGGTTAGTCTGCAGACTCTTCTTAACGTGTGAATCATTGACATACGAGACGCAGGCTTCGATTAACTGTCCGCAGGTTTCGTTCAAACAGTTGTCCGGAGATTTGAGAATGCAGTCTGACACGTAGAACTTTCCCTTGCATGCACTGTTCCCGGCTGACTGTTCAGATGTGTCGTTGAAACAGTTGTCTGGACATTTGAGAGTGCTGTCTGACCCGTTGTACGTTTCCTTGCACGTGCAGTATGCACTTTCCGGGTCACATATGATGTCACAGCCATCAGAACACGTCTGTTCGCACTGTAGCCCAAAATTACCATCGGGACAAGTGTCATTACAGGTATAGCCAGGATGTTTACATTGTCGTCATTTTCCAGATTTTTCCCACATAAAGGACAGACACTGAGACAAGACCTGGAGCAATCGTGTCCATAGACCCCATGTGAGCATTTGCCGTGACACGTACCAATGATGAAGTCGCAGCTTTTGCTACACCCACTATACACTGCACAAAACGACCAAGAATACCCGTCCAGACAATAGGTGTCTGCAAATGTTTGCGCCTCACACACCGTCGGTTCACTGCCGGCCTGCGAAATGATCGGTGAGAACTCAGTCTTAATGTGTGCCATTGGCGTTTGTGTGGTGACTACAATAGTGTTCATAGAAACATTTGGATATGATATATCATTAGACTGGAACACTACACCGCCACTGTCAGAGGAAGAGGAACATGTAATTTATTGACTTGACAGTAGTTAGTGACACTTCTATCTTCCTGTTTTATGATGGCACTTAAAGACAGCACATTTCAAAGTCTTTTTGTGGGAATAAACATGACATTTATGGGGAGATGTGAATAAAATAATATTATACAACATTTTAGCAATGATATCTTAGTCGTCTTGCTAATTTGCTCTTTTTATTGAAATATATTTTGCATGAGTTTTTCTTTAGCTTATACACATTATTGAGTGTGTGTAACTAATAACATTAGTGGTAGATAAGTTGACAAATACAGACAAACATAGTTGAATCACGTCATATTCACAGTATATTATCCTGCACATAAGTATAGTGATGCAATGGATCCTAGGACAGCTGTAAACACCAGAAGATTATAAGATAGACAAATTAGCTAATAGAAGATTCAGAGTAAGTGTTATACTACCGTCTCTTTAAACACAGCCTAAGAAATCTTAAACTCCCACAGTATAGAAAAATAGGTGAATGATTCTTTTCTTGATTACTGAAGATGAAAGATAAATGAATGGGCCATAAGAAAGAAAAGGCAGAGAACTTTTCAAATACATGGGACGACTAAATCCTCATGACTGCATTAACAACTTAAAAAGAAGAGACTACTCCACTATCTTCAGACTGAGAACTGGTCATGTACTACTGAACAATTACACCAATAAATACAATAAAACCAAACTTCAGCCTGTCTGCCCTGTGAACACTAGCTTGAAACAGTAGAACATTACCTGTTTGACTATCCAAAGCTCATGGGTATTAGATCAATTCTATTTTCTCAAAGACTTAGTAAATGGTATACATTGTATGGGAATATAAGGAAGCTCAGGATACCTCTTGCCTTCAGCATCACGTGGATCCTTAACAACAACAATAATACATTATGCTGCAAAATTCATATCATTAGAACTAACATGCCATTCTGAGATTTAAACAAGCAACTGTCTTTATTGCAATAGATATTTTTTTATTATGTTTTTGACTCTATAAATCTTCTTGTTTGTGATAGTAGCATATTAAAAGTTTAATAGAGCAGAGTTAAATATGTTCTTGTGCATATTGTGTTTCCATTATTCCAAAATATATTTGTCTTTCTGTATTATTTTTTATTTCATAAATATTTTTTAGTCCTACAACCATCAACATCAGAAACACCAAGAAGATAACAAAAATCAAGAAAATACACAAAACCTATGGACCAGGCACAAACGTCAATATTAATTATGCTGAAGTAGTTGCTCCTGGCAGTCAAGTTTGTGTTCAAGGGAACAGACAAAATACGAGACATGAAGATAATGATGATGATAGTGATGATGGAGGCAGCTCCCATGAGGATGACCAACAATTATAAATAAGGTAATACACACGTGTCTTTCTTCTTATCTCTCATTCTGTTACCTTTAAATCTAGACATAAAATACTATCATTTTATAACATATGGTTTATCTTGCAACATTTTCTCATAATAAAAAAAATGATGTAATACGCAATTTCCAAGGGCTTCATTAGCTGACAATATAACATGAGAGTGAAAAATTGAAGCAATAGGTTGAAAAAAGAAGATTACTTCAAATATTACTTAAGTTCCAAAGTCAAGCAGGGGACACAAAAAATAAATTAGAATCAGATTAGCAAAAGCATCAATTACTTTTTTAAAACTTTGAGCAAATATATGAGTAAAATACCACAGGTAAGGATATTCATATCAAAGTGTACTATTATCCTCTCTTCCTTCTGCTGGAAGACAAAAAAAGCAAACTCCCCTGACTGACCACATGTATTTGAATATATCAACTGCTTCTAGTTTTTGAACATTTAACTTTATTTTTTAAACAATTGTTAGGTTTAGGGTATTTTTAAACCTAACTCAGGGATCTGCAGGAATAGGAGAATGATCAAATAAAGTACAGGGGATGTTACCCTGGTCAGAAATGCATTAAATTAGAACTTTACCAAATGAAATAAATGCATTTGAAATAACATTGTCAAGGAGAATGGTTTGAACACCATGGGGTGATTTAAAGACTAGTGCAGAAATAAGGAGAATGAGCATTCAAAAAATAATCTCATCCATAGCCATCATCATCATTGAGTGCCATACCCACATCGAAGTTTGGCTAACATGGAGATGATGATGAAGACAAATTCAGCAAGGATAACACAACCACAACTGAAGTAACACACACACATTTATATGTATTTATTCTTTTTTAAGTTCTCTCATTATTTTACTTAAAATTATCAAAGTCAAAGGACTTAGTGGTTTTTAAAACAAAATTTTATATATATATATGCAAGAATAGTGACACTGTGACCTTCCAGGCATGTCGTAAGAGGCAACTAAGGAGATTGATCGATGGCTTGACAAGCTGTCATTGTAAAAAGCATTGTTATGGAAACAGCGCCATAGATTTTACAGCAGTGATCTCTGCAATATGTGACATTTTGGCATGCAAGGTTTCTGTTTTGAGATTGTGGTTCTGCCCTATGGGCCGTCTTCGGCTCGAAAGGACAATAGATATAGATATATACATATATTATAATTATCATTATATAATGTCCAATATAATGTTTAGTTTCTCTTAAAGTTCTCTATCTTACCAACAGCCTAATCTGGTCATCATTTTTTATCATATAATATATATAAATCTGTTAGTAGTTTTTTCATTGTCAGTTTAATTATACGCTCTCCAATATCATCAACCAAGGTGTGCCTGGAATTAAAACATCAACACAAATTGAGATTAGACTATAATACATGTCATCTGACTTTTAACTAAATCAAGAACTTTTTTTAAAGTCCATAATATTATTATCATTTGAAAATGAGACTTGCAATTATTATACATTTCTCCACTCTTTCCCTACTGCCAGTAGTCCATTGCTAATCTCAGTTGCTAGGCTCAGCAACACATTTATAATTGACACCAATGTTTATACTACTATTATGATAAATAAATGAATCTGTGCTATACCACTGACTTATCTCATATTCTCTGGTTAGTTCACTGAGTCTCTGGTCAACTACTGACTAAACTAATACTCCCTGGGGTAATTCACTGTGTCTCTTGTCAACAGCTGACTAATGTAAGACTCACTTGGCAATTAACTGAGTTACTGGTCAACAGCAGGCTAATTCAATATTCTCTGGGTAATTCACTGAGTCACTGGTCAATAACTGGCTAATCTAACAATCTCTGGGTAATTTATTCAGTCACTGGTCAATAACTGGCAAATCTAATACTTTTTAGGTAATTCACTGTGTTACTGGTCAATAACTGACTAGTCTAATACTCTCTGAGTAATTCACTAAGTTACTGGTCAACAACTGACTAATCTAACACTCTTTGGGTTATTCACTGAGCCTCTTGTCAACTACTGATTAATCTAATACTCTCTGGGTCACTGAATCCACTTAAGTCACTGATCAACTACAGGCTAATCTAATATACTTTGGGTAGTTCACTAAGTCACTAGTCAATAGCTGGCAAATCTAATATTCTCTGGATAATTCATTGACACTTGGCAATTAACTGAGTCACTGGTCAATAACAGGCTAATTCAATACTCTCTGGGTAATTCACTGAGTCACTGGTCAATAACTGGCTAATCTAACAATCTCTGGGTAATTTATTCAGTCACTGGTCAATAACTGGCAAATCTAATACTTTTTGGGTAATTCACTGTGTTACTGGTCAATAACTGACTAGTCTAATACTCTCTGAGTAATTCACTAAGTTACTGGTCAACAACTGACTAATCTAACACTCTTTGGGTTATTCACTGAGCCTCTTGTCAACTACTGATTAATCTAATACTCTCTGGGTCACTGAATCCACTTAAGTCACTGATCAACTACAGGCTAATCTAATATACTTTGGGTAGTTCACTAAGTCACTAGTCAATAGCTGGCAAATCTAATATTCTCTGGATAATTCATTGAGTCACTGGTCAACAACTGGCAAATCTAACACAATGTGGGTAATTTACTGAGGTTCCAGTCAACTACTGACTAATCTAATCCTCTCTGATGTGGTTGTTTTTTTCTGTCTCTTTGTCAACTACTGACTAATCTAATACTTTTTGGGTAATTTACTGAGTCTCTGGTCTACAACTAACTAATCTAATACTCTCTGGGTAATTCATTGAGATTCTGATCAATTACTGGCTAAACTAATGCTCTCTGATTGAATGGTTAATTTAGTCTTGGTCAACTACTGACTAATCTAATATTCTCTGGGTAATTCACTGAGTCACTGGTACAACAACTGGCTAATGTAATGCATCCTGGGTAATTTACTGAGTCACTGGTCAGGTACTGAATAATCTAATACTCTCTGATTGGGTAGTTAACTGAGTCTCTAGTCAACTACTGGCATTCTAATAATTTCTTGGTGATTCATTGCATCTCAGGTCAACTACTAGCAAATCTAATACACTCTGAGTAGTTCATAGAATCTCAGGTCAACTACTAACTATTCTAATATTATCTGATTGGATAGTTCATTGAGTCTCTACAGTATAAGTGGTTAATCTCTGCAGTTTTTCCTTATTACGAGTATTATAGATATGGTTACCACAAATGTTTGTCCTTATACAGTGTATCATAATATTTAGATGAGTGTGCTCAGCAACTGATTACTGTAATACTTTTTGATTGGACAGCTATTTTCATACATTTTCTATGAAGCTCCTTAGGAATTTCTATATTGAATGAAAGTGATACATCAAATTACATCTAATATATAAGCTTAAAATGAAGGCAAAAAGCCTTTTAGAATTTGTTAAAAAGTCAAGGAAATAATAAGAAAGTTATGTTTTACACAATTATTTTGATATTAATCACTGCACTATTTTCTGACATCATGACAGTGTCTATGATTGCTACTAGGCATCTTCTGAGCATAAGACTTATCAAGCTCCATTGTCTATCTCTTATAGCTCTGTGATCTTTACTTAGCTACATCTCTTGAACTGATATTTTTTGTTATATCTTAAACAAAAGACAATTCTAATTAGTTTTATCTAATACAAGGTGCCTTCAAAAGAAAGCAATATATTTTTGTTCAAAGTATTTATTGCAAATACTGAAATTATTGTATTATCACTGTTTAACAGTCCCAGTCTTATTCAGTGCCATTATGTCAGTGCTTGACAAGCACGTAGATACCACACAAAAATTCCTTCAGATCAGTGTGCTGATACACATGCAGCACTGCCTCAACCTCATCATCGTTTCAGAAATTAGCTCTGCTTGTGCATACTTCAGCTGTCTAAAGACATGGAAATCTGGTGATGTAAGGTCAGGTGAGCATAGAGTGATTTAGTTGTCACTCACTTGAATGCCCACCTTGCACATACTTTTCAGAACCTCAGCTTATCATGAGTCATGTGATGGGTTGCTCCAACACTAATGTCAAATAATAATGCCATCTCCTTGACTGTATTTGTCTGTTCTCTTTTGTAATGTTCTGCATGGCTGCAATGACGACTTTTGTGACTGTCCATATTACCCCTTTGGTGAGAGATATACACAAACCTAGAGACACCATTTTTGAACTTCTCCATTCATGTGTACATTCATACACTTATATATAACTCATTCATACACTTATGTATAACTCATTCATACACTTATGTATAACTCATTCTGAATTGTCATCCAATTCCTAATCTCTATAGGTTACAAGCCTTACTAAAATGTCACAACACTTTTGATGCTCTTAGTTGGAGGACTGTTTTTTGTGTGCTGCCATCTTGTTGGAAACTGTTTCACAGGTTTCTATGTATATTGTTGTTGTGTCAGTACCATCATGCGGCTTCTCAAAGTCACTCCCTCCACATACCAGACACACAATGGTATTGGTCATACACACAATGTTTTGTACAAGTTGTCAAGTTTTATACTTAATGACTTTTGTATAAAATTATAATTTTTATTCTTATCTGTTGAGCTTCAGACATGCTACATGAAATGATGTTAGTCCTGATGTTGTCATGTTTGCCAGCATTCACATCCATTCAAGAATAGTTAAAATATGCAGCTTGCACATGTACATGCTTTACTTATTTTTGTATCGCATTGAATGGATTTTCAAATATTCAGATTAGTCCAACTTTATTTATCCTTCTACTGACATCTTCACTAGCTTGACCAGCTGATGTAAATATGACTGTCAAGTATGTGAGTGTATACTACAAAATTAATGTTTTTCTTTTTATTGATCTTGTATTAAGTTTCTTAAATTTAGGGCCATGGCATGTTTTTGATGTTTATGTTTCGTCCAACTTGTATATTGTATATTTTGTATAAATATATATATTATACTATATATTGTAAATAATATATTGTACAAAGCATTGTGTGTATGACCTGTGTCATTTTCCTACTATTCTTCTAGATTTAAAAAGACTAACAAATGTAATTCTTTCTGTTTACCACCAGGAAATGACAACCATGGTGCTACAGGAGACCAGGAAGTAAAATGAGAGAGTTGGTGCAGGATACACTGGTATGAAGAAGAGTTATGGAGCTTGCATAGTTCAGTAATGTAATAAAGCAGTCAGAAAGTTTGTACAGTTCAGTACTGTAATAAAGCAGTCAGAGAGATTTTTTGTACAGTTCAGTGCTGTAATAATGCAATCAGAGAGATTATTTGTGCAGTTCAATACTGTAATAAATCAGTCAGAGCGATTATTTGTACATTTCAGTACTGTAATAAAGCTGTCAGAGAGATTATTTGTACAGTTCAGTGCTGTAATAAAGCAGTCAGAGAGATATTCTGTACAGTTCAGTACCATAATAAAGCAGTCAGAGAGATTATTTGTACATTTAAGTACCGTAATAAAAATGCCAGAATGATTGTTTGTACAGTTCAGTGCTGTAATAAAGCAGTCAGAGTGATATTTTGTACAGTTCAGTACCATAATAAAGCAGTCAGAGTGATTGTTTGTACTGTTCAGTGCTGAAATAAAGCAGTCAGAGAGATTATTTGTACAGTTCAGTAATGTAATAAAGCAGTCAGAGAGATTATTTGTACTGTTCAGTACTGTAATAAAGCAGTCAGAGTGATTGTTTGTACTGTTCAGTGCTGTAATAAAGCAGTCAGAGAGATTGCTTGTACAGTTCAGTACTGTAATAAAAAGGCCAGAGAGATTGTTTGTACAGTTCAGTGCTGTAATAAAGCAGTCGGAGAGTTTGTACATTTCATTACTGTAATATCAATCATAGAGTTTGCACAGTTCTGTACTGTAATAAAGCGGTCAGAGGGATTGTTTATACAGTTCAGTACTGCATGTAGAACAGTCGAATGGCAATTCAGTTTGTAGAAATAGAAACTTATGCCTGGAGGAGTTGTAACTATGTCATCCCAAAGGTAGCTGGGGACAAACTGTCAGCCCATATTAATCACTGTAACATTATTGAAACAGACTTTGAAGTACTAAAGCAGAATACACTGGAAAAAAGCCCACCGGTTTAGTATGATCATTTTGTATTGCAGGTTGTCATGTCTATCATCACCACACTATCTGTCAGCAGTCTTGTTTTTTTTTTTTTTTTTTATATAAGTGCAACGTCAAATGTTTAACCAAATCTCACCACAACTGAAGTATGGAGGAGGAGGTATGGCGTCTATGTTTCTCCTGAGGTTTTCAGGTTTTGTATGTTGATTAAGTTCTTATTAAAAATCATGAAATACCAAAAAAATATTGATACATCTTTAGAGATTTGCATGATACAAATACTTTATAAACCATCATCAAGCTGCAGCAATGACATAGTTACACATGGAACTGCACTTCCCAGCTATCAAACCAATCTGACAAATTAATAGTTTGAAACATCATTTGAATTATAATGGATGTTGTCAATGGTGCATGTTACTACTAATTGCTAAAAGATGCTACTGTAAAAGATGTATGTTATTAGTTTTCTGATTATATATATTTTTTATGATAATGTAAAAAAAAAAAGAGCCCCAATACGCACACGCAGAATGATGTATAGGGAATAACGTGTTAAGGACAAGAGATCGACAGTTCTGGGTTCACACAACCCTAAATTGGTACCTGATTTTTTTCTGTGCAAGTAAAGTGTCATGGGTGTAATACCCGTTTATTGACTTAATTTTTATTGACTTTCGGCACATGATTTTTGGGGTAATGTGATTGGTATTACACCCGTGACACTTTACTTGCACAGAAAAAAATCAGGTACCAATTTAGGGTTGTGTGAACCCAGAACTCTCGATCTCTTGTCCTTTTTTAGTCCAGTTCACTAACTACTGAGCTATTATGGCTCCTGATAATGTTAATAACTGCCAAAGTTTGTTATTTTTTTCATGATATTTGAAAGTTTGTGTGAAATAATAATTGTGGTGCTTTTTTTTCTTATGCATGTTATTAAAATTGCCATAAAATGTTATTTTCTAATTTATGTTGTATATGTTATTCACTGCAAATGAAGGATGACATCTTTTGTTTTCTTTAGCCACCCAATGCCCACATGAAGACCAGGTAAAGAGTCTTCCTTTACCATTCTGATCACACGACCAATGTACTTATCTGTATTGCTATAACGTTATTTGAGTTATTTGCAGGTCATCATCATTGCACTCCGAACATGTCCATAAGTGCTCAGATCCCCTCCTCAGCAAGACCCACTGTGTCCAGTGACTGACAACTTAGTTCTGTGTTGATTGATACATCCTCTTATACCCCTACTAAGTTCCTCATTTGTGGCTGTGCCCATCTTAACTCCCATCTCATTCATCCAAAGCAGTGATGTGGACTCATTGTTGTCAAAGTTCTGTGCTCTTCTCACATCTCGGAGGGCATTGATGATGTCTGCCCGATCCATTGGTTGGCCGTCTTCAACAACAGTGCAGCTAGCCAACCTGTCTATTTTTTCACTTCTGCATACTTCCGCATGTCCAGGGACATAAAAAAGGTGACCCTAGGTATTTTTTACTTCTGTACTGAATCTACCCTTTGCCTGTGTACAGAGCCCGCCTCCACTTTTCTTGTCATGCTCATCGAATCACATAAAATTTCAGCATGGGTGCAGTCTTGTGACTCTAACTAGATGAATGCCCTCGTCACTGCCATCACCTCCAGCATCATGCTACTCATTGTCATAACGTACACACCACTGTCTTCTTTGGCTACTCTATCTACCGAGCGTGCTGTAAATACCCATGCACTCCTTTGGTGTCATATTACAGATCCATCTTATGGATACTTCTCTGTATGTAATTTAGTACATATTGTTAATTTTTTTCTATACAAATACATATTTTCTTGTATAGGTCTTATTATACACAGCCTTGAGATTGTATTCACTATGTACATCACTAGCAAAAAATTGATTTTAAATAAATCATGATATGGGTATGCCACAAATTTTGGTCAAAACTATAATAAAGAGAATTGTGGAAGGCATGGAAGTAAACAGAAGAGAAAATGGATTGATGGCATCAAAAACTGGATTGGAGAAATACTTTTTTTTAAAAAATGAGAAACTGGCAAATCGAATGCAAGAATGGATAAAGAAAATGAACAACTTATATGTATGTCCTAAAGGTTCTCAAAACGAGTAAAGAGGGATCAGGTGTGATAGTGTGACTCAGTCATGGACGATAATGGAAGAATAGAGAGAATAGAACGAACGTCAGAGAAAGAATAAAGGAATGCGAGAACGAAAATGAGAGGAAGGATAAGCCGAGGTCGACATAGAATGAAAAGGAGACTTAAAGAAAATAACAAGCATAAGTCGGGTCAACAAAGCCAGGTGCCGAAGACGTAACCGTCAACAAGAGACGACAGGTGTCTAAACTGAGCAGGGTGTCAAAACAAATGCCACGGACCAAAGGAAGTTATGTAACGCGATGCCAGGAGCGATAATCCCAATACAAACGAATGTCTGACACTTGTTGATATAAGGTAGCTCTCACTGATAAACAATAGAAACATTCGGAGTTAAGTCGCATAAAGGCGTAATCAAAAGACCTCTTTATGTTCAGCGGTGAGTAACGCTTTGAGTCTCTCTGACTAGGGGATTAAACGAATCGCCGTAAGCTTTAATTGTGAGGGTAGATACTTAGGAAGATTGACAGGTTTCGACTGGACTTCTATAGCTATAAGACTATGGACATACTTAAAAAGGAGGAGCTAGCAAAATACTGATGGTAGACAGAGGAATGATAAGACATGTATAGATAGATTCCCATGATGCCTTAGCCAGGTGGGTGTGGCTAGACGGACATTATAAAGCCATGACGACTTGAAAAAAAAAATTACATTCAGGGATTACATTCAGAGAAACATTCAGAGAGATGGAACATTCAGAGACACGGAGACTTAGACTCAGCACCACTCAGTCAGTACTCAGCCAGACTCAGTCAATATTCAGGTTTCAGACATTCAGATTTCGGACATTCAGTGAAACATTCTGAGAGAAGATAGAGTTAGGACTTGGACAAATTAGATAGTTCGTTAGAGGATTTTGTGATACGTTTTGGACTATTAAGTATAATAGTTGAAAGAAGTCCAACTGTGTAATTAGAGATCAAGTCAGAATACTAGCAAGTTACTCAGAATCATCAGGTAGAATTATGCATATATAGAGTGTCTCTTTAATGACTGTGCATTTTTTGTTGTTGAAATAATTACGCACCTAAATTTTATCTATGTATGACGTAATAGTTCAAGCACCATTTACGTGTTCATTTAAACATCACTGCTACATGATAGATCTGGCTTACAATGGTGTTAACGATTGAAGAAAGAGTATTTATAGTGGAGCATGTGTTCCGTAACGGCGGCAAGTATTCGAATGGGGTTGTTGAACAATTTGTGAATAGATTTCCTGATACACCAGTGCCTCATCGAAATACTGTGAGTAATTTAATAATCAAATTTCAAAACACCCGTAGTGTACATGATGTTAGCCGTCCTGGTAGACCATCTGTTCTTGAAGTAACATCTCTCAACATCCAGGACAGCATTCTAATGAGTCCTGGCAAATCAATAAGAAAGCTGGCTCAACAAGTACACAAATCAAGCAGTACTGTTCATAGAGTTCTGAAAAAAAAATTAAAGTTACATCCGTACAAATTTTCCGTCGTTCCTCAATTAAAAGAATTAGATCACCAATCCAGAATTAATTATTGTATGTGGTTTGAGAATTTTCTAGCCCAAGAAGGTGAGGAAATCCTTGATTTCACTTTCTTCACAGATGAAGCATGGTTCCATTTGTCTGGGTACGTGAATAGGCAGAATGATCGTCTTTGGAGTGATGAAAATCCACATGCATTGCACCCAGTGCCTCTCCACGATCAGAAAGTAGGAGTGTGGTGTGCAATGAGTCGTCAGCGGATAATCGGCCCAATTTTCTTCTATGACACAATAAATTTAGAAAGATACAGGATTAACATACTGGAGCGATTCGTAACCCAGCTTTCAGAGAAAGAAATTGAAAAAGCTTGGTTTCAACAAGATGGCGCAACTGCTCACACTGCTGTAAAATCACTGGAATTTTTATATGAAATTTTTGCTAATCGTATAATCTCTCGCGGAATTTGGCCTGCACGGTCTCCTGATCTTACTCCCATGGACTACTATCTCTGGGGTGAACTGAAAGGAAAAGTGTACGAAAACAATCCCCACACACTCGATGAGCTGCAGGTTTCAATCGCCAACAACATTAATAATGTTACACAGCCCATACTGCGTAAGGTTTTTGACAATATGAAAAAACGTATCAACATTTGCCAACTAAAACGTGGTGGATATTTCGAATACCTTTTGTGAATAGTGATGTTATATGTTTAACTTTACCGAAAAAGGAACAAGCTACAGCAGTACATGATGCGTGATTTACATAAATAAATTGAAACAACTAGATTTTCAAATAATGCACAGTCATTAAAGAAACACCCACCGATCTGGAAGACCTTCAATTTCACAAGACCAAATTATGGAACTCCAAGACAGAATTACAATGAGTCCAAATGCATCTTTAAACCACTTGTCTCAACAGGCGCAAATATCTAAGAGTTCTGTTCACAAGGTTTTAAGAAGTGAACTACACTATCGTCCATACAAATTAACTGAAGTGTCTCAACTCCAAGAAAGAGATTATGAATCCCGTTTAAACTACTGCATGTGGTTTCAGAATTTTATTTATGAACATGGCGCTGCCATCCTTGACGTCACTTTTTTCACTGATGAGGCCTGGTTTCATTTATCCGGTTATGTGAACAGTCAGAACAATCGGCTGTGGAGCAGTGAAAACCCCCATGAATTTCATCAAGTGCCGCTTTACGATCAAAAAGTCTGAGTGTGGTGCGCTATAAGTCGTATGCGGATAATAGGACCTATATTTTTAATGAAACAATAAATGCAGAACGTTTCCGTACTTTAATTCTGGAACCGTTCATAGCACACCTTACAGAACGGGAAATTATGGAATCCTGGTTTCAGCAGGATGGGGCAACAGCACACACAGCCACAACAACACTCAATTATTTAGAAAGCATATTTGCAAATCGCATTATTTCACGTGGAATCTGGCCTGCTCGTTCACCAGATCTAACACCCCCAGATTATTATCTGTGGGGGCATTGAAGGGGAAAGTTTATGAAAATAATCCGCAGACAATTAATGACCTAACGACTGAAATAGTAGACAAGATTAAACAAATATAACCAGACATTATTCTGAAGGTTTTCGCAAATATGGAAAGACGAATCACGACATGTCTTGAGGCCCGTGGTGGACATTTTCAACATATGCTTTAGGCACTTTATTGTGTTAATACCAACATTACCCATTATAAGCTCGCCGATAGCAGTCAAGTATATTTGAATATTTTACAATTTGTGTGACGCATTAGTTAACCGCATTTCTGGTGACGTTTTTCTTCCGAGAGTAGAAATTCACTGCACTGCGACTTTAAAAGCACCCTGTATTACAAAGAACACTATACGATCCCGAAGTTTACTAGACAAATAATTATCGCCTGTCGGCTATGTCAAGTAATACAGTTATGTAAGAGAATATAATAAACACATTTGAGTGAATCAGGGACATTGTAAAACAGTTAGAAATATCATCAATAAAGACTTTGTTTATCGTGTTCGGAAATTATGATTTGAGTTGTGTGTGTCACTATAGATAGAATTTATGAAGCAACAAGATAACGAAACATCAGAAGCCTGTCAGATTCACAACAAACAACAACAACAACAATAACAAACACTGTTATACAGGCAAGTAGACACAAATTTGCTCACTGTGTAAAATAATATACACTGCTCAAAAATTGTATTCACTAGTTTATATGTTATATATTGTTCTAAGATTGTATTCATTATTCTAGATGTTATATACTGTTCTTGGATTGTTATTAATTATTCTAGATGTCATATATTGTTCTAAGATTGTAATAATTTTCCGAGATGTTGTATAGTGTCTTAATATTGTATTCACTACTTAAGATTTTATACACAGTTCTGAGAATATACTTGTTATTCAAATTGCCATGCACTGTCCTAAAAATGTATTAATTTGTAAAAATATTGATAACTGCTCAAAAATGGTATCAACTGCTTTAAATGTTATACTTTCTTAATATTGGCTATTTAGATATTACATTGGCCCTAAGATTCTTCTTTATTTTCACTTATTCTGCGTCAAATGTCATGTAAGATACAAACTCCTACCTCTTACTCAACCAAGAGCTTCAACAATTACCACATACCTCTGTTGTAGAGTTTCATGATGTTAAATTCTATCTTACTGTTTGTCTATCTTTGGGCTTATGTCCTTTTTATTTTTTTTTAATGTATAGCTTGCATGATATGAAATCAAACAATATTCTCTCATTTATTGCATGTCCTTACACATAGTTCAAGACTGGGTCTGCGCTGACTTTGTCTCTAATCATTTAGTTTCTAACTTTCGTTTGTTTTTGTTCACCTAAGTTATTTGTATCCAATTCTAAATTTGACTTAATTCGATCTTTGATTTGTCATAAGCTGTAAAGTTTGACACTGGTAGCATCAGATGCATATGGAATTGTTTAGTATAAGATGCTTCTTTGTGCTGAAAGAGAGGGACAAATGAGAGTTAAAATATTTTTTTTTGCCCTAAGATGTTACTGTTTAAAATGTTGTATACCATTCTCATGCTTTAAACATTTTTTAAAAGGTTATGCACTGCCTAAAAGAATACATTCACTTTTTAAGGTGACATATACTGCACTAAATTATATTCTCTAATTATGGCATTACACACTGTCCACAAATGTTATGTGCTTCCAGATGTAGAGCCTCTATTTCTGGTAGTCACAGAACTATGTTTTGGATAGACTAAAGATTAAATACTTAATTTTGTTGCACATATGTTTATGCTATAAAATGACTGAAAATATCATATGCTAATTTATTATGCACATAGATATAAGTCACAAATTGGCGAAAGATGTTTATATATTAAGATTTATTTCAATAAATGACAAGTTTTTTTTATTCTTCAACTTTTATGCCATGAACTATTGAACAAATGATTACCAAAAGATCATTTAAGCCAATAGAGATGTGGTTGTAATTAAACCAGAGCATAAAGGCAACTTGTGATATACATTAGAAACAAACCTTATACCTTATTTGGTCATGTCATGAGAAGAGAAAATTCTTGAAAATATTGTAACTTGAAAAGTATATAGTAAAATGAGACAAAGTAGTAAACAGTGAAAGAAAATACTAAACAATTTAGCAATCAAGCATGGCAAGAAAATAACAATAGAACTGAAAATAAAAACTGAAGACATAAAATATTGGAGACAAATGATTGTTTTTGCTTAGAGATATAAGACGTGTTGATGAGATATAATGTTACTCATTGACTTACAACGTTACTTCTTGATATATACAATTTGCTGGCTTAATACCGCATTCATTATTGTTTTATAATGCACATTTTCCTTAACCTTTATGTTCATCTAATTGTCAAGTGTATCCATTCTGGATCCATTATGTAGTGGTCACACATTTTAGTCAACTTTCCTGATTTCAGTGCATCATTAGATTGAGTACCTTTCTCATGTGCATATCTAGTCATCTATATAGTAACTTGTTATTTACATGTACACAAAGCATGTACAAAATATTTGGCTAATTGGCCTAAAATATCCATCTGTAGCATGTTTATGTTTTCTCTTATCTTCCTTATTTTAACATTAGTATTCATTCATCATTATCTTTTATGATTTTATACATTCATGACAATTCCGATCTGAGAAGGCCAAAACTGATACTGAGGTGAGTCGTGCAGAACACAAGACTAGAGAGCATGTTCATCATTTTCTTGAGAAAAGTTCGTAGTCATCTTTCTTATAACTTGTCATGTGTAAATCTAGTCATCTTTCTTGTAACTTGTCATGTGTAAATCTAGTCATCTTTCTTGTAACTTTTCATGTGTAAATCTAGTCATCTTTCTTGTAACTTGTCATGTGTAAATCTAGTCATCTTTCTTGTAACTTGTCATGTGTAAATCTAGTCATCTTTCTTGTAACTTGTCATGTGTAAATCTAGTCATCTTTCTTGTAACTTGTCATGTGTAAATCTAGTCATCTTTCTTGTAACTTGTCATGTGTAAATCTAGTCATCTTTCTTGTAACTTGTCATGTGTAAACGTAGTCATCTTCACTGTTACTTGTTATATATGCATTGTGCCATTTGTTATTGTAAATTAGCATACCCATTTTTAACCATCTTTAATAAAACTTTTGAACTGTTTTTCTTGAGATTTTTTAAAATGTCAACAATAAACAACCTTCTAATTGTTAACAAAATAATTATGAGCATGTAGGCCTATACGTGTGTCTGCATATAAATATATGTAAACACACTCCTGAAAGTTCGAAGGCCCATCTTCTTTGAAGTCAAAGTCCTATATCCATTTATATGTTGTAGTCACAGATTTTATCCCTTGAAAAGTAATCCTAACAAACAATATATATGCTCTATTTTAATCAAGGCCACCGTCTTTTCCATTATTTCTCAGAGTTGCGTTGTTGTGTTTTCTAATTTGGATTTTTGTGCCTCTTTTTCTTCATCTTTTCTTCCTCATTTGCCTTTCAGCATCGAGGGGAGATATAATTTGCGGTCTTTTGCTCTTATGTTCGTCTCTGCTGCTGTTATGTTTCCTAGCGCTTCTAATATTCCATCGATCCATCTTTTTTGTTGTCGACCTTTGGGAATGGTGTTCTCACAACGTTTGTTGAAGACTCGTGTTGTAATTTGATCTTTCTGCCTTGTCACGTATCTGTTGTTTCCTTATATGTTCTATGGCGGGAACTATTCCTAACTTTTTTCTCAGTTCTTTATTTCTGATCTTGTCTCTCAGACTGTTTTCTGTCATTCGTCTAACACATTTCATCTCTGTAGAGGTTATTTTTCTTATTGTTCTTGCATTTATGGTCCAGATCTGGCATTAGTAGCACAACGTTGGGATGATGATTGTATTGTATGTATAGTGCTCGTTTTGCCTCCAGAGTTATTTCATTGTTGGACAATAGTGGTGATAACTGTCCAATGATTTGACAAGCTTTGTTGCATCTTGATTCTATCTCGGCTGTTTGAGAATTATCGTTTGTCATTAGACTTCCTAGGTATTTGAATTCCTCTACTTGTTTTAGTTGTCTGCCTTCTATAGTTATGCTGATGTTCTGTTTATTTTTGGCGACATTCATGACTTCTGTTTTGTTGATGTTGATTTTCATGTTGTATTTTGTGCCTGAGGTGTTGAGTTTGTTAAAGTGTTCTTGTAAATCTTCTATTGTTTCATGTATTAGTGCCTGGTCGTCTGCAAATAAAAGCTCGTTGATCTCCTCTGTCTCTGATGGGTTGGCTAGCTTGCATGTATAGTCCATGTATGTAATAAACAGTAAGGGGGGGTGGGGAATAGAACGCACCCCTGTCTACGCCTGATCTAACTTCTAAGTGGTCTGTGTAGCCTGCTGCTGTTCTGACCCTGCAACTGCTGTTGATGTAAAGACTTTTAATTAGGTTGGTTAGATGTTGGCTTACTCCGTATGTTGTTAGTATCTCCCACAGTTGTTCTATGTTTACTTTGTCGAATGCTTTTTCCTGGTCAATGAAGGCTATGTATAAATTTTGATTGTACTCTGTGGTTTTTTTCTGCAAGCTGTTTTAATGTCAATAGTTCGTATTTTTTTGCCTGCTGTGTATAATTTGTTTGCTATACCTCTCTCTCTCTCTCTCTCTCTCTCTCTCTCTCTCCCTCTCTCTTTCTGCGATCAGGACTCAATCAGAGTAGGACTCCAGACTCTCGCACGAAGACAGCTGTCTGTTTAAGCCTGTTAGATCCACTCCGATTGAAAACCTGTTAAAACGTTGCACTGTGTTCTGCGGCAGTGGGCCAGTGCATCCGATTTCAGCCAGCATTTTGTTCAGGTTTGCTTTCCTTAGCCTTTGATTGTCCCCAATCTTCCTACAAGGCAGCAGATGCTCTTTTCTGTAGGTGGATTCTGCCTTTAGATGGTCGGCCTTCCCAAGTTTACGAGCACCATCTGCTCGAGTCACTAGAGGTGACTAACACAGACATGCGACTTGTAATATGAGGAAACTGCAACTAGGAATACTTTTCATGCACAGCCTCCAACTGTTCCCGCCGCCTATCCCCATATACCGGTAAGTCACGTCCTCTTGAAAATGATGATTGTCGTAGCACTTGATGATGTTAGGCCATCGTTGATGACTCCAATTCCGAACATATAGACACACAGTCAGACGTCAAATTATCCCCGTCGCACATCAAACAGCAGACCGTAAGATTTGGGCACGGCCGGTTTAGGGAACCATTACGATGACGTAGCACACAACAATGTCGCCAAACAAATAATCTCGATCCCTTTAGATTTATGTCTGATTACTCAAGTGTAAGCAGCCGACGACGAATAAAACACGAAGCAAATTCCCCAAAGAGACAAATCTGCGGCTGACGAAGTAGTTTACATTAATGTGTAACATGGAAATAACTTGCGTCAAAGAATTTTAACAACGGTCATGAACAGCACCAATGTGACGTAAAGCGCAGATTAAGTCTAGACGGTGGAAGGTCTCACTCACAACACTTGATTCGTCAAAAACAGACTGTCGTCGACCTACGACCTCGCTTTAACGACACAGATGTATCCAGCATATCATCATTTTGACTTTAACGCAGAAAAGTGCAATGAAGATCCGAAATTAATCAGACCCTGGGTGCATTTTTTGGAGCGATCGAGAGGACGATGACTAGATCCGCCATCTTGGAGACGGAAGTTGCCATACCTGATGAAGACTTTTGTCGAAACGTTGTAGTGTGTCTTTGTTATTGTAATGTATGCGCCAGTAGTATTTGGGAATAAGTTTGGCCTGACTATGGGTTCTATTGTTTAAGAACAATAGTGAATCGTGCAACAATGTTATTATATATTCAACATCAGTGTTTGTCAAATTTAAAATGAATAGAATATACTTTGTCCATGTTTGGACAATAATTGATGACATGACAAAATTTGTGGACCACGGGCTGCAACCACACTCTGCCAAAACAAGGGGTAGTGTTGTCTTCTCTACTGAGTCTACTCCATCAATTATCCCTTGGTTTTGTCATAACTGTTCTTCTTGAGGACCTTCCGATTTTCCTAATTCCTTGTGGATCTCAGTTCACTGATTGTCTTGCAATATTTGTTGTGATCTTTGCAATGCGTGGTGAATCAATTCCTATTTCCTTTTCTTGATCACCGCTGCTATTGGTATCTGGACAGTTCTTTCCAAAAGGTTTTCGTTTGTAAATGTTTGTGTTGTTGCCATCTAATATGAAGCTTTCGGAGACATCTCTTTATGAAAGAAATGAGTCTATTGCTATTAAGCTTTTCCTTCCATGTTTCAAAACATTATAGAAAGACAGCCTCGACATTTGTGTTGAAGACTATGCTTTCCATGTAGTGCGGAGAAAGTGCTCCAGACTTCCAAACTGGGTGAGGAGTAAAGAAGGTAGTTCTGGCTTAGTTAATTCTGCTTTTAATTTCTTCGTCAGTTCTGTCGTTTATGTTAACTGTGAATTAATGAATGAATTAAACCTATAAGTGAAGTAATTCAAAGTTGAAGTAATAGAACTGGAGAAAGTTCAGAACTACAACAACATTGGACATACTAACAGTGATGGGACATGTAAAACTGAAATAAACGATAGAAGAGGAATGGCAACATATAATCTAAAAGTAATCTTGGAAGGGAAAATACAAGGTAAAAGAGGCAGACCAAGACTAACATTGACGAGTAACTTCAAAAGATGGACAAGTCAGCCTATGATGACCTGCATCATCAAAGCAAGAGACAGAGTGGAATGGCGCCTCATGGTAGCCAACCTTCAATGCGGATATGACAATTAATGATGCTGATGGATGAATGAATTGCTACGTATTTATTATTGAAGTCATGTTTACATGACGTAACCAATGGTGTGAAACAGATCTGTGTTCGTAGCCATTGCTATTACATCTCCGTGGTGGCAATTGTCGTGTACTATGCGCGACGTTCCTTATATATTCTCACATGGCTGGAATAACTCAATGCGGTGGAGTGGGCTGTAGCTGATAATAGTTGATAACTCTACAACGAACTGGGAACCCCACAAATGTCGATACTGCAAACGGCGAGTTTTTCCATGATGCACGGTCGCTCTTGTAATTTTATATCGCTTTTTCCGAGACTCGGATTATCAAGGATAAAGCTGTGTACTGTTGACTTGAGTGGGAGTCAGGAATGGTCCATATGTAAATGTAAGTTAATCATCATCATCAAGTACCGTGCCTGTTGGCGCAGGTGATCATGTCTTTCCACAACTTTTGATATCGACAATTAGTTATCATTTCCGTTGTTGACCTTCTGTCAAGCCATTCTCTTAAGCTGTCTGGTATACTTTCTCTTTGCCTCCCTCTATCTCTTCGTCCCTCGATTTTTTCCAGTTGTTACAATATTTTCCAGCTATTCCCTTCTCATTACATGGCCAAAAAGGATGATTGTTGGTTTCAAATATTGGAAATTAGCTGTCTTTTGGCCTCTTTTAGAACGTTGTCATTACTCTTTCAATCTCTTTGTAGGTAAAAAAAAAACAGTGCATAAACGTCTGAGCCTCTGATAATTTTAGAATTGTTGATATGTCCAGGCTTCGCTAGAGTCAGCAACTTGCTCTTTCGATTGACTCACCAATTGCCTTCATTGCTCTTCCTCGCATTACCCCCTAAATTCATTGCATCTGTAACAGTTGGTAGAGGAATTAGCCGCGAGCCCCCTCGCATCGAAATCCATAGCTAAGTTTTTGACTGGAAATCCCTTCTGTCTCAGCAATACATACTTCGTCTATGCTTTTCAGCTTCTGAGACAAGTTCAGCAGGTTCTGGTGGTGGTCTCAGAAAGATCTTAGGAGTCAATCGAAAGACCTAATAAAAAACGCTAACTTGGAATATAGAAGCACTAAAAGTGGCATGGCTCAATATGTAGGATGTACTTTACATGGAGATTCCCAAATGTCGAATCTGTAGAGACTATTTGTTTTGGATAATTTAATCTCACGGTTGCCGTTCGTGCTGTTCTTCAATGACTGTGCTCAGTCGTTGGTGCAGACTGTCATATTTACGTTCTTCGCGTTGTGTTAGATTCGTTCTTTGGGTTGGAATACAGCACATCTGCCTACATGGAATTGTTATCACACGCAAGACTCGCGTATGAAAGAATAGTAAGACTTTAGTCCAACGAACAAAAATTCATCAATATAAAAAGCCCATCGGCCTGGCATCACCGCTCGGATATCAAAGTAAATTCTAAGGAAATATAACTCTGTACTCCCTCTCAAGGCACTCTCGTCATACACTAAGTCACTAATCACTAAAAAAGCGTTTGCTCGGTCCTACTAACTTAGCTCAACTGTGTCGTCCTAGTCACTTATCTTCCATCTCGTATCTATTTTGACTGAAACCCCATTCTACACCCACTCCTACTAATAAAGAGTAAAGATAAAGGTAAAGTAGGTAATTTCTCCCTTTCTTTCTATGCAATCGCTGCAGCAACATCTGAAGTTTATAAATATGTGATTAGAAGGAAATCACAGTATTCTTGAGAAATGATTGAATTTTCAAGAACATTTATTTTAACAATCTTGTATCTGTTTAGCAGCTGTCTTTTGCCAGTAATTTATATTTTCTTTTTTTAAAAATTGTTTTATTAACTATTTTTTCTATAGATCATAAAAAAATTATTTACTTTAATAAAATTAATTACTATAATTTATAATTATAATTAAGAAATTAAACTTTTCGAAATTTAACCATAGTAGGAAAATACATTTGTGACAATATATATATATGGGAAATTTACATTTGCATGGGGAATTCCCGTTGTACAGGATTTGTCATTTTATTCTGTCAATTATAAAGAAGACAAATAAAATATCATAAAACACATTTTGTTGATATAAAGTAGTGAGTAGATAGATTAGTGTATTTTATTTTATTTTATGTAATTAAAATAATTCTATTAATCAATCTAACGATGTCTCGTCTATCTTGAGTTTCATTCACATATAAGCTTGTCATCTATCAATTAATTTCACTTCCTTGTCAAATAAATAGTGAAGTTTCCTTTTGTTTGGCATCATCGTTTCATCAAGATCGTGTCAGGTATACAATTAAATAATTGTACAAAAATAAATATCTACTCTGTGGATTCCCTTCATTTCTTGCCTAATTAAAGTTCTTTTAAAACTTATTTTAGCTTTTCCGCATATCTAAATACATTATAATAATATGATAGTAATATAATAATAATACAACTAATAATTTAATATATAATTATACAACTAAAACAATAGCGTCGTAATTCTTCTTGATCCTTCATTTGCCTTTAGACGTCACATATGACGTTTAGTGTTTTCCACATATCTCTATTCTGGGTGAGAGGTTCGATCTTATCTAATGAGTTTATGCCTGCCAACTTTTCTTCTCTTATGTCTTATGTGTTCTTTTTAGTGTCTCTCTCTTTTTGTGTATCCCGAAATTTCTCATATAAGAGCCTTTTTTGGAATTTTCTTGTTGTCTCTTCTCAACACATGTTCGACATTTGTCCATCTTCTCTTCCTAATTGTAGATGAGAAAGAGTTCTTTGGGTTATCTCTCTTTCTTTCTATGCAATCGCTGCAGCAACATCTCCAAGTTTATAAACATGTGATTAGCAGTAAATCACAGTATTCTTGAGAAATGATCGAATTTTCAAGAACATTTATTTTAACAATCTTGTATTTGTTTTGCAGCTGTCTTTTGCCAGTAATTTATATTTTCTTTTTAAAATTGTTTTATTAACTTTTTTCTATAGATCATAAAAAAAAATAATTAACTTTTTAAAATAATTAATTACTATAATTTATAATTACTAAATTAAGAAAATACAATTTTAGAAATTTAACCATAGTAGGAAAATAAATGTGTAACAATATATATATATATGTATATATATATATACATGTATATATATATATATATATATATATATATACAGTAAAGTCTCGATTATGCGGTACTCAATAATCCGGAATTCTCAATTTAACGGACTTTTTTTTTTTTTAATTATTATAGGGAGAAAGCTTGAATCATGTTTTGTTCAGTTAAATTAAATGCCTTTATCCGGAAATCGAAAACGCTACAACACGGTTTGTGCGCTGCGCTTACTTCTACAGGCTCTATCATTACACAATATTGCGTTTACAATAGTGTATTTACAGTAATATACTTCAAATAGGAGCGAACATATTTTATTCAATCCAGACATTGTGTCTCCAAATATTCCAAGTAAAAGCGACAGACAGTCTATATCTTCACTTTTTCCCCCGACTAAATGTTTTTGTCGGGAAATCTTAGTCGTGCCAAAAACACTTATCTACATGATTTTACAAATTTGCTTAATTTTCTCATAGCCTGCTTTAGATCTAAAGTTGGTCATGAATTTGTCAAAAATATGGCGTTTGACAGTCTGACCGAACATTAGAAGCAGACGTATTGTTTGTGAAAATTGAAGAGCCCATAACTTTGATGATTATAAATCAAAGGTTGAGCAGCCGGCGTGCAGTGACATAGAGATGGTGAGAAGAAAGGGGGAGGGGTTCAAAAATTACCGACTGGAAATTCAAAAAGAGTAAGATACAGAGTTTGACGTTAGTTTGTCTCAGACATTTGTGCAAGCTGAAATTCGTTCCATCAGTATAAATTATACATGATATGCTATAAACCAGTGGTGGCCAACTTGAGGTTGCCCGAGGGCCGGATTAAAGCCAAGGCCAAGACCAGCGGGCCACACTTAAGAATATCGTCAAAAATGACAGTAGGGACCTATGCGATATAGTAATATATAAATAATGCTTGCACTTTGACTACATATTTGATTTGTAACAAATCCATTAATTATTCATTTTAAAATTACCTTTAATGTCTCAGTGCGACGATTGTGACTTGTCACAGCTTTCCACCAGAGATTTGAAGTCCACTTCCATTTTTGACGTGGCGATTCGGAGAGTATGGGACAATGTCGAATCGGTCATTCTGTTCCTGGTCTTAGATTTAATTAACTTCATGGAAGAGAATGTTGTCTCGCAGAGATATGTGCTGCCGAATATAGAGCACATCTTTAGTGCCCATTTTCTCAGACACGGGTAACGTTCATTTGGTAGCAATTTCCAGAAGTCAGCTCCTAATGCCTTTACAGTACTGAGGAAGGGGTCACACTGAAGGTCACACAACTCTAGTTGAAGATCTGATGGCTGGCACTCCACTGTGCACTTAATTGGGTTATTAAAAAGTTCCGTTTGCGGACGAAACATTTCAAAATCTTGAAATCGTCGATCAAATTCACAAATCAAATGTTCAATGTCAGCTGCGTACTTACTGAAGTTTGCACTTTCTATCTCTGACAACAACTGCTTACAACTTGAAAAATGGAACAGATCATTTTTTTGCAAAGAAAATCTAAATAGATTCAGCTTCTTTTTAAAACCATCAACATATCCCATCAATTGAAAAATGGTTTGCTTTTCCCCTTGTAGCTGCAAATTCAATATGTTCAAATGTTGTGTGATGTCTGTGAGATATGCCAGATTATGAAGGAAATTAATGTCTTTGAGTGCATGTTGAAGATCAATGGAGCATGGTAAGTTCTCTCGCAGGAAGTCATAAATGTCATTCTTCAGTTCAAAAAATATTATTAAACATTTCCCTCGACTAAGCCATCTTACTTCTGTATAAAGCAGGAGATCACCGTAGCTAGAATCTACTTCCTCTAAAAATGATAAAAACTTCTTGTGATTTAAAGACTGGTGTCCTCCTCTTATCAAATTTGTTATTTTCACAACAGTAGCCATGGTGTCTTTTAGATTTATGGACTTTGCACAAAGGGCCTCTTGATGAATTATGCAATGCAATGTAGGTACGTTAATTTTGTTTTGCTTTAGAAGTCCAACAAAACCAGTATTTGAACCAATAAAAGCTTTGCAACCATCAGTACACACTGCAGACAACTTTCCAAAACCACCTACTTCATCTACGGCACTATGAACTGCAGAAAATATGTCTGTCCCTCTACAAGTGTCATGCAAAAAGCAAACTTTCAACAATTCTTCAATAACAGTAAAATCCTCCTGGATAACTTTAACAAAAATAAGAAGCTGGCAAGTGTCAGTGATGTCAGTACTTTCATCAATCGCGAGCGAAAAATATGAGCAGTTTTCAATACAAGATTTTAAACTTTGAGACAGTTGCAGACTGATGTCTTCTGTTCTTCTGGCTACAGTTTGTTTCGAAAGAGGCACAGATTCAAATTCTTTGGCTATTTTTTCTTGACCGAATGCCTTTGCCATTTGAATCGCACATTTCTTCACAAAATTTCCGTCAGTAAAGGGTTTTTTAGATTTTGCAAGCTCATAGGTAACTGTATATGATGCAATGATCGATGACTCTTTAATTTTATTGCCCTTTGTATACATACTTTGCTGTTGATTCAACTTTGTCTTCAGCTGTTCAACCAAAAGCTTCCTAGCTTCAATGCTATGTTTCTCATACATGTTTTGATGATGTGTGGCATAGTGCCGTTTTAAATTATATTCCTTCAAAACGGCTAACACTTGAACGCAAATTAAGCACTGAGGTTTACTATCCTTATTGAAGATGAACAAATAATCTAATTCCCATTCAGGTTTAAATATGCGATTTTCACAATCAACTTTTCTACGTTTTAACATGATTTAATACAAAATCTCACATCAAAGTTAAAAGTCACAGAATGTTGGTCCACTATCGAAAATAAGTCCAGATTTGACAGTTATACACAGACTTGTGTTTGACAATGAAATCAAAAGATTGTGACCAAATAAACACGTTGCAGTCATTTTATGGACAAGACAAGACGATGGGATCAAAGGGAATGAAGGCGAACAGTGAAACATTTTGAATGTAACTTCAAAGACAGAATTAGAGCTACGAAGTCCCCTCACCCCTGTCCCTCCCAACCTCATTAACCACTTACCGCGAAATGAAAGAGCCACCACAAGTCCAGACGACAAATGTTGAGCCAAAGATCTGACGCTATCACCGCACTGACAATAAAGCAACTTTGCGGTACCAACTCGAAGCAAAGACTTTGAATATTGTCGGCACCATTAGTTGTGCAGTGTGTGTGTGTGTGTGTGTGTGTGTGTGTGTGTGTGTGTTATTTGAAATTATGTTGCCAATCTAGCTGTTGCGAGAAATTGACAGAGATTTTCAAATTGTGTATTCTTGAACGATAGAAGAGTTAACTCCGACACGGATTAAAACCAGGAGAAATCCGCTATTAGGGGTAAAAAATGAAGTAAGTCTGTGGAGCTTCGCGGGCCAAGAAAACTAGGCTGGCGGGCCGCATCGGCCCGCGGGCCGCCATTTGGCCACCCCTGCTATAAACGCATGTGTGCATACTTTTTAACGGAATACATTTTTGTGTTAAATAATGGCCTCTGCGAGTGCAAACCACACCTCAATTTCCCGCAAAGGTAAACGCAAGCGAACTGTATTGACACTGAACCAGAAGATTGAAATCGCTAGTAGACTTGAAAAAGGCGTTAATCGCAACGTTTTGATGACTGAATTTGACATAGCCTCTTCAACATTATATGACATACGAAATCAAAAAGATGAGTTGTTTAAGTTTGCGTCGGAGTCTGAAAGCAGCAACAATATACACCAGAGACGAAGTATGAAACGGCCAAAATTTGAAAAACTCGACGACGTCCTTTATGTGTGGTTTTTAGAAAGAAGAAGACAAGGAATGCCAATATCAGGACCCATGTTGATAAAGAAAGCTCGCGAATTTCACACGAATTTAAATATTTCTGAGCATTGCAATTTTTCAATAAGTTGTTTTTTCATAAATTTTGAGTTTGGTTTTCTTACTCTCGATTATCCAGAAAAATTCAATTATCCAGAATGGGTTCTTCCCCGAGCATTCCGGATAATCGAGACTTTACTGTATATATATATATGAGGAATTTACATTTACATGGCAAATTCCCGTTGTAGAGGATTTGTCATTTTATTATGTCAATTATAATGAAGACAAATAAAATAACATAAACCCATTTTGTTGATATAAGGTAGTGAGTAGATAGATTAGTGTATTTTATTTTATGTAATTAAAATAATTATATTAATCAATCTAATGATGTCTCGTCTATCTTGAGTTTCATTCACATCTAAACTATTCATCTATCAATTAATTTCACTTCCTTGCCAAATAAATAGTAATATGTCTCTTCATAATTGTTGATGAGAAAGAGATCTTTGGTTGCAAGATCATTTCTCTCATCTCAATATTGGTCTTGAATTTACTCCATTGTACACAAAGTATTCTTCTTAATATTTTTTATTTCCATATTTTGTCCAAGTTTTTTTTATTTTAATTCTTTGCTGGTTTTACTATCCTGCTTCTGATTACCTTCTTTATTTCACTTTTTTTCCCTATAATATAGCCAATATATGTATACATATCTTAGTCAACTCTTTCCAATGCCTGGCAATTGAGATATATATTGCCCTCTGGAGTAGTTTACTTTTTCATTATTGTTGTTTCATTCCAAGTGATTTGAAGTCCATTTTTTTCCACCATTGATGATAAGGTATCTGTGATATCTTGCCTCTTGTTATTTATGAGCACTTTACTATCTGTAAATTCTAGATCTTCCAAGTAATTCTTATTAATCATTTTCTGGAATATTAATATTATTACATTTTTGGTGGTATTTTATAATGTTTTAAGATATTGCACAAGGACAATCTATATATGTTGTCAAATACTTTCTTTTAAAACATGAATGCATACTATAACCATTGCTATTTGGAATTACCATTTATTATATGATGCTTAGAAATAATGACAACATTCAATGGTGTGATAAGAATAACTTGAACGATCTAGATTTTAGAGATGACATAGTGCTCCTATTTGACAATATCAGGCCTCAAATAAATCACAACACAATGTTACATCAACTTAAAGAACTTTTAAGGATGGATGACAAAGGGGACTATTCATTCCTTTAGTAATCATTGGTTGAGTCCCAGAAAGAAAGAGAAAGAAACAATATTTCTGACTTCAGAAGGAATAAAGTGATTGTAAAAATATCAACAAAGTTCAAAGTTCATAATGGTTTTTAGATTCAGATTGAAAAGACTGCTACATATTTTATACAATATCTATCTATCTATAGTCCCTTCGAGTAAAAGACGGCACATAGAGGAGAACTACAATCTAAAAAACAGAAACCTTGCATGCTAAAATTGCACATATTGCAGAAATCACTGCTTCTAAAATCTACAGTTGTTTCCATAACAATACTTTTTACAATGACAGCTTGCCAAGCCAACGATCAATCTCCTTATTTGTCTCTTACGACATGCCTGGAAGGTCACTGTGTCACTATTCTTTACTTCCCTCATAATGAGGGCCTGGCAACACACGGGTGTTATACAATATACAACAATCTACTGTAATATGAGCTTGCCTAAACTAATACTAAGTACATTTTATAAATAGTTAGATCTGTACTAGACCTATAATACAAGGGTGTAAAAATCTAATTTCAAGCAACTCCTAACATCTGTAAACAAATATGTTTCTATGAATTCTAGCAACATTGCATAAATATATTATAACCATTTGTAAGAATCTCTGTCTCTAGCCAGATCTTCCATCTCTGTTGTTGTTAATCTATTAGCTATTTTCTATATGTGATCAATGAACAGTAGCCATAATAATTTATCTTTTTCTAAAATTATCAACAGATCCAATATCAACATAAGTGCTCGTAAAAAAAAATTATAAAACATGGCTTACATGAAAAATCAACAACCTCTGCTGGTCATAAATAAAAAATATGAACCTCATGAAGTGAAACTGCTGACATTATTATCAAAAAATGACATTAACATTTCAGATGTTAAAGATCTTCTTAAAGCCGGATCAAATGTTCATGCTGTAGACAAGCATAGACAAACATCACTACATTTAGGTGCCTTAAAAGGCCATAAAGAAATTGTAGAAATTATTCTCGATGCTGGAGCTAATGTTGATGCTGAGGATTATGGTAATCAGACTGCTCTACATTTGAGTGCTTTAAATGGTCACAAAGAAATTGTTGAAATTCTTCTCAAAGCTGGTGCTAATGTTGATGCTGAATGCTCTAGTAAACAAACTCCACTACACTTGAGTGCTAAGAATGGACATAAAGAAGTTGTTGAAATTCTTCTAAAGGCTAGTGCTAATGTTGATACTAAAGATTGGAATAAACAGACTCCACTACATTTGAGTGTTTTAAATGGTCACAAAGAAATTGTAGAAATTCTTCTCAATGCTGGTGCTAATTTTGATGCTAAAGAATATGGTCAACAGACACCTCTACATTTTAGTGCATTAAATGGTCACAAAGAAATTGTTGACATTCTGCTTAAAGCTGGAGCAGTAGTTGATGCTGAATTCTCTACTAAACAAACTCCATTAGACTTGAGTGCTATGCATGGACATAAAGAGGTTGTTGAAATCCTTCTCAAAGCTGGTGCTAATTTTGATGCTGGAGGTAATGGCAAACAGGCTGCTCTACATTTGAGTGCATTAAATGGTCACAAAGAAATTGTTGAAATTTTTCTCAATGCTGGTGCTAATGTTGATGCTGCAGTTTATGGTAAACAGGCTGCTCTACATATGAGTACATTTTATGGTCACAAAGAAATTGTTAAAATTCTTCTCAAAGCTGGTGCTAATATTGATGCTGCAGATTATGGTAATCAGACTGCTCTACATTTGAGTGCATTAAATGGTCACAAAGAAATTGTTGAAATTCTTCTCAAAGCTGGTGCTAATGTTGATGCTAAAGATTGTGATAAAGACACTCCAATACATTTGAGTGCTATGAATGATCAAACAGAAATTGTTGACATTCTCCTTGAGGCTGGAGCAGTAATTGATGCTGAATGCTCTAGTAAACAAACTCCACTACACTTGAGTGCTAAGAATGGGCATAAAGAAGTTGTTAAAATTCTTCTGAAAGCTGGTGCTAATGTTAATGCTAAAGATTGCGATAAATATACTCCAACACATTTGAGTGCTTTAAATGGTCGCAAAGAAATTGTTGAAATTCTTCTGAAAGCTGGTGCTAATGTTAATGCTGAAGCTTGCGATAAAGAAACTCCGCTACATTTGAGTGCTAAGTATGGACATAAAAAAGTTGTTAAAATACTAATCAAAGCTGGAGCTAATATTAACACTAAAGGTGATAATAAACAATCACCTTTACATTTAGCTATGAAGTATAAACATAATGATGTTGCTGAACTTCTTCTTCATTTTGGTGCATCTGTTAATGCAATAGATGCTTGGGGGAAAAGTGTTCTTAATTATATGGATGACAGCCAAAAGGACAGATTTAACTCAAAAACATTGAGCAACTTTGTTGAACCCCGTAACTGGTTACATTCTAAGATAAAGAAAGTTATTACTTCATGGAGTTCTAATTCTTCAAGAACTAAAATAGAAGAAATAGAAACCATGAGCACCACATTTACTGCATCTGGCAGCAAAACTATTCTATTCGAGGACAGTTGTTCTAGCAAAGGTAACATTTATTTCTGTTGTTTGTGTAACTTCTGTTAAAAATTTAGATATGCTAGAAAAATATATTGAAGAACATTGTTTATTTTAAAATATAAACTAAATGTTAGAGCTAAAAACTGCATGATCAGTTAGTGTTATTAATCAGATAGTTGATCCTTATGCTGATGATGAAAACAATGACCATTTCACTTCATTGCTCTTTTTGATCATAAAGTTTCTGTTGAAATGCTCCTCAAAGTTGGAGCAAATGATGATGCTAGAAAAAGTAAAAATGAACTCCCTTTTGCAATTGTTTTGTACAATCATGATTATGTTGGTGAAAACCTTATTTGTTTGAGCGCATCTGATAGAATCAAAGACTTTTGCGGTAGGGGTTTATTTAATTTAGTTTAGTAGACAGGTCATCCTCATTGCACATCAGACAAGTCAATAAATGCTCATATCTCAGTAATTTGTTGTTGCATTTTAGTCCAGCACCCCTCAGGGCATTCAGAATGTCAAAGTCTTCCATTTCCCTTCCACAACCAACATCAGTCAAATTTGGCAAGTCTGTCGGCACATTCGTTACCTCCTACCACCCCTGTTCCCTGGATTGAACATGAAGCACAGCTCCCAAGATACTCCAACTACTAACGTGGCACAAAGCCAGTTGCGATCTTTCTGAGCATTCTAATTTAGTCTTTGAGAAACACACAGGTAATATATGTCCGTGTCTCAAGTCATGCTAATGCATTAGCAATTACCATAATTTCCATAGTCAAACTACCTGCAGTCAATGCAAAAATACCACTGTTTTCCTTCACAGTTCTGGCTCCAACATGAGATGTTAAAAGTCCACAAACTCCATCTGTGCCAAATAACTGAGCCACCTGTGTAAATGACTCTGTCAGTATCTGTAAAGTTTTAGTAAAAAAGGGCCTGCACTCCTGCCTCAGCAACCAAGGGGTTTACTTGTCTTCAGTCTCTATCCAATGTGATGATGGTGAGCAAGGACTTTTGCATCCTGACTGCACTTGTACCCATTTCTTTCCCAGATTCTCTGTCCTAAATAAAAAACACACCCGCTGAACAATATCAATAGCCTGCCCCATCCATGATTTTCCTCTTTTAACCTGCTACCTTTTGTATCTATAAATACATGGTATGGTGGATCAGTACTGATATGTAGGTAGGGACATGCTCTGCAAAGTCTTATTCTGTCCGCCATGGTGGGAAAATTGAGGAGACAGTGCATTACCTAACACTTAGTATTTTCTGTGCACCTAAGGAAATGATGATGTACAATGCCTCATGTTGTATCCTTTTCAATCATTCTATTTGTCTATTGCTAAGAGTCAGGATTGGCAGTGCAATCACAGACAGGGCAGCCCCTGGTATAAGAGAACAAGATGACACTGCTCGGTTTGTGCTGATGTCAATACCCTCATTGCAGATAGGTCATTTTCAATACCACCAGGTCTAAATTCTTGTTAAAACTAAGGCTTTGATCAAACTACACTCCCAGGTATCTCATCACATGAGCTCTCTCTACAACATCTGAATACAGATTCACATTTGGCGTAAGTTTGTTGACTGGAAGGGTGTTCTAGATTATATAATTGATAGCCAGAAAGATTGCAAATCTGTGAGAATATTATTAAAAATACAAAACTAAATATGATCTAGAACAAATAATTGTAAAATTTGTCTACATTTCTTATAGTTAAAGTATAATACAATTAGGAAGCCAAATACGAAGATGTTGACTGCACTTTGTATACATGGTTCCAGCAAAATAGGAGTAAGAATGCCAAGATTTCAGGACCCATCATTATTGAAAAGGGAAACGAGGTCACAGAGAATGTCGATTATACTAACTTCAATTTAAGTTGGCTGACTGAACCGATTAACTCTTTCCGTACATAAACATTTTTATCAACGCAAAGGAAGAGATTTCAGAGACAACATTTTTCATGGTTTTAAGAATCAACCTACATATTTATACTTATCTAACTTATAACATATTAGATATTAATTTTAGGTAATTGAACAAGGTATTAGATTTCACCAATACCAAGATGACACAAGACATGTACAAACAATTGGGGTTTTATGACGGTTCACTAATTAAATAGAGAGGAACACACTATGCGGCAAAAGTACACCGCCGTAATTGGCATAGTGCACAGTGTACAGAAACTTACGGAAACAGTTAAAAGTGCAACATATAATGGCGATGAAAGTTGTCTATGGTGAGGCTGGGTCATTAAAAAAATCCAGCTGATAAGTAAAAGCAAAGGGAACTGTAGGAAATTCTCAAGCAATTAGATCCAAAAAAATGTATACAATGAAGATAAGAAAAATCTTTCTTTTAAGTGGTCCCAAACCATATACTTGCTGAACAAGGAGATGCGTCCAGTGGTAAACGATTCCAAAAAACAGAATTTCTATTTTGATCACTGCCATCATGAATGGTGACAAGCTGCTCCTGTTTACAGCAAGAAAATTGGGGAAACCACCTTGTTTTAAAAATATAAGCAAATTATAACAAACAAAAAATTGCGGATGACAGGGTCAATATTTGAACAACAAGATTGATAGGAAATTATTGTTACATGGAAGAAGTCCGCACTTACTGTGGTCAATTGCTCAGCTCAACCAAATTTAACATTTTTGAGAGCTATAGTTTCACTACATAACACATTCACTTATTATTAAACATAAATCAAATATAATGAGATATGGTTATAATGACAATATTTCACTGTTCCCCGATGATATTATAACTGGATTCTGCTGTATTTACTAGAAGTTATAGCTAAACAATATGGAAAAACTAGATAGATAAATGTTTAGTTTATTTATCAGTTTTTTATTTGCAAATTAAAGATCACTTGCATTTTTGAGTCAGATATGACATGTTCCAAATAAAATCACAGTTTTCCTCATCAGGAATAAAAAAAAAATATATATCTGCACTTAACAAAAAAATGATTTTTTTCATTGTCATTTTGATACATCTAAATAGAATACTTGTTTTCATTTCTTGAAGTTAGTCTTCCATTTAAAGTACATGTATATTGTGTCAATATGACATTACCAGATAATTTCTTTTACCTGTTTTCTTAGGTGAAAATGGCATATCAAGGTGCGATTCCACACTCCATGCTTCTGGGACATTGTTTTATGGGTCAGCAGCGACATCTTCAGATTCTGGACTAGTCAGTTTGTCCTCTTTATCAGCAGAAAGTAATTATGTAAATTTGTGTGACCTTCATGTGCTGAACAACATGAAACAACAATCAGAGAATCAATTCTCAAAGATTTCTCCAGAGACTTCAACAAGTTCTGGATCATTAATTTCCACTTCTCTATCAGCAGAGCCTAATTATGTAAATATCAGTGACTTTCAAGTGCCGAGCAACATCAGACAACGTAAAGGTCATTTATCTCAGGTTTCTTCAGAGACTTCTTCAGGCCCTGGATCATTGAGTTTCTCTTCTCCATCAGCAGAGCCCCATTATGTCAGTGACAATGACCTTCAAGACCTGAACCACATAAAAGAACAATTTCAGGATCATATCTGCAAGATATTTCCTCCTGTATACAGGGAAGGCTGGGCAACAAGTTGTTCAAGTGTTGTGAATGCTGCATTCGAAGCTGGAAAAATTGTTATGTATGTATCTCTATATCTGGTAGCTCACAAGAAATGTCTTGATTTATGGATCAGTGACAGTTGACCTAACATTCATAAAGCATTGTGATAGCTGATAATTGCATGCACATTTGTAACTACATGGTTTCATACAGCAGATAGAGATAGCAATCCTAAAAATCATAGTGGTTTGTGGCAGCTATTAATAACAGCAGCATTTGTAACTGAATGGTTTGTGACAGCAGTTAATGACAACAGCATTTGTAGCTGAACGGTTTTTGTCAGCAGCTAGTGACAACATTCTTAGGAATCATCTTGCCTTGTGACAGCCATTAACAGCAGTTTTGACATGTAATTTATTGACTTGACAGTAGTTAGTGACATTTGTAGCTTCCTGTTTATGATGGTACTTAAAGACAGCAAATTTCAAAGTCTTTTTGTGGGAATAAACATGACATTTATGGGGAGATGTGAATAAAATAATATTATACAACATTTTAGCAATGATATCTTAGTCGTCTTGCTAATTTGCTTTTTATGGAAATATATTTTGCATGAGTTTTTTTTTAGCGTACTCACGTTATTGAGTGTGTGTATTAACATGAAACATTAGTGATGGATAAGATGACAAATACAGACAAGTATAGTTGAATCAGGACATTTTCACAGTATATTATTACGCACATAAGTCTAGTGATACAATGGATTCTAGAACAGCTGTAAACACCAGAAGATTATAAAGCAGTTAAATTAGCTAAGAGAAGATTCAGAGTAAGTGTTATACTATCATCGCTTTAAACACAACCTAAGAAATCTTAAACTCCAACAGTATAGAAAAATAGGTGAATTATTCTTTTCTTCATTACTGAAGATGAAAGGTGAATGAAGGAGCCATAAGAAAGAAAAGGCAGAGAACTTTTCAAATACACGGCAAGACTAAATCCTCATGACTGCCTTAACAACTTAAAGAGAAGAGACTACTCCACTATCTTCAGACTGAGAACTGGTCATGTACTACTGAACAATTACACCAATAAATACAATAAAACCAAACTTCAGCCTGTCTGCCCTGTGAACACTGGCTTGAAACAGTAGAACATTACCTGTTTGACTATCCAAAGCTCATGGATATCAGATCAATTCTATTTTCTCAAAGACTTAGTAAATGGTATACCTTGAATGCAGTGGCGTATACTTAATATAAGCAAGGCAAGCATTGCATGCCTTCAAGAGTTGCGAAAATGATAAACCAGTCAGTGATCTATCCCCCATCCAAACTTAGCCCTTGCAGCATTGCTCAAAAATATATTTTGAAATGTTTTTCTCACAAATCTGAATTTTTCCAAAAATTAGTGCTGGCAACACTGACGTTAAAAGAAAATTGTATATGTCCAATCGTTTTTATGATAGTTGAACTAGCCCGCTCTGAAGCAATTTTGAAGTTTTTTTCGTTAAAATAGTCCCTTTACATATAAGCGCAGTGATATACTGTGTGTGTTTTATTAAATCCGTGTCTCCACAGTAAGCTTGCGATGAAAAAAAAATAAATACATTTTATGATTCAATCACTATTATAACAATTTAGCACTGGCAAATAATAAATTGATTGATGAACATTTATTTACTGGTGTGAAACAGTGCAATTTCTATGTTCTAGTACTTTTATTTGAATGTTAAACTAATGATAACAATGCAAGCAATTATAATCTTGAATGCCTACACACACACTTGTTTAGTAAACCATTTCTGGTCATTTTTGGTACACGTCACGTGATTTTACTCAACACACGCACATTTACACAGCGATGTGGTTTCGATTTCAAAACTTCAAACGTGATTTTAATCAGCTGATATTTAATATTTTGTGTTTGTACAGAAACATGTTGTATTGCTATTGTTAATTACTAAACTTAGTATATTTGTTTACTGTGGTTATTATGGCTGATTCTATTAATGATGTTGTAGATTTATTTGAGCGACCGTTTCAATCGCGAACATTTAATGAAAAATTGGACTTGGTAAAAAAGGGCAGACCGATTCCTGCGTTAAGCAGTTTGAAACGAGATGGAACAAAACGTGTCCGTTCATTTAACAATGATTTATATAAGAAAGTCGTTTGGCTTTGTGGTTCGGAATCATTATGTAAGTTATTTTGCTGGCCATGTATATTGTTTGTAAATGACACTTCGCCTTGGAACAGCAGACAACGCGGGTATTCTGATTTAAATAATTTACATAACGCTATTTCAAGACACGAAAAGTCTGAAAGTCATATTCACGCTTGGATAGCGTTACAAGTGTTTGGCTCCAGCAGAATTGATGTTCAATTGGATTTTCAGAAAAAACAAAGTATTATGAAACACAATGAAACAGTTAAAGAAAATCGAGAAATCCTAAAGAGGTTAATTGCTGTTACTTGTTTTTTTAGGAAAACAAGAATTAGCTTTTCGTGGTCACAGCGAGGGGAGTGATTCCACTAATCGTGGGAACTACATTGAAGCTTTAAATTTATTAGCAGAGTTTGATGAAAAATTGCATCAGCATCTCATGACGTCAAATATATTCACGGGTCTTTCCCCATTAATACAGAACGATCTTATCCAAAGTGTGAACAATGTAATAACTGCAGAAGTGAAATTTCAGATTCAATCGTCCAGATTTGTCGCCATCCTAATTGACGAGACCTCTGATGTAACAAACTTGTCTCAGCTGTCAGTTGTTTTTAGATATATTTATAATGGTAATATTTACGAAAGATTTATTGGCTTTCATGACGTTAGCTCTGACAGATCTGCACAAGCATTGTCAAAACTGGCTTTAGACAGTCTTGATCAATTTGACTGTAGAGAAAAACTAGTAGCACAAACTTATGATGGTGCAGCAGTAATGGCAGGCCAATTGAATGGTGTGCAGACGAGAGTTAGGGAAGTTGTTTCTCAGGCATTATTCATCCATTGCTATGCACACAAACTTAATTTAGTACTGTCTCAAGCTGTCTCATGCATAAGTACGTGTAGAATATTCTTTTCGTCACTTAGCAGTTTTGCTTCATTTTTTACTCATTCAGCAAAGAGAACACATTTGTTGGACACCATAGTGAAAAAACGGTTTCCCAAGCTGGCGGCAACCAGATGTAATTATTTCAGTCGTTTAGTACAGACTGTTTCTGAATATCATAATGAATTAATAGATTTATTTGAATGCATTTTGGAACGACCTGGTGATTGGGATCACGCAACAATTAATGAAGCAGTTGGATTTCTGTCAAACCTAGGAGATTTTGAATTCAATTTCCTTTTGGCTGTGTTCACCGATATTTTTTCGATGACAGATGTTGTATTTAATATCCTTCAGTCAAATTCACTGGACATCACATATTGCTCTAGAGAGATAGTTGAGTTAAAAGAAAAATTGTTCACAATGCGCAATACTGGCTTTGATTCAATTTGGGCCAAAATAGAGTTCAAGTGTGGTCCTCCAACAAAGAGAAGAAAGCGAGAATCCTCAGTTATCCCAAAGGATGAGTACAGAAGGCTGTATTGTGAAATTCATGATACGGTAAACTGCCAGTTACAAAGCCGGTTTGATTCTCTGTCAGATTTGTCATTTCTTGAAATTTTTGACTGTAAGAAATTTTTAACATTTTCAAAAGAGTTTCCAGAAGAGCAGTTTTCCAAACTGAACGGAATATATGGGAAATATTTTGATATAGTAAGACTGAGATCTGAATTAAAGGCAATGTTTGTATCCCAACACTTTAAAGAAATGTATGTGTCCGACATTCATAGATTTCTTTTGAACAAAGGACTTCACAGTGGTCTTCCAGAACTTCATAAACTTTGTGAATTAATATTGACAATTCCTGCATCGTCGTCTTCAGTGGAACGTTCGTTTTCTGCATTAAAACGCATTAAAAATTTCATAAGGAACTCGCAGGGGCAATGTCGTCTTTCTGCTCTATCAATGATGTCAATTGAAAAAGACCTTCTTGTAGAGATGAAAGGCAATGATGACTTTTATAACAAAGTAACAGAGGACTTTAGCAGAAAGAGCCGCAGAATAGAACTGAACTTCAAATAACTGGGTGAGTAGAAAATTATCATTTTTTAAAAGTTGCATGCTCTCTTTCAGACCCCAGGATACGCCACTGCTTGAATGGAAATACAAGGAAGCTCAGGATACCTCTTGCCTTCAGCAACACGTGGATCCTTAACAACAACAATACATTATGCTGCAAAATTCATATCATTAGAACTAACATGCCATTCTGAGATTTAAACAAGCAACTGTCTTTATTGCAATATAATTTTTTTTTTTTTATTATGTTTTTGACTCAACATCTTCTTGTTTGTAATAGCACATTAAAAGTTAAATAGAGTTCCAGAATATAATATAATATAGTAATCCAGAATATACAAATTCCAGAATATATTTGTCTTTCTGTATTATTGTTTTTTCATAAATATTTTTTAGTCCTACAACCATCAACATCAAAAACACCAACAAGATAATAACAATCAAGAAAATACACAAGACCTATGGACCAGGCACAAACATCAACATTGAGTATGCTGAAGTAGTTGCTCCTGGCAGTCAAGTTTGTGTTCAAGGGAATAGACAAAATACGAGACATGAAGATAATGATGATGATAGTGATGATGGAGGCAGCTCCCATGAGGATGACCAACAATCATAAATAAGGTAATACACACGTGTCTTTCTTCTTATCTCTCATTCTATTACCTTTAAAACTAGACATAAAATACTATCATTTTATAACAAATGGTTTATCTTGCACCATTTTGTTATAATAAAAAGTCATGTAATACGCAATTTCCAAGGGCTTCATCAGCTGCTAAAATATAAATTGAGACCATACAGGAAAACATGAGAGTAAAAAATGGAAGCAATACCAGTGAATAAAGTAGATCACTTCATATACTAGTTAAGTTCCAAAGTCAAGCAGGGGAAACAACAAATAAATTTGAATCAGATTAGCAAAAGCATCAATTACTTTTTTAAAACTTTGAGCAAATATATGAATAAAATACCCTGAGCACAAAACTACAAATAAGGATAGTCATATCAAAGTGTACTATTATCATCTCTTCCTTCTACTGGAAGACAAAAAAAGCAATCTCCCCTGACTGACCACATATATTTGAATATATCAACTGCTTCTAGTTTTTGAACATTTAACTCTATTTTTTAAACAATTGTCAGGTATAGGGTATTTTTAAACCTAGCTCAGGGATCTTCAGGGATAGGAGAATGATCAAATAAAGTACAGCGGATATTACCCTGATCAGAAACGCATTAAACTAGAACTTTACCAAATGAAATAAATGAATTTGAAATAAAAGTGTCCAGGAAAATGGTTTGAACACCATGGGGTGATTTAAAACAAGTGCAGAAGTAAGGAAAATGAGCATTAAAAAAACAATCTCATCCATAGCCATCATCATCATTGAGTGCCATACCCGCATCGAAGGTTGGCTACCATGGAGCGTCAGTCCCTTCAGTCTCTTGTTTTGATGGTGCAGGTTGTCATAGGCTGACTTATCCTTCCATAATCACATTTAATAGGCTTTTGTGTCTTTTAACATGCCCCAAAAATGGCATGTGTCTTGTTTGAATTGTATTTAGTTTTAATTTAATCCAATTCTACCAATTCATCTATATATCCACATTTCAAAGGCATAAATTTTCTGTTCTGTTTTCTTGTCTAATGTCTATGTTTCTGCATCATATAGGAATGATGAGAAGATATAACATTTGCTATTCTCAATTTTAGCCTTGGTGTTACTTCTTTTGATTTTAGTATATTTTCCATGACATTAAAATTACTTTTTGCTATTCCTATACATTTGTTTATTTCAGTTTTACATTTTTCATAACTGGTTACAGTATGTCGAAGGTAGTTGTAGTTCTGAACTGTAGTCAAGGGAAATAATAAACAAATAAAGTAGTCTAGAGAAACACTAAGATGATAATCTCCCTTATTTAGAGAGACATAGAGGCGCCACCCTAGCAGGAATGTTTGACAAAAAACACACACTGAGTTCTGACACAGTTTTATGTAATTAGAAGAAAGATAGCAGGGAATTGCAGAACAGTAAAAAAAAAATGTTGGTTTCAGCTTCATGTACTGTTCATAAATTTGGAAGACAAAAGGCACAGGAGAAAGGAGATGAGGCCAGGCACCACAAATACATCTTGTTCATTCTGTGCATGGATCTCCCTATCCAATATTGGCAGATTCAACCTCAAGAGAAACTGTTATGCTAATATCTTACCAAACTACCGATATCATGATTGCTTGCTTTCAACCGTCTGTGAAGACCCGAAAAGGCATATATATATATATATATATATATCATCATCATCATTAAGTACCGGGCCTGCTGGCGTAGGCGATCATGTCTCTCCAGACCTTTCGATCTTAAAAGTTATTTATCATTTCTTTGTTGCTTCATGTCAAGCCATTCTCTTAAGCAGTCTGGTATCTTTTCTCTTTGCTTCCCTCAATCTCTTCGTCCATCAAATTTTCCCAGTTGTTACAATATATTTCAGTTGTTCTCTTATCATTACATGGCCAAAAAATGATGATTGTTTCTTCCTAAAATTGGAAATTAGCTCTATTTTTGTTTTTGCTTCTTTCAGAACGTTCCCATTACCCTTCTTGCTGTCCATTGTATTCTCAACATTCTTCCGTAAAACCACATTTCTACAGACTCCAGTGATTTCTTTGTCTGTTGTCTTATTGTCCACATATGATTCACATTCATATGTTAAGACTGGCTTTACACATCATTTAAGAACTCTTTTTCTTGTTTCTATTGTCAAAAATGGATTGCACAGTATCTTCCTCATATTTTTGGAAAACTACTATTGTCTGTGCCATTATGCATTTCATCTCTGTTGTACATCTACTGAGGTTAACAAAGGACCCAAATATTTAATTTTCATTTACCTGTTTTAATATTGTTCCACATATATTGTTATTTATTGTTGTATATATATATATATATATATATATATATATATATATATATATATATATATATATATATATATATATATATACACTGTGTAGAGTTTAGAATTGTTAACTCCATGACATATGCATTACAAGGGTATTAGAAGAAAACAAATTGAAAAGTGGCAGGAAAGGGTGCATGTAATTAATGTCCTATGTTTATATTTCAATTTATGTGTTTATTTAACGATTCACGTGGCTGTGTTTACTCACCAATTCATGTGTATGGGTTTACTGATGTGTGTGTGCGTGCATGTGTGTTTGGATAATTTTGTTTTCCGAGCCAACAAGGACGCAGCTCCTAAAAATGGGTACAATATATTTTTCTTAGAGGTAAAGTTGGCCAGACGTGATAGTGACAGTATCACCCAAAAATATGCCTTGGTGAACAGAAAAAAACACGACGATCTCTAATGCATATCACATATATTACATTATACGCCTAGCAAGACATGGAACCTTGACTTTTTATACAAATAATATGACCATTAGCAATAGCAACATCAAAATTAGGTGCCATGAAGAACATGTGACTCTGCAAGGCAGTATAATTAAAATTACTGAGGACATGTATCTTCCTGATAGCAACATATTGTTGCGAATCATGGACAATCTTCCAAACAGTAAGGAAGAAAATTAATTAATTCAAAACAAAATACGCAGCAAAATTCTTATGATACCTTGGTTAATGGAAACAGCACAATGAAGACATCCTAAAATCATCATCATCATTGAATGCCGTCTCCGCATCGAAGGTTGGCTACCATGGAGAGCCATTCCACTCTGTCTCTTGCTTTGATGGTGCAGTTTGTTATATGCTGACTTGTCCATCTTTTGATGTAACTCGTCCATGTTAGTCTTTGTCTGCCTCTGCCTCTTTTACCTTATATTTTTCCTTTCAATATTACTTTTATTAGGCTGTTGTGTTTTTTAACATGCCCAAGATATTTAATTTGTCTTGTTCTAATTTAATAAAAAGGAACGTTTTTTTTTCAAGACATCAAAGAAACCCTGTACATGACAACAGAAGTGGGAGATCATGCTAGAGACAGCGATTCTTTCTTATGGGTTTTAGTGAATGCAACATCCTGCAAAGGACATGTGACCTGATGATGAATATGACCATTTGCATCTTGACATATGCTAGGTAGCAAGCAGTCATGATTTCTCTGTAGTTTATTTATAATTTAGTTTTTATGCTGGATGATGTGTTTTTTTTTTTTTTTTTGCGTTCACCAGTTTTCACCTCTGGCGAAGTCCCTAGAGACTAGGAACTGAATTTTGCGTGTAAATCCATTTTTCCCTGACAGCCGTGTGTACAGGGGTCGATCGCCGTACAGGCAGATAACTCCGTCTTCGAAGGTACTATTTTTTTCGTCGATGAGTAATTCAAGCCGGGTCACCCTGTTGAGACCAGGGGTGGTTAATCATAAATAAAAATCCTAACTAGTTCATCCGGGATTTGAACTCAAAACCTCTCTGTCTCAAGGCTGGCGTCTTGCCTCGAGACCAACCAGTCCCCCATGGAAGATATTTTAATGAGCAGCTTCGCTCATGACTGAATATGCCAAAAATTGAACAGACAGATCCGACCAATGAAAGGACATGATGCATTATATGTATACGCTCTTTTATGTCTTCACAGTTGGTTGAAAACAGGTATTAGTCAATTTGCAAATTCCTGGATCCATTTTGTAGAACATCTTTCCTTATTCTTAATTATGTCAGTATTGTTATGACTGATGTTTTACAGAAGAACGTTGCGAATACCATGGACAGCTAAGAAGAGTAATGAAAACGTTCTGAAAGAGGCCAAAGCAAAAAGAGAGCTTATTTCCAATATTAGGAAGAAACAATCATCTTTTTTTTTTTTGGCCATGTAATGAGAAGAGAACAGCTGGAATATATTGTAACAACTGGAAAAATTGAAGGAAGCAAGAGAAAATATACCAGACAGCTTAAGAGAATGGATTGGCAACAACCGAAATGATAAATAAATGTCGTGATCGAAAGTTGTGGAGAGACATGATCACCTACGCCAGCAGGCCCGGTACTTGATGATGATGATGATGATTGTAATGAAATTCTGATGAAAAATGATGATGATTAAAATAAGTTCTGCTGCAGGTTGAACATGGTGGTTTATGTTTAGGGGTCTTGCATTTAATCTTCCATTTTTCTTCAACTCTAGTTTTTGTTTAATTTTTGTTCCAAATGTTGTTATGGTACTTATTATTATGTACAATTTCTCCATGTTCTATGATCTTCTGTGAGATTCTCCCAGCCCTATTTTATTAAATAGAAATTCACTCATTGGAGAACACCTTGGATAAAAAAAAAAATTGTATCCTAACTTTGATCTATCCACAGGTCACTTTCCATGTATAAGCTGCCCGTACAAGGTTAGTAGCTTGGAGATCGAATTGAGTAAGGACCTATCTTAGCTTATATAGATATCACTGAAGGTGCTGCAAAACCAAGATCTAAGGATACAGCAAAACAGAAAATAAAGATTCCAAAGAGTGTAGGAGGAATGTGCCCGCTTTGCTTTACAACACTTCAATTTCCTGTTTTCAAATGTGCTGACTGCCATCAAATTATACAGAGGCATTCATTTCTTCGTTTGAATGATACAATCCATTTAACCAGCAAGGAATGCAGTTAATTTGCTCTACTCATGGTATCCAGTACCCTTGTGAGGTTAGCAAAAACAATACAGAGTAGTTTGTTTGCCTCTTTTATGTTTTACTATGATGTTTTATTATTATGCTCTTTGTATTTTTTAACTGATATATTTTCATGTGAGCATTTAAGGCCTTAATTTACTTACTTTATTTCTTGATGTTTGAGTTATTTCCTTAGATGAATTTATTTATTTATTTATTTATAACATTGTTTTTATTTTTTTTTTATTATGTTCATATATTTATTTCTATTCTTTGTTTAACATGTTATTTTTACACTACTTGTTTAATGTTTTATTCATATATTTAATATTTTATGTTACTGCACTATTTACTTAATTTATTTGCAGTCCTTATTTAATCGAAAAATAAATATTTCCCGGATGTAATAATTCATAACATTTATATGTTCTATCTATCTATTGACCTTTCGAGCCGTTGCCGGCCATAGGGCGTAGACCAAGATACATCTTCTCATATCTGAATTTTTGTTCTAGCAGTTTTCTTTTAAAGATATTTTATCAAATCTCGCCATTTGTCTCTGTTCTGTGCATGCAGCTCTATGTCATTGAGGGAGCCGAATCCTGCTGCTCTTGCCTCTCTCATCAATGTTCTTCTCAGTGTCTCCCTGGGTCTTCCTCTTTTTCTCTTACTTGTTGTTTCCCATATGAGGGCCTGCTTTGATATTCGGTTATTATCTCTTCTCATCACATGTCCAATATATGACCATCGTCTTTTGTTTATTACTGAAGATATTAGTGGTTGATTGGTGTATTCTCTAATTTCCATGTATATATTACACCACTTCAAATCACTTATGTTAACTGATAGTAATATATTTTTTAGATAGACAGTTGGTAGACATCATTGAATTGTTCCCATTTCCTTTGTTAATTTATTTTGATGTTGTTTTTATTTATTTTACCAACCTTACTACTTATTAATTTATCAATGAACACTACACTAAGATTCATTACTGATTAACTTACCACTGAACACTGCACTAAGATTCATACAGAATCACTGAAAGTGCAGAAATCTTACGTTACTGTGCATAAATAATTTATTTTGGTACTTTTACTGATTTGTATAAATGTTATTTTTTTTTAAGCAATTGATTTTTTTGTTAGCAAATGAACGAGCTTAATGATTTTCGTTTGCTCATTTATTCACTGAGGTAGGTTTGTTTGTAATCATTTATTTACTGCGATTTTTGTTGATTTATTTTGATGTTGTTTTTACTTAATTTAGAGTAAAAAAGTAAAGTAAATATCTCCGTCATGCAACATGGTGTATATGGAATATGGAGTTAGTGGCCATAATTTATATAGACCTTCGGCACATGATTTTTTAGGTAATGTGGTCGGTATTACACCCGTATCGCTTTACTTTCCCAGAAAAAAATATGCTACCCCTTTAAGACTGGGTAAACCCGGAAGCCGTCGATCAGGATCAACCCTGACCTCTTGTCCTTTGTAGTCCATTTCACTAACGACTGAAGTATCTTGGCTTCATTATTTTACAGTATTTACTATTAATTAATTTACAAATATTTAGTAACTTTTTTTGCTGTTAATTTAAAAAAAATATATATTTGTGTGACTTTTACTGACTAATGTTGTGTTTCCTTTAAAGCATTTATTTTGAAGAAAGAAGAGTTCAACAACACAGAAATGTAAGACTTTGACATTTAAACCAGTGGTATAAAGAAATAATCCGCTCCTTCAATGACATAGAGCAGCTTGCACAGATCAGAGATAAATGACGAGATTTGATAAAGGATCTTTACAAGGATTGAAAACTGCTAGAATTCAAATTTAGATAAGAGAAGGACTTTCTGGGTCTACGCCCTGTGGACCGGCTTTGGCTCGAAAGGTCAATAGATAGAGAAATTGGAAATAAAGTGAAACAGTAGTGAACTGTTAGATTGTGATAGGATGTGAAGGCTATAGACCCCACATTTAATGGTGTTTCCTTTTTATATTCTTGATATCGGTGCCATTTATGTATTGAATTTATGTTTTATTGTTTCTGCACACTTTATATGCACCCAGTGGTGTATTCTCTATGTTACCGCAGCTACCACCGGTAGCCTGAACATATTAACGAAATACAAAAGGAAATGAATATTTATTATATTTTTTAAATAATTATATTACAAATTTTACAATATTCTATTGCACATTTCGTAGGCCTATATGATTTATTTGCTTCGGTTTGCATTTATTAAAGCAAGGTTTTCCACTGGCCACTATAACGTTTGTGAATGAAAACGAAACTGTTGTAGATTGTAGCAGATAGTAGATTGAAACCGCTAGTGACTAGCGGTACAATTCTCACCGAACGGACCGAGGAAATTCACGACCTAGACATTCAAAAAAGGCAACGAAAATTATAAGGCTAAGCTACCACTACAGAATGCGGTTCCATGGGTTATTTTTAGCTCTTGCTAATTAGAAGCATCAGAAAGTGAAAGTGAAACTATGTCTGGTTACTGGAACTTCCTTAACTATTTATAACTACGTTATGCACCATTTTTTTTTTTAAATTTAGGCACATTGTCATTTCACCTGTCAAGAAACAACAACGCTATGAGCTATCAGTTTATAAACAAAAATTGATAAGTTTTGATTTTTGCCGTACGCGAATGTAGTGTATTATTATTGTGTATTAAGCAAACAGTTTTATATTAAATTTTTTGGGCATACATAATTGTGTTGAACTTACTTTAAGTTTTCAATTACGTTGATTTAAATATATAGTTTATTCATTTATAACTTCATAACGAACTTTTATTATCTCTTGTTCATTACTGCCGACGATATGATGACAGAGCAAGCATCTACACATAACACAGAGATCTCAATAAACTTTATTGATAAATTTAGAAACCAACCCAACAGTACTTTCAATGACAAAGTCATCGATACATTTTCGTCCCAAATAAGACGGATAGAATTTACATATAAAAAAGTAAGTTATATAAAATGTAGTGATGTCATTAGAAAATATTACTTCATGTTAGCCTACTGAATATAATGTATATGTTTATTTATTTTTTCAGCGGTAGCCCGGACCCCAAAACCAGTATACGTCACTGTATGCACCTAAATTTATTTTAAAATATTTATTATATATTCATAACATGTCAATAGCATTGGCTGTGTAATTTATAAATATCATCATCATCACGTACCAGGCCTGCTGGAGTAGGTGATCATGTCTCTCCACAAATGTTTATCTTGACAGTTATTTATCTTTTCTGTTGTTGACCTTCTGCCAAGCCATTCTCTTAAGCTGTCTGGTATCTTTTCTCTTTGCTTCCCTATATCTCTTCGTCCCTCAATTTTCCCAGTTGTTACAATATATTCCAGCTGTTCCTTTCTCATTACATAGCCAAAAAATGATGATTGTTTCTTCGTAATATTGGAAATTAGCTCTCTGTTTGCATTGGCCTATTTCAGAGCGCTTTCATTATATGATGATATATATATATATACATATATATATATATATATATATGTGTGTGTATATATATATATACATATACATATACACAAACATGTACAAGACTGTGTTATTTCTCACATGGTTGTATACACGTAGATACGTATACACATTGCCGGTAGCGATATAGTTGAGGTAACCTATATATATATATATATATATATATATATATATATATATATATATATATATATATATGCATATGCATATTTACAAAAAAAGAAATATAATTATATACATCATCATCCTATGCCATACCAGTTGGCGTAGACGATGTCCTTCCACAATCTTCTATCTACAGTGCATCGTATCAGTTCTGTTGTTGACTGTTTTCCATGCCATGAAACCAAGCTATCCAGTATTTTTTGTCTTTGTCATCCTTAAAAAAAAAAGTAAAGTACCCCCGTCACGTCAAGTGGCGTATAGGGAATATGGTGTTAGTGACCATAAATTTTACTGACCCTCAGCACATGAATTTTGGGGTAATGTGGTCGGCATTACGCCCGTGCCGCTTTACTTTCCCATAAAATATCCGGTACTCATTTAAGGCTGGGTGAACCCGAAGCCGTCGGTTGGAATCGAACCCTACGTCTTGTCCTTTGTAGTCCAGTTGACTAACCACTGAGCTATCACAGCTCCATTTTACCCAGTTGTAACCATGTATTCCAACTTTCCTCTTCTCATGATGTGCCCGAAAAAATGTTGATTGCTTCTTTCTGATGTTTTTTAAGAGCTCCCTTTTTTGTGTTAGCCTCTTTGAGAATTTCCTCATTGGTCTTTTTAGCTGCCCAGCGAACTTTCAACATTCTTCTGAGAAATCTAATCTCTGTATCCTCTAACCGTCTTTTCATTTGTTTGTCTACTGTCTATGATTCTCTTTCACGTGTTAGAATTAGTTCTATATAGCACCGAGGCACTCTCTTTCTCACTTCTATTGACAAAGATTTGTTGCATAAGATATTTTTCAATTTCTGAAATGCTCTTTTGGCCTGAACTATTCTGCTTTTTTTTTCTGTGGTGCATCTTCCATCTGATGCTATTATTGTGCCCAAGTCTGTGACGCGTTGCACTTGTCACATATTTGTCCTGTTTATTTTTATGTTGCATGATGATGATGATTGATTCTTTGATTACTTCTGTTTTCTTACTATTCAGGCTGAGACACTTTTGTTGCATTCGTTTATTATTATGTCTATCATTTCTTGTAGTACATAATCTGTCTCTGCTATTAATATAGCATATATATATATATATATATATATATATATATATATATATATATATATATATATATATATATATATATACCTATATTTATAAACGCTTACTTTAAAACAAACTTATGGGAATATGCAAAGTTCACTGGATATGGATTTTTTAAAATGTCGTGTAGGATGGTTGCCCCCTACCCCTTTCCTTGGGGAGAGAGGAGAGTGAGTAGGCGTCTCTTGACATGAAAGATCGAAGAAATACGATATCTCTGATAAACGGAGTGAACGATACATACATTTTGATTGAAACACTGTTGTCTGACATGGACAAATGTGGAACAGAGAGTTGGGTTTGGAAGGTCGTTATCGTTAAGAACAGCATGCACTGCCTATAATTGTTATTTCTACCATTTATTAAACACATTTATATAGTTTATTACACTGACGTTCTTTGCCATATTTCTCTTCCATACAATAATGCAGAACAAAACTCCTAATACATTATTTATTTATTGTTGTTGTTTTCAAGACGCTAAGGAAACAATCTCGGGAGATTAGACATGGACATGCTGCTTTAGTTCCTCTCTCTGACTCACTGTCGTCTACTTGGTTTTTGGTTTCTAGCAAAAAATTATGTCGCAGCCGCTGTGACGTTGTTAATTGATTTCGCCTTAATCTCCCGTCTTACATCAGCCTAAGGGTGCTATGCATGGAGGGAAAGAGAGAGAGAAAAATAAAAGCGAAATTAAATGTCAAAATAAATGTAATCGTATAACCGGACGTTCTATTTGCTGTGTTTGCTTTTTCTGTGAGTTGAGTTATCGAAGGATGTATGCACGTTTTTGAGTTGTCTGTCCGTTTTCTTATTGGCCTGGCTAAAATATGAACGAGTCTAATGCCCCTATCACTCAAGGATAGCATCAGTGTGAAATGTAATTGACGTCCGTCGGCAATCGATTAAGTACTTTCTATATCGTCACTGCAAAATGATTCACTTATATCAGATGCCATAGGTGTAGGTAAAGAAGGAATTGAAGATCAAATCTTCGAACAACAAAATACAAGGTTTGTATACCATTACAACATTTGTAAACTTGACAGACGGTTGGTATTAAGCAATCGTAATCTGTCAGCAGTTTGGAAATATATTAGTGTTTTATTCTGAATATAAGGAATCAATAAAACACGAACAGCACTACACTCTGTGATGAAACAATTTTACAATTATCCACCTACAGCTAGCATTCTTATCAATGACACAATTTGGAAAATATTGTTATCAGAAAAAAATCAAAAAGAAGGATGGGTAGAACATTTCAAAGTAATTAATAATCCGCAACTTTTAACCCTTAGCGGACACATAATTAAATACATAGCAAGCCTCACAAGGACGCTCACACATTTGAGGGCATATTTTTTTTTTACACTTAACTGTTGCTATAAATGTCATGATATATCGGCTATTTATAGTATTGTGTTCATGATATATCGGCTATTTATAGTAATGTTGTCACGATATATCGGCTATTTATAGTAATATGGTCATGATATTTCGGCTATTTATAGTAATGTGGTCATGATATATCGGCTATTTATAGTAATGTGTTCATGATATGAAGAGGTGAGATGCAGAATGGCTCAGGCAAAAGTAGCTTTCCAAAAATTAGGGAAAGATACTATGCAATCTATTTTTGACAATTGAAACAAGAAAAAGAGTTCTTAAATGTTAATTAGAGCCAGTCTTAACACATGGATGTGAATCACGGACAATAGGACAACAGACAAGAAAATCACTGGAGTTTGTAGAAATGTGGTTTTACAGAAGAAATGTTAAGAATACCATGGACAGCTAAGAAGAGTAATGAAAATGTTCTGAAAGAGGTCAAAACAAAAAGAGAGCTAATTTCCAATATTAGGAAGAAACAATCATAATTTTTTGGCCATGTAATGAGAAGAGAAGAACTGGAATATATTGTAACAACTGGGAAAATTAAGGGACGAAGAGATAGAGAGAAGCAAAGAGAAAAGATACCAGACAACTTAAGAGAATGGCTTGGCAGAAGGTCAACAACAGAAATGATAAATAACTGTCGAGATCGAAAGTTGTGGAGAGACATGAAACCTACGCCAGCAGGCCTGGTACTTGACGATGATGATGATGATGTTCACAGGCAATGTCTATACTAATGCCATCATTCACATTGCCTGATACACAAGAACGCACTCTTTCCGTACGGAAGCTTTTTATCGACGCAACGGAAGAGATTTCAGGGACAAATTGTTCATGGTTTTAATCTACATATTTATATTTATCTAACATATAACATATTATATATGCATTTTTAGATAATTGAACAAGGTATTAGATTTCACCAATACCAAGATGATACAACACATGTAAACAGAATATGGTTTGATGGCATTCACACTAATCAAATTGAGCGTGGCGCCCTATCCGGCGAAACGTACGCTACCTAAATCGGCATGGCCTCACAGTGCGGCGAAACGTACGGAAAGAGTTAAACAATTATAATCATTCACCTTGCTTACAAACATCTATTCATGCACATTTATTTTACTATTCATACTAAATAAGTTTCACACGCACAATCACATTATTTGATTGCCACATAGCAACGTACTTTCACAAATCGCTGAAACCTCATGTTTCTATTCATGTATCCAAAACAGCTAAACATCGGGTCTCACTGGCCAAAAAACTAATTTGGGATAAAACCAAGAAGGAATACAGTTACTGAAAAAAAATATATTCCCACAGCCTGTTGCGGGAGCTGAACTAGCGACCTTCTTAACTAGAGGCAGACGTCTTACTGCTAGACCACACAGCTTCTAATTAGATGCAGCGAGTCATTTACCCTTAGGCAGAATTGCCTGTCCAAATTCAGTCCAAAGAAGAAGAAGCGTGTTCACATGTTTAAGTAAAGCTCTGTATACGGTGTTGCCAAATGACAATAGTGCAGGTGTATCCGGCTTGGATTTTCTTATTTATTTGTTGATTTCTTGCTTGCCTGGGCAGGACAGATAAGGCGCAGATGGTAGAGGTGTCGTATATCTCTCAGTTTCTCATCTGTTATGTCAGCTGTTCTCTCGTGACAACAACCGCCTTCGGTCCCCTGTCGTTTTCTGTTAGCGTGACCTCCACTGGAATGCTGCTGCTCGTGTTTACACTCAGGCCAACACGTGTCTGGGCTTATTGAACGCTCGTCTTAGCCGTGACCTTGTCTGGTCACTGTCGTACTTCTGGGTCGTGATGTTAAGATGACTGTTTCGCGTTGTGTTTCCGCGACAACTTGATTTGTTGTTATGGTTCGTCCTCGAGGGTTGACGCTTGGCTAGATAATTATCACTGTGTAACATAGACAAACGCATTGAACATAAGATTTAGTCCGACTTTTAATTCTGTCACAACGAACTGTTTTTACACACAATAGATTGCAGCTTACTCACTTAGATTACACTCTTCAGGTTCTCTATTATATGGCCATACCACTCGTCTTTGGGCTCCACACACATCATACTTGTATCTAACTATATGTGGACCACCCCCATTGGCGGCCCACCCCTAAAGCTACTTCTAATCTGTCCGGCGGTATCCTGTTTACCGCTGCTAACTGCCTCTTAAAAGTGCTACTTACTAATCTGCTCGCCTATCTGTTCTCCTCTAGTCTCTGCATCTCCTAACTATCGCGTGTTCCTTGCTTATCAGTCCTTCTCTACGAGTGCTTCTCTCTGAGTCAGTCCTTCCGTCTGAGTGCCTCTTTATAAAACTCCTCAACTGTTCGTTTAACTCACGTTCTACTCTAACTCTATTAGGCTATGTTTAGCCTACCTACGGGTCGACCATATGGTCGACCGGCTCCTAACGAGCGCGTGTGTGCTGCCGATTGCATCTCTTTGAGTGTCTCCCTGTCAGTGCTTCCGTATGAGTGACCTATCTTTTGTATTTACCTTTTAAATTTGGATCTTGTCAGCCAATCAGAATTGTCCTCCCACGCGCGTCTATCCACCCATTCATGGGCATGGCCTTCCATGTCTTGCAGGTGAATTTTGATCCATAGTCTCAATTTTCTCCTGACCTTGTCTTAATGTCTTTTCCTCCGACCTTGTTCTATCATCTGTTTATTTCTCTATTCTCTCCGTTTCTCCCCCTTTCACCTACGCGTCTATCTGCTCTCTCACTTCTTGGAGATGGCCTTTCACGTTTTTGCACGTGATTTTCTGACCCATCTCTTTATTCTTACTGTTACTTCGTTTTTATGTGTTTTTTTCTTTTTTTTCTCTTTGACCTGATTCTTTCGTCTTGCCTATCTGCCCCCTCACTTCTAGATTGCTCTCTCGTCTTTGTTTCCTCCTCTACCCTGCGCTTCTACACTGGGAGCAGGTCTGTCTTTTTTCGGGCAATAACATTTAAGTAATAAATGTTCTACTCTTTCAAAAGGATGAGGCCAGTTTATGTACTCATTTAGGTATATTGAATGTATCATATTTAAGGATTGATTTATTAGAACAGTTTCGGTTTCTGTAATCCCGTGGATAGTTTCAGTGTGTTGTTAACATCATTATCTCTGCACAATGGACGAGTCCATGGGTGCTCCGATAGGTCCCTTCAGAACAAAAATATAATTGGAGGGGAATCCTGGCCCAGGTGCAGTTGCAGTTTCAGTTTATTCTATTGAAGTGTTTATTGGGACTATTTGTCAGTTAAATTTATGCTCTGTAATTTGTAGTACAGATTTAAGTTATGTTGGGGATATAATCTTTTCATTTCATCGGACTATCTCGGCCTACTGATCCGAACGTTCAACGGTCCAGCCAACCATCTTTTCAGTTACATGTGTACATCTTGTGATGTCTGTACTGACAGTTTTGTTAGATTAAGGTTTTAATGAACCATCTTATGTTATCGCAGACACCAGTATGTCTTAAATACATATTAATGTGTGGCTTGTATGTCAAAGTAGAGAACAGATAGTAACTATAAAGTGAGAGTATTGGCAGTGCTTGATATTGATTTTCTAAGGCTTGTAGGATTTTTAAGTGGCTAAAAGTTGTCATGTTCAACATTCAGCAGGGCTAAACCCCTAACGTGTGTTTTTCTTAGGTTAAGCCCTTAACTTACGAAAGACACATCAGGTTGGTAAGGGATAAATGTTTTATGCTCAGAGAAATACACAGATGATGGGCATAGATAAACATAAAGTAGCAGCGATAAATATTTGCGGGATAAAAAATAAAGAAGTCGAACTTATAGAAGAAATGACAAAACGGAAAATTAAAATACTAGGATTAGCTGACACCAGAGTAAAAGGACAACAGATAAAGAAAACATACATGAACTACAATGAGTCGATGTAATATTAGAAGCACGAGGAAACATAACAGCAGCAGAGGCGAACAGAAGAGCAAAAGACCGCAAATTATATCTCCCCGTGACGCTGAAAGCCAAATGAGGAAGAAAAGTAGAAGGAGAATAAGAAGTTCAACATTCATGCATGGTAGAGAAAACTGGACATTAAATAAGGCAATAGAGCAGACAATTGAAGCCTTTGAAATGTGGATGGTATAAAAGAAGGGGGATATTTGTGGGAGGAGAAGACATATGAAGGTTATCTGAAGCAAAACTGAAACAAAAAGAAAAAAAAACACGAATTATTAATTACAATTTTAAATGATCATCTTGGGAGAGAGTGTACAAGGTAGAAGAGGCAGAGGAAGAACACCAAGACTAAAGTGGACTGATAACATCAAAAGATGGACAGATGAAACTGTAACAACATGCACCATCAAGAAATGAGACAGACTAAAATGGCGTTCCATCTTTAATAACCTTCGATGATTTAGATGTCACTCAATAAATGAATGAATGAAGGTTCACTTGTTTGGCATGGAGCGAACACAATAATATCCGTATTTTATATATATATATATATATATATATATATATATATATATATATAAATATATATATGTGTGTGTGTTTGTGTGTGTGAGAGAGTGAGAGAGATAGAGACTGTGTGTGTCTTAATTTTGATCAACCATTTTTTTTGTGTGAAATAAACTGTTTAGCATTTTTAACGGCTGCAATTTTTGCCTGAAAATTAGAGTAAATCTCAAGGTCTTGCACTGAATTCCATTGGACCCATTTGGATATTTCCGATGTAAATCTACAAAGTAGATGCCCTGAAAATTGGTCCATCAATAAAGCATGGATTGCAGAGATAGGGCAGCAGATTGATATTTCTAGCGAGCACGTTTTAAAGGCAATAGACAAGTCCCGTTAGTAGAAGCTTTGTCCAGAAGACAGATTTGAATTTTCAATTCTCTTTGATCTTTCTAGGGAGAAAAACCAAGTCATCTGAAAGTTATCTCTCACTCGAGTGGTAGATGTTTTATTTCTAGTTCTTGAGTGTTATCAAGTGTAGGGTTGCCAGACGTCCGGATTTTGCCTGACATGTCCTGCTTTTTAGGTGTTTTTCCGGCGTCCGGGCGGACTTTATTAAAAATCATAAATGTCCTGCTTTTTAATGTGTCGGACTTTATCGGACATAAATATAAAATATTTTAGTTCAGTCATGACACATTGCATTTTGTGATGTTTCAATCTGCTGAAACAGTATAGAAATGTTTGTACACAATGTGTTGCCTGATTTACCTGATTAAATAGTATAAATGGCCATCTTGGGATACCATACATATATTAAACGACGTGCGCAAAGAAGCGCGCAATTTTTGGTTTTCGTTTAGTACCTTACTTCCGCTTCCTTGTTCGTTCGTACCATGTTTACATTCAGTTTAATTTATTAATGAACGCTTTTTAAATCTAGTTCAATCTTTAATTATCTTAATTTTTAACATGTTGAAAGCAGGAGAAACTAGTAAATGGAAGTGCAGATTTTCTGACAATTTAAGAACAAAGTTTCCATGTTTTTCAAAGGGAAGAAATCTCTCTCTCTCTCTCTGCGTTCAGGACTCAATCAGAGTAAGGATTCCAGACTCTCATATGAAGTCAGCTGTCAGGCTAAGTGTGTTGATCGCCCCCACAGACAGAACATCACAATTAGAGTCTGTCAGATCCACTCTGACTGAACACCCGTTAATACGTTGCACTGTGTTCTGCGCCAGTGGCCCAGTGCATCCGATTTCAGCCAGCATTTTTTCAGGTTTGCTTTCCTTAGCCTTTGATTGTCCCCAATCTTCCTGCAAGGCAGCAGTTGATCTTTTCTGTCGGGGGATTCTGCCCTTAGATGGTCGGCCTTCCCAGGTTTACGAGCACCATCTGCCCGAGTCACTAGAGGTGACTAACACAGACATGCGACTTGTAATATGAGGAAACTGCAACAAGGAACACATTTCATGCATAGCCTCCATTTGTTCCCGCCGCCTATCCCCATATACCGGTAAGTCACGTCCTCCCGAAAATGATGATCATCGTAGCACTTGATGATGTTAGGCCATCGTTGATTACTCCAATTCCGAACATATAGACACACAGTCAGTCGTCAATTTATTCTTGTTGCACATCAAACAGCAGACCGTAAGATTTGCGCACGGCCGGTTTAGGGAACCAATACGATGACGTAGGACACAATGTCGCCAAACTCATAATCTCGATACCTTTAGACTTATGTCTGATTACTCAAGTGTAAACAGTCTACGACGAACAATACACGAAGCAACTTCCCCAAAGAGACAAAACTGCGACTGACGAAGTAGTTTACATTAATGTGTAACGTGGAAATAACTTGCGTCAAAGAATCCCAATAACGGTCTTGAACAGCACTAATGTGACGTAAAGCACAGATGAAGTCTGAACGGTGGAATGTCTCACTCACAACACTTGATTCGTCAAAAACGGACTGTTGTCGACCTACGACCTCGTCTTAGCGACACAGATGTATCAAGCATATCATCATTTTGACTTTAACGCAGAAAAGTGCAAAGAAGATCCGAAATTAATCAGATCCTGGGTGCATTTTCTGCAGCGATCGAGAGGACGTGGACTAGATCCGCCATCTTGGAAACGGAAGTCAAAGGGAAGAAATAAAAGTGAAGCAAAATGCATAATCTGTGATTCCTTTGTAAAATTTGGACACAGAGGTGCAGGAGATTTGCAGAGACATATTGATACAGAAAAACATAAGAATGCAATCAGAACTGCTTCTTCATCAAAAAAAGATAAATACGTGCTTTAGCTGTAAATTTACTTCTTTAGAGAAAATGGTATTGGCAGCTGAAGGAACTTTAGCCTTTCACACGATTTCACACCATCAGTCATACAATTCCATGGACTGTACATCTAAGTTAAACAAAACTATCTACTCTGATTCTGACATTGCAAGAAATATTAAGTATGGGCGCAGTAAAACAGAAGCTATTGTTCATAATGTTATTGCCCCTCATGCTTTGAGTATTGTGACTGACAGCTTAAGAAATGATGTGCCTTATTTTGGAATTGCCACAGATGCTAGCAGTCATGCAGCACTAAAACTATTCCCGTTGGTTGTGCATTACTTTAATAAGGATGAAGGAATCCAAGTAAAGGTATTGGAACTAAAATCATGTATAAATGAAACTGCTGAAACAGTATCGGATTACATAACACATACATTAGAAACTCACACTTTATCAGCAAAGTGCATTGCTTTCTCTGGGGATAACGCCAATGTTAATTTTGGAGGATTAGCAAGAAATACTGGGAACAATGTTTTTTCACATTTAAAGAAGAGAGTAAATGAACAGATAATTGGTGTTGGGTGTCCTGCGCATATCCTCCACAACTGTTGTCAACATGGTGCAGGTTGTCTCAGTGTTGACATAGAGAGCATTGTTCTTAAAATATTTAACTTTTTTCACATTTATGCAGTTAGAACAGAACAGTTAAAAGAATTTTGTGACTTTGTTGAAATCAGATACGAAGAGCTTTTATATCACACTAAAACGAGATGGCTGACGCTCTTTCCTGCAATTGGAAAACTTCAAAAAATGTATCCAGCATTGAAAGCTTACTTTCTTTCACAACCTAAAAACTGTGTTCCTTCAATCATAAGAAACTTTATTGAAGATGAATTGGCAGAGCTATACCTGTGGTTTCTGCATTCTAATATGTTTATATTTCATGTCAAAATAGCTGAACTTGAAAGAGAAAATATGTCTGCCATAGAAGTGATTGACATCATTGATTTTGTTTTAACTTCATTGAGGAATAGACTTCAGGAAGAATATGTACCTATGAATGTAAGAGAACCATTAGAATCCCTCATAGAGAATGGATTGGAGCAAAAATGTATCCATTTCAAAAAACAAATGACGGACTTTTATAATACTTGCCTTGAATATTTGCACAAATGGATGTTACCACTTGAAGAACTAAAATGCTTTCAGTGGATGAAAATGCCAAATCTAAAAAATATTAAGTTTAATGAACTTGATTCATGTTTGCACTACCTACAACAAAACTTGATTCATGTTTGCACTACCTACAACAAAACTTGATTCATGTTTGCACTACCTACAACAAAACTTGATTCATGTTTGCACTACCTACAACAAAGCTTGATTCATGTTTGCACTACCTACAACAAAACTTGATTCATGTTTGCACTACCTACAACAAAGCTTGATTCATGTTTGCACTACCTACAACAAAGCTTGATTCATGTTTGCACTACCTACAACAAAGCTTGATTCATGTTTGCACTACCTACAACAAAGCTTGATTCATGTTTGCACTACCTACAACAAAGCTTGATTCATGTTTGCACTACCTACAACAAAACTTGATTCATGTTTGCACTACCTACAACAAAGCTTGATTCATGTTTGCACTACCTACAACAAAGAAAAAATGTACAAATTGAAGAATCAAAACTCTTTGACCAGTTCTGCAACCTCAAACAGTATGCAGCTAATTTATCAGAAGAGGATTATAAATCTCCATTAGACAAACAGTGGGTTAACTTTCTGAAGGCACATCCAAATTCTGAATCAAACTCTAAACTTCTTCAGATATGTCAATTTTACTTTGCCGTACCAAGTCATAATGCGTGTGTGGAGAGGCTATTTTCTCTAATAAATTCTCAGTGGACAAAAGAGAGAAACCGCCAATGTCTTGAGTCTATTAAAGGAATTCTACTTGTAAAGTTTAATTTAAGACATATGTCTTGTGTGGACTTCTACCAGTATTTACTGGATGACAAGCAACATTCTTTGCTCAGAGAAATTGGATCATCAGAAAAGTATCAACAATCTGGACTTTAAACAAGGTAAAAGCTTATTTTTTACCTTTACATTAAAAAAATTCAGTTAATTTTAGATTTGTTAACACTCTTCTCACATTTTTATCGTGTTCTGTAATTAACTGTTTACCCTATTATATAAAGTATTGAAAATAAGCACATTCTTTTTTTTCCTGCTTTTTTGTTGGATTTTTTCTAAAAAGTGTCCTGCTTTTTGGTGAAAAATCAAGTTTTTTTTAGATTAAATGTCCTGCTTTTCATTTTTTTCATCTGGCAACCCTAATCAAGTGGTGATTTTATATTTGAGACGTCACTCAAATTTGTAATTTCCTTTTTTTTTTTTTTTTTTTTTTTTTGGTTTCATTTCTCACTTGGATTATTTTTCTAATATTCTGCACCAGTCTACTGCTTTCAAAATGAACCTGAATGTGTGGGTAGTAACATGGGCAATAATTTAACAAATTACAGTTAGAGTTGTTCTATTTCCCTTACATACAATCCGAGGCCATGGTTTTTGTGACTTGTCCAGATTTGTCTGTGTGTTATTGCTTGCAAGTGGGAGACAAGTTGCTGTGATCATTCAGGGCAGTTGTTCTATTTCCCTTACATGCAATCCGAGGCCATGGTTTTTTGACTTGTCCAGATTTGTCTGTGTGTTGCTGCTTGCAAGTGGGAGACAAGTTGATGTGACAATTCAGGGCAGTTGTTCTCAACTCGGTGACTGCGGACGTCATTGCGCCTATCGCGTGTGTTCTTGGTGCTCCAGACGTTACAGCCTCATTCCTTCTAGTGACGTCATTTAGTGTCGAAAGATTATGAGGAAAAGGAATAAAAAACAATGTATAAAGCAAACGCTGATGTTTGTTTTTCTTTCCCAAAGAACAGAAGCGGTAACCGTCGTTGTCAAACTGTCAGATACATATTTATAGGTTGAACTTTGCCTTGATGCGGTATCTTGAAAGGCTTGAGAAGAGGTGACAACCATTCGTCCCTAACTTTTAAAATCTAACAGAAAATATGAGATGACACAAATAAAAAACCGCATTAGTTCAGAGAGTGTTATTGAGTTATTGAGTAACTTGCGGGTTATCATCATTGCACTCCGAACATGTCCATAGAAGTCCATGTCAGTGAGTGTGTTTTCTTTTATAATTATCATATTGCTGATTATCTTCAAAAGGCATTCAATGTATTGCAAGTAAGATACAGTGCTTTATATTTATTTTCCTGGAATCATGGGCACAGAATAACCATGCGACGAGCAAAAAGCTGTGTTGTAAATATGAGTAGCCGATGTCAACAATACATTTAGATACTGGCGTCCGCAGTTCTTTGAAAAGTATTCAGTGTGCCGCGGGCACAAACATGTTGAGAATCCCTTATTCAGGGCATTTTACACTCAACGGAAGTAACATTTACGTGATTTCTTTCAATTTCTGACTCAAGTTATGAACACATTTAAATAAAATATGAAATACTCTGGTATGACCAGCTCAGAAAGCTCCATATTTAACGCTGGTCGAGAGACCACAATTTGTATTGCTGGCTGGCTCATGTGTGAATAGCAGAGAAGTATATTTGTGTCCCAAGTCTTTACCGGGTCCATGCACACAATGTTACGTCACACCAAAGCGCTTGGTTCATAGTTTGTCAGTGAGTCCAGACTTGACACATTTTTAAAAATATTTAAGTCCTTTGAGTGTATGTCAATTTCAAAAAAAGAAAAATGAAATTCACATTTTTTAAAGAATGGTTTGTTAATGAATTGAAATAGTTAATTATATTAATTTTGTTCATAGATTTTGATAATTATATTTGTAGTTGTGAGAACATATTTAAATATGATATCATACTCTGCATATACATTTATGTGAATATTGAATCATATAATTAGATTCATTATGTTCTATTGGGCAATTACTGAAACATCTATAATAGGCGTCGTTACATATTATCAGATTTACACATTTAAAATCAGTCTTGTCCCGTGGAATAGACTTACAATTGGAAAGCCATCCCTGACTCAGTGTTGAGATACACAATTAGATGGAACTTAAAAATCACCGTCGGCTTCATAGCCAAACACGAATGATTATTTATAGGCTACAGAAGAATCAGTTAACTAAAAAGTAAAAAAAAAATTGGGTGCACTCAACTACTGGGCAATAAATTATGCAACTCATTCAACATATTCTGGTTTTTTTTCATAATAAAATTCGGGTCTCCTTCTTTAATGTTTGTTAATGCACTTTAAAAAAAAATGTTGCCTGCTGTCTAGTTTTGCTCCGATGTGGGCAGAATTGTCCTCGTTGGCTATAATTACTCTAATCAGGTCTTCCGTTTCAAAATGGAGGAACGTTTCACGTTCTCTCGATCGCTGTAAAAAATGCATCTGGGGTTTGATTAATTTCGGCTCTGTGATGCAATTTTCTGTGTTGAAATTAAAATGATCTTCTACTTCTAGTAAATCTGCGCCGACGAAGTGGAAAAATTTGCGCCGCCGAGTACACACAGCAATGTTCCTTTTTGACAAGTCAAGTATTGTAAAAGCGACCCTCTAGTGTTGACATGCGGTTTATGTCACATTGAGTGCTGTTCAATGGTCAACGTTCGAATTGTTTGATGCAAGTTATTTACCTGCTGAAACGCATTAATGTGAACTGCTCCGTCAAGTGGACCGAAGATTTTCCTCTTTGTGGAATTTACACCGTGTTTCGATCGTTGTACGCTAACCGTAGCATCTGTTGTTTGATGTGTGACGGGGATAATTCGACGGCTGTGTGTTTATACGTTCGGTTGGAGTCAAGAAAGATATCCTAACATCATCAAGCGCTATACATTTTTTTTTCTCAATATGACGATCATCATTTTCGGGAGGATGAGAACTTCCGGTATATGGTGGATAGACGGCAGGAACCATTGAAGGCTATGTCTGAAAAATGTTCCTTGTTGCAGTTTCCTCATATTCCAAGTCCGACCTGTTGCAGGAGTTACTGAGTTAAATGCTCTGTGCACACCGTGAGCTGTGTGCCTCATCCGTTTTGATCATGTTTCGATATTCCAATTGTTTACGATGAATGATTATATCGTATGGCTGGAGAATAGTTGGCTGTGTTCACTTTCTGCGCGGTTTCGCCTTATGTCTTTTGACGAGTGCTAAGACTGCTACGACGGGGACTACAATTACCTTTCTTTGTTTGGGAGATGAGTTAGTAATTCGGATGTTTCCACTGGCACGGGCGGTTGAGCGATTATGTATTTTAATTCGTTTGCAGTGATACCGTGGCCTTCCATAACCAATAGGACCAATATAACCAATACTCTAATCACTGCACGTCTTAAACTATTCTTTGAGACTGCGACAAAATGTTAAATTAGCGGTTTACTATATCTTAACGTTACTATTTGTTAACTTTTATTTCCCAGAAGTTACATTAAATTTAAATCAAAGGGAGAGTATTTTCATCTTTCTCTCCGTCAATTTTTAAAATACATCAAGTGACCAGAAGACAAGACAATTAGAGAACAAAGTTTGTATTTTAGTATAAAGTGCCGTGTGTGTTCGCTGGAAAGAAAAGTAGGTATTGTACAATTAAGGGCATATCATTGCGGTCAAAATTCTTCTATTAGTTTTTATGATGATGGAATGCCGTTCGTTCATTTTATTACACATCTGCTATACAAGAGATAATATATTCAGTTGAATATTTTACCATTTGTTTCAGCATATTTATCAGAAGTGTTTTCTACCAGCAATATGGCCATAGATGATAGGATCGATGAAAAACAATTAAATGATTTTGTTTACAGAAATCATCTTTAAAAAATAAGCAAAATGTGAGAAGTTGATCGGATGTTCTGCATACTCTTCTGAATCGTTTATGTGTGTTTTTTTTTTTTTTTACTTCACGCACTAATTGTCATTATCCTCATAGAAACACACATATACATTGAAATAAAAAAAAAAATAATGAAAAAAGAATGGAGAGTTTACTGGATATTAATTTTTATTTACAATTTTGGAGGCTGAGGGGAATAGATGTATCTTCATGACACTAAAGAACGAGAGAGGGATTTATGAAGATATTTGTGACTGCTAATTGAGAACACTAGTAATATGATGTACACAAATGAAGACCAGAGAGTTGGAACTTGCTATGTATAAAAGCAACACGCACTGTGAATTAGAATTACTTCACCCATTTCTAAACACATTATTGCTGTTTCTTTCACTGACATTCGTTGACCATGTTTTCATGCCGTACATATATGTAGAACACAACAAATTAAGCATTTGCTTTTTTTCATATTTTAATTTCCTTCATGGGGCGATGAGATAAGAACACGGGAGATTAAACATGGACAGGCTGCTTTAGTCGAGTTTGTCTCTGACTCGGGTTCGTCAACTTGACCTTTGGTTTCCGTGTATACACATGATGATGTTGCCCATTATCTGGTTTCGTTTATATTTCCAATTGTGTGTCAATTTACGGTTTCCTGTATGAAGAAAGATATAGATAGAGAGAGAGAGAGAGAGAGAGAAAAGTGAGGGAGATACATTGCAAATTTCAAAATAAATATTTTAACTTAACTATATATTAGATGATTCTGTCACTGTAGTTTGTTTTGTCTGTGAATTTATTTATATCTGCACAGTTTCCTCATTGGCTTGGCGGTAAAATGAACATAGGTCATTGTGACACGCACTAACGGCATCGACTGCAAAAATTATTGGATGCCCTTTAGCTATGAACAATAGGGAACAGGCAAATAATTGCAATGCTGCGGTAAAGCTGGTAGCAAGGAGCCAGTGATGGGGAGTGTTAGACACTCCAAGGTATGGTGACAGCTTTACAAATAGGGAACACAATACAATACTGACGTTTCGGCTAGTAGTCTTCTTCAGAAAACAAGGACAACAACCACAAACGATGAAGCACAATTATCTATATCTACATGTATGATGATCAGGAGAATGGAGAGGTGGACAGAAAAGAAGAGAAGAAAGTAGGATTATGAAATAAGAAAGGAGGCTACATGAGGGGAGGTAGGATGAGAGTCAAGATGTGTAGAAAAGAGAGATAGGGAAATTGAGGAAGAGATAGAAAATCAGAAGTACAACGAAGATAATGTATAAAACGTATAAGAAAAGTCAACTTAGCTGGCGAAACTTGACTGTCCGTCGTAGAGCAATCGAGGAAATGAGCAGTGGACACGAGGCTGGCGAAACTTGACTGTCCGTCGTAGAGCAATCGAGGAAATGAGCAGTGGACACGAGGCTGGCGAAACTTGACTGTCCGTCGTAGAGCAATCGAGGAAATGAGCAGTGGACACGAGGCTGGCGAAACTTGACTGTCCGTCGTAGAGCAATCAAGGAAATGAGCAGTGGACACGAGGCTGGCGAAACTTGACTGTCCGTCGTTGAGCAATCGAGGAAATGAGCAGTGGACACGAGGTCTACAAAAGATACGGGTGGAGGGGGAGGAGAGGGGAGGGGGGAGAACAAAGCCAGACAAGTAATGAAAACAATGGTGGAAATAGATATAAAGGAGTCTAAACAGTGGTCTGGGAAAGACAAGTGTCAGTGGTCAGACAAAAGGCAGAGGCGGGAGAAGATAATAGGCCCCATAAAAGTTAATGGGGCCTAACACAGAGGGGAACAATCCCAACAAAGGAATCGTAGAAGCAAAAGACAAGGGTTAGAACGGTGAATGAGCAACAGAGGTAGTCATAGGTCGGCTAAAAATAGCAGGGTGGAGAGAAAGGAAATAAACATCAAGGAAAGAAAAGAACAGGAGAGGAAGGAGATAAAAACCGGGGAAAGAAATGGAGAGGGAGGAGGAGGGAGGAAATAATAACAGGGGAAAAGAATTTGAGAGGAAGGAGGAGGTAGGAAATAATAGCTGGGGAAAGAAATGGAGAGGAAGGAGGAGGTAGGAAAAAATAAACGGGGAAAGAAATGGAGAGGAAGGAGGAAATAATAACCGGGGAAAGAAAAGGAGAGGGAGGAAATAATAACCTGGGAAAAGAGATGCAGAGGAAGGAGGAGGGGGGAAATATGCTATGAACAATATTACAATTGACTATTGAGTCACTTCAAAGCTATTCGCTTATTACAGAAGTCATGATTGTAGCAAGCGTAGAAAATACAGTTCAAAACTTCATTTAGAACAGCCTTTAGTCTTTGATATCTTACCAGACGGTTGGTAGCTAGCAAACAAGATCTATCAGAAGCTGGTAATATATAAGTGTTTTATCCTGGATACTGTTTTACTGAGCAATTTCTCTAGTGACTGAATTTGGCAACGTTTAATAGAGAGGGTCAACATCAGAATGACCAAGAGATATTTTTGTTGCCTGAATTCACGTTATTTCCCCACTACATTTTGTCTTCCCATGTGTACATTATTTTTTTCATCACATGTTTAAGTGCATTTTTTGTGTGATACAATCTGATGTCATATTTTCCCAACCTTTTTCACTTATAGAGAATTATCTTTTGAAAGTCCTGGGAACAGCCTTATAATTCTTATCACATGACCCAAACACTATCATTTCCAATTACTAAGTGCTGCCATGAAAAATGGTAGCTTTGATCCATTGTGAGAAGTGTTTTTTACGTTGTTCTGCCATTGAATGATCATTGTCTTACGAAGGCATACGGACGGGAAAGCTGGTTAACTTTCTCTCTAGCCCTGTATTAGGTAGTGGAGGTTTGTGATCCACATAGACGCGTACTAAAGCATACTTTGCTTCAACAAATTTGTATATTTGTTCTTATTGTTAGTGTTTCGTGTTTAAATATATTAATGTCATGACAAATATGACCAGCGAAAACTACAAATAGCAACATGTTATTTCTTCTCAATATTAATGTATGGTGTAGTAACCATAGAAGCAAATCTGATCTATGGAAGCGAATCATGGACTGTAGACAAACAAATAAAAAGACTATTAGAGGCCACAGCGATGGGATTTCTCAGAAGAATGTTGAAAGTTCCCTGGACAGCTAAAAAGACCAATGAGGAAGTTCTCAAAGAGGCCAACACAAAAAGGCAGCTGCTAAAAAACATCAGAAAGAAACAATCAACATTTTTCGGGCGCATCTTGAGAAAAGAAAAGTTGGAATACTTGTTTACAACTGGAAAAATCAAAGGAAAGAGAGATCGCGGACGACAAAGAGAGAAAATACTGGATAGCTTGGTGTCATGGCACGGAAAGCAGTCAACAACAGAACTGATACGATGCACTGTGGATAGAAGATTGTGGAAGCACATGATCACCTACGCCAACCGGTATGGTACATGATGATAGTGTAGTAACATGAACATTAGACAAGAAAGCAGAACAGAAATACATTTCAATAAATAAAATTTAAAATTAATTAAAAAAAAAATATGGCTTTATAGAAGAATAGGAAGAATTGGTTGGGGAGAAAAGAAAACAAATGATGAAGTCTTAAAACAACTAACAGTGAAAAGGGAACTACTGAACACAATTCAAACAAGACAAAAATACATTTTTGGCACAAGTTAAAAGACACAACAGCCTACTAAAAGTAATATTGGAATGAAAAATACGGATTAAAGTAGTCAGAGGCAAACCGAGATTAACGTTGACAAGTAACATCAAAAGATAGACAAATAAAAATGTGCACAATCAAACAAAATCAATAGGATAACTTGAAAAATGAAAACGAGCAACGAGGACATAATAAAAAACGTAAATGCGGAAATTAAATGGCTCATGAAGGGCATCTTTCAGAGGAAACTGCATACAAGAAAACAATTATGTATCATCAACGAATGATTACGATCTCAGTTGTTTTACATTTTGCCCTCAGACGGGCTAGCATAAATAAGAGCATTCATATCTTGTTGGGATTGTTCGGATACTGCTTCAAGAACATCATCTACAAGGGGAGCTAATACGGTTCTAACTGTCGCAGCAACAACACATATCTTCTTGGATGTACATTTAAACTGCATAGTCATAATCTGCCATCAAGTTGACTAGTTTCATATATTCTGTGAAATGACTTAATCATGAGTAGTGTAGACATCCACTATTCCAGAACACACACACAGTTAAAGCAAACGAAAACAATGTAAATGTTTAGGAAGTGCCATATCCAAGTGGAAAGAAAAAGGTGATCGATTGCATGTACTGTAAAGGAAAACAAGGTATTTACTTTCCTTTCTTTATGTCCTTATATGCCTTGCGGCGTCGAGGGAAGATATGATTCGCAGTTACTTGCTCTTCTATTGGCCTCTTCTTGTGCTATACCTCTTTCCATGGTTGACCTCTTGGTCTGGTGTTCGTTTCTTTTGTATTAAATTTAGTTCCTTGTGTCTTATAACATACATAGAACCAGTAATCTGTTGTAGGTTTATATATCCAATAGCTGGTTCCAATATAATTTTTTAACTCTTCATTTCTGATCTAATCTCTCAGGATGTTTAATGTCACGAGTCTGACACACCTGATGTGTCAAGTATCATTCTTCTGAGCTGTGCAGGATATTCTCAACATTTTTCTGTAAAACCACATTTCTACAGCCTCCAGTGATTTTCTTGAAGAGATGTCCTGTTGTTCATGATTTGTATACATATGTTAAGCCTGGCTCTACATTACATATGAGAAAGCTTTTTCCTGTTTCTATTTGACACAAAAATGGATTGCACGACATCTTCCTCATGTTTTTTTTTTTTTGTTTCTGGAAAGTTGCTTTTGCGTGCCCCATATCTGGTCCATATCAAGCCATGAGCTTGTCCTGCTTTTATATTGCGCATGGCATCTTCCACTTCGTTGAGTATTTTTGGTCCTTCCCCATTATCATTCATATTTACTTTATTTTTTTTTATAATCTTAAAGACTTTTAATGTATTCTATCCATCGTTTCCTTATTCTTTCTTGTTCAATCAAAATTTATCTTTCCTTTGATCGCAAATATCTAGTTTTTAAATACGTTTTTCTTCCAGTTAATTCTTTATTTTTTTTTATATAGCTTTGGGATCTCTCTTTTGTTGCATTTCAATCTCTTTCCCTCATTATTTCTTAGTCATGCGTTTTATGTTTCATTGCATTTTATTACAATTTCATTAAAAAAAAAGTTGATTTTGAAAGAATTCACACACTCTACGTATCTCGGAATTACATTTGATAACAAACTATCTTTGAAACAGCAATCCAAAAAGCAAGGAGGAAGTTCGCTATTCAAAGAAAGCTGTGTGAAACCACGTGGCGTGCGAGTGGGAAAATACTCAGTAAAGTTTACCAACAGAGTATATGCCCACATTTAGAACATGGAACATATGCATAGTGCTCAGCATCAAACACCACACTGCAAGAGCTGGATAAAGTATAAAACCAGGCACTTAGGGTCATCACATGAGCAATGAAATCAACACCAGTGTTGGAGATGGAGAAATTGTAGATGATGCCAGCACTGAGAGAACAGAGGGACACAAAGGTGCTGATACAGGCAGAACAATTGTCATGCATGCCGAGACATCCAATGAAGTACCGATTCCAAAATCTTGCATTGCGACGACTTAAGCGATGCAGTTTCATCCACCAAGTCAAGCGTATTTGTAGACAAACACCAGACAAGCCAAGAGTTGTTAACCCCCTACTTCCCATACCAGAAAAGACTCCCTGGACTAAAGAATCGGGATTATAAATACAAATACGGACAGAAGTGAAAGGAATAGTTACAAAAGAGGAACACAATAGTCTACATCGTCAAACAATAACTCTCAGTTTCCTGTATGAAGAATACCCACAAGACCTATGGATTCGCGTGTACATAGATGGACCAGTACATAATCTATAAAAGAATGGGTGAGCAGGTGCTTATATAGAGTAACCAAATAACACTAAGAATATGAATAAAATAGCAATAGGGAAATATTGTCACAATTATGATGCAGTAATCCAAGCAATAATGATGACAATAGAAAAACTGCTAAACCGTAATCTTAGCCACAGCATGTAGTGTTTTTAACAGATGCAAGATCAGAACTCCAGGCAAATACAATCCAGAAAATTACCACATCGGCAGACCTTATTGGCTTAACTCTGCAAGCACCACAGTGTTGCCCTGCAGTAGATCTCATCTGACTGTGGCCGTTGGCAAATGAAGGTTTGACAAGCGCACAACTAGATGCACCGGTTACATACCATCATAAGAAACAGATAACCAAATCAATCAGAGGACCACAGGCCCCAAAGCAAGATGCCTACCATAATATGATTATATATGAACAAATTATCATTATGCGCCTCAGAACAGGACACAATCGACCCCACAGTCATATGTACCACAATTCAAGATCGGCACCTCAACTACTTGTACATGTGGACAGGCGCCTTAGACTGATGAACACATACTTCAAAATTGCACTGAATTTAGGAGACTGAAGAAAATCCATTGACCCATAGATCATCGTCATCATCATCAAATGCCATCTCCGCAGCGAAGGTTGGCTACCATGGAGCGCCATTCTGTTCTGTCTCTTGCTTTGATGGCGCTGGTTGTCATAGGCTGATTTGTCCATCTTTTGATGTACCTCGCCCATGTTAGTCTTGGTCTGCCAGTGCCTCTTTTATCTTGTATTTTCACCTCCAGGATTACTTTTAGTAGGTTGTTGTGTCTTTTGACATGGCACACAAATCGCATTTGTCTTGTTTGAATTGTGATTAGTAGTTCTCTTTTTATTTAAAGTTGTTTTAAGACATCATTTCATCATTTCTTTTCTTTTCCTTCCATACAATTCTACATATTCTTCTATATATCCACATTTCAAAGGCTTTAATTCTCTGTTCTGTTTTCTTGTCTAATGTAAACGTTTCTACGCCATAAAGGAATGTTGAGAAGACATAACATTTTGCTATTCGCTGTCACCATACCACTTTTTTTCTTCTTTTATTTTAGTATTGACTATTATCATCAGCTTTACAGCAGCTTCGCATCTCTACGCATCTTGATGCCTTTAGTTCTTTATTTGCTATTCTTAGTTTTATCTCTGGAGATATTTGTTTTGATGTTAGTATGTTCTTCATGACATTAACATTACTTTTTGCCATTCCTATTCTTTTGTTTATTTCAGTTTAACACTTTCCATCACTGGTTAAAGTATGTCCAAGGTAGTTGTATTTCTGAACTGTCTCCAGGTCTATTCTTTCACTTTTTATATCCACTTGTGGGTTTTGAGTATTTTCTTTGTATATGATCATAGTTTTAGTCTTTTTGGTATTCATATCTAGTCCATATTTTTTTACTTGTCATATTTATTTCATTAAATAATTGTTGTAGATCTTTAGGATGTTCTGCTAGTAGTACAGTATCGTCAGCATATCTTTGGTTGCTGATTATCTTTCCATTAATTCGTGGGCCTGGCATCTCTGTGATGTTTTTAAAGATTTGCTCAGTGTATCGATTGAACAAGTTTGGTGATATGATGTATCCCTGTCTTACTCCTATTTTTATATCAATGGGTGTAGAGGTCTCTTTGTTATATTTTATTATTGCTATTTGTTCCCAAAATATATTACATATTAGTCGTAAGTCCATGTCATCTATATGTATCTATTTTAGGCATTATATAAGCTGTTTATGGTGTACTATATCAAAAGCTTTGGTGTAGTCTATGAAGGAGGCATATATTGGTTTGTTTACTTCTGTGTACTTTTCGATTGATGTTCTCATGCAGAATATGGCTTCTTTTGTGACACTATTTTCCCTAAATCCAAATTGCTGCACATCTAATTCAGTATTGATTTTATTATGAATTCTTCCCTGTATAACTTTTACCAAGTTTTTGTAACATGACGCATTTGGTTTATTGTTCTAAAGTCACTGCATTCAACTGCACCATTCATTTTAGGCAATGTAATGAAAGTTGATGTTTGAGTTCATTGACCCACAGATGCAACAATAAAAACAAAACTATATGGGCTACTGCAAAAATTACAAAAGACATTAAAATGTATACAAGAAATGACATTGCAGATATAGACAATACTTCAGGCGAACGAAAGAGAAATAGATAGAACCTCTTGTCTGAATAAAGTAAATCTAAATTTAACTTGATGTTAACTGATGCTCGTTTTGCTGTTTTTAATTTAACTCTAAGTTTTCCAACGACTGGTACATGATCGGTATTTCAATCGACCCCTGGTCTAGTGTTCACACACCAGACTGTTTCTAAGTATGTTGTTTATCATTTTATAATCAATTCGATTACGCTTGTTCTTTCCTGGGTTTTGCTATATCCATAGACGTCTTGGGTGTTGCATAAACTAGGTATTTCCTATAATAATGATGTGTGTGTTCTTGGCCAGTCAATATGTTTATCAACTCTTTCATTACTCTCTCCGGAGAGAATGACTGAATATATATATATATATATATATATATATATTGAGATAGAGAGAGAAATAGTGAGAGAGATAGTGAGAGAGAGAGAGGGAGAGAAAGAAAAGTGTCATGCTATGTGTCAAATGCAAGGTGTAGTGGCTACAGTAACATAGAAAAAGAGATTGTCAAAAATGTCGTGCCCTAACCTCACCACCATGTATGCGAGAAATAAACATCGAGCCAATGTGTCACGAACTTAATGCTCTGTACTAAAAGACAAAACAGGAAAAGTCCATATAAGCTTATCCTGTCACACATGGTCAACAAGTGGGTGAATGTTCTTTGTGTCCCTTGAACTTGACATAACGTTTGGCACATCAACAGAAGATGGATGCTTGTATAATTATGGCTCACAGTAGCCGACTATTACCATTATAACATAATGTCTGATTATTACACAAATCAGAAATAATACATTAATTACCACATGACAAGACTGGTTATCCAGGCTGTAAACATCAGTGCATGATTATCAACTTTATCTTGATTGGCTGAATGTTAAAACTGTACTTGGTAATGAGTGAACAGTTTCGAGGTTTCTTTTGCACACACAAAAATCCCATTTTTAATGTTAACATTACTTACCCATAAAGTTTGATTTGCAATCTGAAATGAAAGATTAAAGCTGTTGCATAAAGAGAATATTCTCTCAAAACAGTTGTTTTCTAGAGAGATCATAGTTGGTGTTGCTAAAGAACATAGTGGTTGGTCTCAGTAAAGAACATAGTGGTTGGTGTTAGTAAAGAACTCATTGGTTGGTGGTACTAAAGAACACCGTGGTTGGTGTTACTAAAGAACACAGTCGTTGGTGTTACTAAAGACCATAGTGTTTGGTGTCACTAAAGAAGACAGTGGTTGTTGTTACTAAAGAACGCAGTGGTTGGTCTTAATAAAGAACACAATGGTTGGTGTTACTAAAGAACACAGTCGTTGGTGTTACTAAAGAACACTGTGGTTGGTATTACTAAAGAACACATTGGTTTATTTCTACTAAAGAACACAGTGGTTGGTGTCACTAAAGAACACAGTGGTTGGTGTCACTATAGAGTACAATGGTTGGTGTTATTAAAGAGCATCAGTGGTTGGTGTTACTAAAGATTACAGTGGCTTATTTCCACTAAAGAACACAGTGGTTTATGTTACTAAATAATACAGTGGTTTATTTCTACTAAAGATCACAGTGGTTTATGTTACTAAAGAATACACTGGCTTATTTCTACTAAAGATCGCAGTGGTTTATGTTACTAAATAACGTAGGAATGACTGGTATATGTTCCATATTCGTCACTGTACACTCTGGATTCAAAGCAAATTATCGAGCTGGCGGGCTGCCGTGGATGGTGAACGTGTAATTGCCTGTGCTGACATTCTGAATGCGCTGAGAGAGGTAGGGCGAGTAATGATTGAGGCAATGATTATGAATCTACAACCATACTCAGACTGCGTGAACATTACATGAGATAGGTAGAGCGAGTAATGATTCAGGCAATGATCATGAATCTACAACCATACTCGGACTGCATGGACATTACATGAGAGAGGTAGAGCGAGTAATGATTCAGTCAAAGATCATGAATCTACAACCATATTCAGACTGCGTGAACATTACATGAGAGTGGTATAGCGAGTAATGATTTAGGCAATGATCATGAAGCTACAACCATACCCAGAATGCGTGAACATTACATGAGAGAGGTAGGGCGAGTAATGAGTCAGTCAATGATCATGAATCTACAACCATACCCAGAATGCGTGAACATTACATGAGTGAGGTAGAGCGAGTAATGAGTCAGTCAATGATCATGAATCTACAACCATACCCATAATGCGTGAACATTACATGAGAGAGGTAGGGCGAGTAATGAGTCAGTCAATGATCATGAATCTACAACCATACCCAGAATGCGTGAACATTACATGAGTGAGGTAGAGCGAGTAATGAGTCAGTCAATGATCATGAATCTACAACCATACCCATAATGCGTGAACATTACATGAGTGAGGTAGAGCGAGTAATGAGTCAGTCAATGATCATGAATCTACAACCATACCCAGACTGCCTGAACATTTGTCAAACCCGGAGACGCCAGAAATGATAGCTTTGAGAGAAGACACAGAAAAATAACAAATGAACACAGAACTGGAGTAATCAGTCTCCACGGTGAGAGGTATACCTGGAGGGAGATCTAACACTTATGGGCGTGTCTGACGTGTAGCGAGAATGATCCGGTATCTGAACTAAGCTAAATCGTAGTTGACTAGGTACTTATTCCATCTAAAAAGTAAATGTTCACATGAAGGTGTAAATGGTACACGGCAAAACAAACCATTTACTTGAAAGTATCACAATGTTGAAATGTCCTAATCACTTAGCCCGCATTTATCTAACTACATAGACGATTTATCCATTACTATTAACCACCGTCCGTTCTTAATCTTTTTTCTCTTTTTTACTCTAAATTATCTCTGGGTCGTGTCTATCAATATTCTATCTAACAGGTAAGCATGTGCATCTTTGTTACGCTCTTCCCTATATTTATTTGTGTTCTGATGTTTTATTCTTGAAGCCCGAGACTGAAACGCTACATTGTTTATTCTTCAACATTAACAATATCCAGAAAACACCCCTTGTTTATAAACTGTTCATGGCCATGTGCATCTAACTCTTGTTTCAGTCCGTATATTGACCTACGCTCTCTTTCTTTATACATTAAATCACAAGTTAAAAAATCAATGCAAGAAACATTTCGAGCTGGACTAAATGAAAGGTGGCGGAATTAGGAAGTAAACAAAGACTTTAACTGATAGATGACATTCTAAGAGGAGGCAAATCATGGTTGGTCCGCGCAGATGTTATCAAACAGGTATATGGGCTTGCCAGTATCAACACTGACGAGGAGTGGATATCGGTATCTGAGTCATTAGGAAGCACATTCTTGTGTATTGTTACACTCAGAAAGAAGTGCCGAGAGCAGATTCTATTCGTGTTTGACGCGCAGGTCAACGCTCTCATTTTGGATAACACCGACGAGGCAGATGCAGTCATCTATACAGACGGATCCGTAATACAACACCAACGGAGTACATGGGCATTAACTGCACGATCTGCGGGCTAGACAGTCAAAGAGGACAGCGGGGCTTACGTTATGACCACGAGTAGCATGACAATGGAGATGATGGCAGTGACCAAGATAGTCATCTAGTTCGAGTCACAAAACTACACCCACGCCTCTATACTGAATGATTCGTTGAGCATGGGAAACGTGGAGTCTTTCGGATGAAGTAAATGGGAGTAAAGAGAGGAACAGCCTCAAACGAGAGGCTTAGTGGACACATAAGAGGACGTATCAACCAACACGGAGCTGGTGTCGGTAGTCGTTGGACGGGACATGCTGCATCTACGGACATGTTCGGGGTACAATCATGATAACCAACAAATAAATCAATAACTAACCTCATGACAATGACAGTTTGGAAGGTCGACATTCAGAAGCTAGATACATACGTGACTTCATGGGAAGAGCACTCCAAAAGTAAACATTAGGTCGTCATCACTTCACAATACTTTGTCATTATCATCATTATTAAGTATCGTGTTTGTTAGCATTGGTGATCATGTCTCTATATAATTGTCTACATCAGCATGTGTAATTGTTATGTACATCAGCATGTGTAATCGTTGTGTACATCAGCATGTGCAATCGTTGTGTACATCTTTTAAATGTTGTGGGTGACCTTTTACAAAAAAAAAAAAAAAAAAAAAAAAAACTCTTAAATAGTCCTTTATTGTTCCTCTTTTTTCCTGATCCACTTTCCCCTTCAATATTTCCAGCTGTCACAGCACGTTGCAGTTGTTCCTTTTCAATGCCTGCCCAAAAATGGTGAATGTCATTGCTAATGATCAATTTACAAGAACTGAACTTCTATTAAGTTCTAGTTATTTCCATAAGTCGTTAAAACATCTAGATGGTCACGATATGTTAAGAGCACATACGTTTAACATATATTGATCGTTTTACATCAGAATGATATTACCCTCTCTGCACAATAAACAACCTAGAAGAATAAAATAGATGGGATGTTAGTTTACTCAACATGTTCTCACTACTGTGAGATATGCGTGTATGAGTAATTACCGTTTACAATATATAGGACGAACACAATTTGTATCTGTTGTTATGTTTATGTAATTCACCATTGATATTGCTTGACATTCGCATATTATTGCAAATGCTCTGTTCCTTTGTCATTGATTCACCTGCTTCCTTACGATACAAGTGCGGTGAGAAAATATGTTGCCCCAAATCTGTAACTCTGAAAACAGCACTCCGAGATGGCACCGATGTTGTAATAATCATTAAGAAGATAACTATTAGGGAATTTAGCGGCGATTGTCAGGAACATGACTCATGTACACAGCAGAAGATAAATGAAATAGCACCGACATTTAGTGTGTCTGGGTCTTGTGACACAATATCAATAGAAAGGCTAAGTCTCTCGTCACTAAATTGTCACTTGCGACAAATCATGAGCACATCACTATGACCTAGAAAACAAGCACCAGGCTATGGATAGATATAAGGTCACAACTACCTCGACATTTTATAAACACCGATTCGATGGTAAAAGTGAGTATGGCCATATTGTAAGACTGCGAGGGCGTAGTTCACAAATATGTTTTTGTAACACGGAAGTACGATATCTCGAATTGCCATGCGTCAATGTTGCAGAATCTCAGCTCACAGTTGTTGCGTATTCATCCAGTCAAACACGAAATTCTTCATCACGTCAATGCTCACAGATATATAAGTCGACAAGCAGTGGCTGTACCGTGCATCTCAAGTTCCACATTTAACCACACCCACCGGACAACACCGGATTTTTTCTGGGAAAGTAAAAGCAGCACGGGCGTAATACCGACCACATTACCCCAAAAATCATGTGCTGAAGGTCTGTAAAATATAGGGTCACTAACACCATATTTCCCTATACGCCACTTGGCGTGACGGGGGGTACTTTACTTTTTTTTTTTACCGGACAACACTCTGCAATCACCTGGTGTTTCCTTCTCCATCCCGGAGCTGAATGAACACCTTGAATGGACACCGGTACGCTCCGGGCGGGTAGGTGTAAGCAGCTGTGTGTATCTGGATTCGGAATATGACGTCTGGTTTCTTCATTGACGGAATGCAACACTGTATCCGTCTTAGCGTTTTTATGAATCGGATGGTGACTACTTGAGAAATGCGACACACTTATACTGATAACAACATAATATGTCATTAATTGTACAGCACATGTATGTATCTGGGTGTCCGGTTAGCGCAATCGATAGGCGGTTGGCTTACCACGGCAACAGCCGGGGTTCGTAATCCTGGCGAGGACACCTGGGTTTTACTAATTCCCTAAAAATTAGTAGGAGCCGCGATAGCTCAGTGGTTAGTGAACTGGACTACTACGGACAAGGGGTAGGGTTCGATCCCAACCGACGGCTCCGGGTTCACCCAGCCTTAAATGGGTACCGGATTTTTTCTGGGAAAGTAAAAGCAGCACGGGCGTAATACCGACCACATTACCCCAAAAATCATGTGCTGAAGGTCTGTAAAATATAGGGTCACTAACACCATATTTCCCTATACGCCACTTGGCGTGACGGGGGGTACTTTACTTACTTACATGTATGTATCTGACATATCATTGAAACTATGACCACAGGAGCAAACCTTCGCATATTGCGCATAGAACAAAGAGAAAGCAAAAATTTATATTCGTGGCTTCTTTTTCAAAATAAGACTGTACTGAAACTCTACTGTTTCAACCTGTCAAACGAGAACCTCGTATGGTACTAAGTTTCTCAAGTTCTGGCTCATAGACTTTGTATTGTCGTTGCCAAGAGTCACATCGTAATAATGTAAACGTGCACCAATCCTGCTATTCAATCACTTGACAAATGTGTCATATCTATGTCAACACTGTTGACAAATGTGTCATTTCTATGCCAAAACTGTTGACAAATATATCATTTATATGCCAAAACTGTTGATAAATGTGTCATTTCTATGTCTAAACTGTTGACAAATGTGTCCTTTCTATGCCAAAACTGTTGACAAATGTGTCATTTCTATGCCAAAACTGTTGACTTATATGTCATTTCTATGTCAAAACAGTTGACATTTTTAAAGATTACGAGACCACGTTTCAGCTAAAATTTGAAAAAACTACTTGGTTGTAACATTAGAATAAGCAAATGTGTTAACTTATCTATTGACTGCAAAGTGTGATTTTAATGTGGAAACACAAATATCAGACTTAATGAATAATTGCACAGTCAGTAGTTGACGATAAGCTGAAACTCATAAACAGTTGAAGCGCTATTCATGTTGCATTCGCTGTTGATGAAACCATTTCTTGTAGTTCTCTTGCAGTCTCTTCCATGCAGTCTAGTAGTGTTTGCTGTGGAGTTTGTTTGGCTGTTCCTCAGTCACATGTTACACAACGTCACTGATTGCTATCGTGTGTAGATCTGCACTGAGGCCACAATCACCTGTTCCGAGTCTAAATATCTAGGTCTGCTCATGTCTAATAAGTTTGTTTATCCGATTTATTTTGAAGAAAACTCTCAGTATGTTGACCCAAAAATCTATACTTTTTTCTTCCACCTTTTTTCACTTTCGGTTTTTTCTTTTTCCTGTCCCGCTTCTTCCTCTTTTCGCAGTTTCCATCCATTAAATGGGCGTGGATGAGTTGTGTCCGCTGTTTTTTGGCGCCGCTCGAGTTATCTTAATCGTTCGGCACTAAACAATTTTCGGTATAGACGCATACATATGCTTATCCAATTATGCCTGGACAGCGGCCATTTTTTGGGGTCTACTCTTTTGGCTTTTAATTGCCAAGGGTTTTTCAACGTGCGTTGAGTGTACTTCCTGTTTCTCGCTGCTTTCTGAGAGGGTATCGACCCTCACAACCCAGACACCAGTGTAAGGTAAAGCCACGTGATGGCATCAACTCTCACAACACAGACACCAGTGGAAGTTAAAGTCACGAGATGGCATCAACTCTCACAACACAGACACCAGTGGAAGTTAAAGCCACGAGATGGCATCGATGGTCACAACCCAGACACCAGTGGAAGGTAAAGCCACGAGATGGCATCGACTCTCACAAGACATATACCAGTGGAAGTTAAAGCCACGAGATGACATCGACTGTCACAACACAGACACCAGTGGAATTTAAAGCCACGAATAAAACACGTATTCGATTTGTTTTTAAGTATTTCTGCCGCCTGTGGTAGAGATCGAGCTCGGGACCTTCTTCCCTATAGGCCGACGTCTATCCTTTAGACCACCCAGTTCCTTTTGTCTGTGTTTAGCAACTAGTTATGTCATTTCTTGAAAATGGTATCTACCATAAATCCCTCATGTTGTGGAGAACGGGGGTCTTTCCCACAAGTTGTGGCTAGGTGGCCTACTGGTCGTTATTGCTAGACGAGCCTATACAATGAGTAGTTAATCTTGGGTCGGTAAACAAGACGAATCTCAAAATTGTCGTCCATGTTTATAAGACTTAGGCTCCCAAGTGTTTACCTGTTTCGTAAAGCCGAGTTTGTGCATGAGTATAGACCTTGGTTTCAGCTTATCCAAGAAATGTTGATAACATTTATTATATTTTTCTAATGCTATTTTCCATATCTCCTTCTTCAGCGATCAGCTATTTCTTACGCATTTCGACATTTAGACCAGCCTGGGGCACAAATAAGACGATGTGTTTCAGGTCATCACCGGTTCCCCATAGGTTCCTGATATAGGGTTGTTTCTGTGGGTCACATTTGTGTTCTAAGAGTTTTATATTGCTTCGGTTCTGTATTTGTATGCGGTCCTGTATTTTTATTTTGGAATTTGGTTGGCTGCTTCGCGGTCATATGTTGCAACGTCACTGTGTCCTGCCATGCTTACTGGTGCTACAAGGACCTGTTCTGCGCCTGAATAACTTGGTCAGGCCTATTATCACTTGAAATCATAAGAATATATTGAACTAAAATATATAATTTGAATAATAATTGTCTAAAAACAGGAATTTATATTTTGATGAGATTAAACGTTTTGCTGAAGAAATAATTGCTTCTATGCATCAGTAGTTATTGCTGCTGGCTTATTAACCGGAATTACATGAACTAAAAGCGATATTCCACCGCCATGTTATTGTGGTTCACATATGAAGATCACATAAAGCGAAAGTGACTAAGTGATTTATAACTATCATGCCTTTCGCTGACGGAAATAGCTGACTAAATTTTAAACTAATATAAAATATATGTGTATATACGCATAAATATATATATATATATATATATATATATATATATATATATATATATATATATATATATATATATATATATATATGTAATATAATATATAATACAATATATGTAATATAATTTAAATATAGGTGTATGTAATGTTTTGGACTAGTTATGCCATGGTTCAGTTATTCCATTTCTTTTTGTCATACTCTTGTGACATTTATAAGTTTGATCCCCTTTGCCAATTTAGTATATCATAGCTTCCATTTCTTCACGGTCACATACAAGGGGCGTTTCAAATGTAATGCATCACATCGGTTTTCTCATCTAAAAATAAACATAGAATCATGCAAATCTACTCCTTTAAATATTGCATTTGTCGATTGTGTGCACCGAAATGCACTACAATCGGCCAACTAATACGACTGTACAAAACCGTTGAAAAGGAACATGTTAGCAACTTGAAATGATGTTGAAATGCGCTGAAGGCATTATTTTTGCTTAGCCTTAGAGCTGTCAATCTGCACTGGTAGTGCAGATGCAATTTAAAAAAAAATAAACTCTCGGATTCTCTAACGTTTGTACATGATGGGTTCCACGAAATCTCACGAATGAGCACCGATTGCAAAGAAACGCAATTTCTTCTGAACTGTTGTAGCGCTGCAATGTTGATGTAGATAACTTTTTAATTAAGATTGTTATATGTTATACAATCTGGGCCAGAAACGAAGTGCAGCAAACAGCTCGACGCTGTGCTAATGAGTACTGGCTCCAGCATAGCGACAGCATCCAGACTGCATCTCCAACTGGTAACCTAAATGTAATGTATGATGGCATAAATAAATCCTTCGGACCAACAAAACACACTATATCTCAACTAAAGACATTCAGTGGGGAGAAAATAACAGATAGAGGTGAACAGATGGAAAGATGGGTGGAACATTATTCTTCACTTTATTCAATCGAAAACACTTTTACACCAAACGCCCATGACGCCATCCAATGTCACCAACCTATAGAAGAGTTAGACATTGAACCAATTGTAGAGGAACTTAGCAAGGCCATAGATTGCTTGGCCACCGGCAAGGTTAGCAAGGCCATATATAGCTTGGCCACCGGCAAGGCACCAGGACAAGATGGGATCCCTCCCGATTTGACCAAATTAGGCAAAAGTGCTCTCTTACATCCCCTGCTTGAAGTACTAAATCAATGCTGGAAAGAGAAAACCATTCCTCAAGATATGAGAGACTCCGTAATTGTAACTCTTTACAAAAATAAAGTAGATACATCGATTGCAACAACTACAGAGGCATCCCCTTACTCAGCATCATCGGCAAGACCTTCACCAGAGCTATCTTTAGGAAGGCTACAAAAACTCGCAGAACGCGTATATCATGAACCGCAATGCGGCTTTAAATCCGCAAGACCAACTGCAGACATGACTTTCTCTTTACGTTTGCTACAAGAAACATCTTCACCATCGTGTGCCATACCGGTTGGTGTAGGTGATCATGTCCCTCCACAAACTTCTATCTACAGTGCATCGTATCAGTTCTGTTGTTGACTGTTTTCCATGCCATGACACCAAGCTATGCAGTATTTTCTATCTTTGTCGCCCGCGATCTCTGTTTCCTTTTATTTTGCCATTTGTAACCAAGTATTCCAACTTTCCTCTTTTCATGATGTGCCCTAAAAATGTTGATTGCTTCAATCTGATGTTTTTTAAGAGATCCCTTTTTGTGTTAGCCTCTTTGAGAACTTCCTCATTGGTCTTTTTAGCTTTCCAGGGAACTTTCAACATTCTTCTGAGAGATCCCATCTCTGTGGCCTCTAATAGTCTTTTTATTTGTTTGTCTACTGTCCATGATTCCCTTCCATAGGTCAGAATTGGTTCTACATAGCACCGAATAACTCTCTTTCTCATTTTTATTGACATAAATTTGTTGCATAAGATAGTTTTCTTTTTCTTAAATGCTATTTTGGCCTGAGCTATTCTGCTTTTTTATTTCTGTGGTGCATCTCCAAATCTAGAAAAATCTAGAGAGCAGAAAAAGCCTCCCTTCGTCGCCTTTATAGACCTTACAAAGGTTTTTGACCTTGTTAGGCAGGGACGGTCTTTTCTAAATACTTTCCAAAAAAGGCTGCCGACATACTGTGCTGACACTAGTTCAATCGTTTCATGTGGATATGAAGGGCACCATCCAATACAACGGCAGCACATACCAACCCTTAAGCATACTCAGCGGTATCAAGTAGGAATACTTTATTTTTCCAGCTCTTTAGATTCTTATTCGCTGTTCTATTAATACATGAGTTCTCACATTCGAATGAAGGTGTCTATCTTCTCGCCAGATGTGATTGATCATACTAGATTGTTCAATCTGGCAAGACTAAAGGCATGATCCAAAATCAGAAATATCTCTATTAGAGACATGTTATTTGCTCACGACGCTGCACTTGTCACACAAGGTCAGGAAGAACTTAAAGAATGGTGCATCGCATGCCTGTCGAGACTTCGGTTTCATAATAAGTTTGCAGAAAACTAACATACTCGGTCAGAACGTCGAAGCAACACCTGCAATCTCTATCGACAAACTATAAACTTGATGTCGTGCGGCAGTTTACCTACATGTGGTCGATCATCAAGGACAAACTATCTTTAGATACAGAAATTGAGACCCGCATTGTTAAAGCTGCTACCACCTTCGCCTGTCTTTCTAGGCGTGTCTGGCAAAACAGCAAAATGACAATTAAAACACAGGCCTCAGTTTACGATGCCTGCATAATTAGTATCCTCATGTATGTCAGCGAATCTTAGGCAACCTATGCAAAGCAAGGTACCATACAGGTTGGCGTAGGTGATCATGTCCCTCCACAATCTTCTATCTACAGTGCATCGTATCAGTTCTGTTGTTGACTGTTTTCCATACCATGACACCAAGCTATCCAGTATTTTTTGTTTCTTTGTCGTCCGCGATCTCTCTTTCCTTTTATTTTGCCAGTTGTAACCAAGTATTCCAAATTCCCTCTTCTCATGATGTGCCCGAAAAATGTTGATTGCTTCTTTCTGATGTTTTTTAAGAGCTCCCTTTTTGAGTTTTTGTGTTAGCCTCGTTGAGAACTTCCTCATTGGTCTTTTTAGCTGTCCAGGGAACTTTCAAAATGCTTCTGAGAAATTCCATCTCTGTGGCCTCTAATTGTCTTTTCCTTTGTTTGTCTACTGTCCGTGAGAAATGCATAGTCGACTAAAAATCCATATTCATGCATGGCTGACGGAATCTACTACTATTACTATCACTACTACTACTACCACTACTACTACTACTACTACTAATACTGCTAATGCAACTAATACTGCTACTACTGCTACTACTGCTACTGTTTCGTAATACTTACCTTTATGAGGCTATCAAACACATGTATTAGCTAAAAAACATAAAGGGTATAATTCATCATTTTTGTGTCTCCTCATCGAAGGTTGGCTACATTGAGTGACATTCCGCTCTGTCTCGTGCCATGATAGTGAAGGTTGTCCATTGTTTATGCTACTCGTCCATGTTATTTTTGGTCTGCCTCCTTTACCTTGTATTTACCTTGCAAGATTACAATTTTTTATTCCGCATATATTGATGGAGGCTAGTTGATATATTTCTATCTCCATCTTCTATGATTTCTCTGAGCATCAAACGTTTATCCCTTACCGACCTGCTTTGTCCTACTGAAAATTATATCTTCCCTCGACGCTGATAGGTACATGAGGAAGGAAAGAAGAAGAAGAAAGGAGAAGAAGATTACATTTAGTAGGTTGATGTGTTTTTTATCATGCCGCAAACTCCTCATTTATCTTGTTTGAATTGTGTTTAGTAGTTGACTTTTTATTTATATTTGTTTTAAGACTTCATCGTTCGAGGTCTTTTCTTTTCATCCAGTGCCCTATTTTTTTCAATAAATCCACATTTCAAAGACTTCACTTTTCTCTTCTGTTTTACTCATTATGTTATCCTTATTTACTTTTTGGAGAGTGTCGGTTATTTTCCCGGAGGGGTCAAATGCTTTTATTTTTCTATCGGGGATGACATAAAAGATCAGACCCGAACATCTCTCAGCGACTGCATTACAAATCGGTCCTTTAACTTTCTGGTCCGATAAATCAGGCAGACCCCAGGGTTGGAGAAATGTAGGAAAGGTAACTTTTTTAAAATCGATTAAATGTGTATAAACTATATATAAAATGTATATACAACAGGTAACATTTATATACATAATACTTTTATAAAAGGTCTCATGAACATCTGCACACAACTCAAACAACATAGATTACGCTGGTTTAGTCACATCCACCGTATGAAAGATGGCCGTATACCGAAATATAATATCTATTGACAACTAGCAGATGACACAAGAGCTAGCGGGCGCCAAAAACTTCTATTTATAGACTTGTGTAAACGTGACATGAAGACTCTGAACATAAACCTGCAGCCTTGGAAGAAAGCCTAGCGCTGCAGACTGCAATTTTTAGAAACACAGGCTAAAGTTCAAACTCAATCAAGAAGCAGACAGATTCATAGAAAAAGATAACACACGCCGAATTATAAGAAAAAACATATGCAATTTCTCCAAATGTCAAACAAGGAGGCCAGTGCAGTGGTAGTCAGGCATTGTTTTCAATGTCTCTATTGCAACTCCATTGATACAGACTACCAAAGACTGCATGGACTTAGTCGTTCAGTTGAGTCAACAAGCTACGATGAATGACATCGACTAAACAACAATCCCGGATATCCCATTGCAGTTCTATCTATAACCTCTGAACAGAAACTCGAATGTTTCAATTATATGCCTATAAGTTACTTAATGAGAACCATTTCACGGCTTACATCGTAGGGTTCGCAAGTGATCTTGCTCATCAGAACCACCTGCGTGGATAATGAAGCTGAGTCTGAAGTTAGACTGCAACACACTCTCAGCTTCGGTCGTGGTGATTCACCACCAAAATAGCATCATCACAAAAGGTCCTGCTCCATCCTTGTTGGAATGTTTGAGATCACTTACAGTAGCACAGATCCCAATGCCTGAATAAACTCTCATGTACACATACTGGACAAAGATACCACCTGTTGTATACATACTGGACAAAGATACCACATGTCGCACACATACCAAAGATACCACCTGTCATGCATATACTGGACATAGATACCAGCTCTTATACACATACTTGAAACAGATACCAGCTCTCATACACATACTGGAAACATATAAACTCTCAGACACATACTGGACATAGATACAAGCTTCCGTACACTTACTGGACATATATACCAGCTTTTATACGCATACTGGAAATATATACCAGCACCCATACACATAGTGGACATAGATACCAGCTCTCATAAACATACTGGACATAGATGCCAGCTCCATACACATACTGGACACAGATACCAACTCTCATACACATACTTGACATATATACCATCTCTCATACACATACTGTACAATGATACCTGGACTAATACACATACTGGAATTATATACCATCTCCCATACGCAGACTGGACATATATATCAGCTCTCATACACATAATGAACATAGATAACAGATCCCATATACATTAATGGACATAGCTACCAGCTCTTATACATAGATACCAGCTTTCATACACAAACTGGACATTTATAACAGCTCTCATAAACAAACTGGACATTGCTACCAGCTATTATAAACATACTTAATATACGTAGATACCAGCTCCCGTACACACACTGGACAATGCTACGAGCTATCATACACAAATTAGACATTGCTACGAGCTCTCATACACACACTGGACATTGGTACGAGCTTTCATACTCTTAATGGACATTGATATGATAATTTATCCAAGTCTCTCAGTGTGGACATCACTCTCACAGAGTAGACAGAAGAAGAGCATCTCCAGCTGGTAGGCTACATATTCTCCTGACAATTATCTAGTCCAACATCTTGCCCACCAAATTGAGCAGGATAATCACGATGATAGCACTGTTCGTTCGGCGGTCATTGTCAACAAATGCACATTCTTTAAATCCCATAATCACTGGCTTACCTAAAACGTGTACTTGTCGTCACTTCCGGAAATGTCGACCACTAGCGATAATTTAAACGCTTTTTCACGACCAAAAGATTGCAGATTTGTTTCATTACAAAAAAACGCTTCAGATATACAATGTGTGATCACACAGTTAACGATTACAACAGCCATCATCATCATCATCATCGAGTGCCATCTCCGCAACGAAGGTTGGCTACCATGGAGCGCCATTCTGCTTTGTCTCTTGCTTTGATGGTGCAGCTTGTCATAGGCTTATTTGTCCATCTTTTGATGTTACTTGTCCATGTTAGACTTGGTCAGCCTCTGCCACTTTTACCTCGTATTTTCCTCCCAAGGATGCTTTTAGTTGGCTGTTGTGTCTTTTAGCATGGCCTAAAAATCGTATTTGTCTTGTTTGAATTGTGTTTAGTAGTTTTCTTTTCAATTTTAGTTGTTTTAAGACTTCATCGTTTGTTTTCTTTTCCTTCCATCCAATTCTACCTATTCTTCTATATATCCACATAACAGCCGTCTTTGTATAATAAAACACAACATTACACACATTTGCAACGGACACAAACGTAATCACGATGTGGCAACATCTAAATGATTGATTTCTATGTTGTTTTACTCACCGTAAAAATGAAGTAGTAACTCTAAAAAGGGAGGCGACTAGTATATGTAGAAGTACGTCATGTTTCATAACACAATGACTCGTCACAGACAGCAATGTTTCACAAAAATAGATGAGCTCAAAAATTACGTTTTTTTTTTAAAAAAATGTTTCTATGTTTCAATAATTAGAATGTGTATCTTACCTAAGTTTTTGATAGAGTACACCACAAACAACTTATAGAATGCCTAAAAGAGATACATCTAGATGACATGGATATACGACTAATATGCAATCTATACTGGGAGCAAACAGCAATAATAAAATATAACAAAGAGTTCTCTACACCCATTGATATAAAAAGAGGAGTAAGACAAGGATGCATCCTATCACCAAGCTTGTTCAATCTATACACTGAGCAAATCTTTTAAAACATCATAGAGATGCCAGGCCTACAAATTAATGGAAAGATAATCAATAACCTAAGATATGCTGACGATACTGTACTACTAGCAGAAAATCCTAAAGACCTACAACAATTACTTAATGAAATAAACACGACAAGCAAAAAATATGGACTAGATATGAATATCAAAAAGACTAAAACTATGATCATAAACAAAGAAAATACTCAAAACCCACAAGTGGATATCAAAATTGAAGGAATAGACCTTGAGACAGTTCAGAACTATAACTACCTTGGACATACTATAACCAGTGATGGAAAATGTACAACTGAAATAAACAAAAGAATAGGAATGGCAAAAAGTAATTTTAATGTCATGAAGGACATACTAACATCAAAACAAATAACACCAGAGCTAAAACTAAAAATAGCAAAACGTTACATCTTCTCAATATTCCTATATGGTGCTGAAACATGGATATTAGACAAGAAAACAGAACAGACAATTGAAGCCTTTGAAATGTGGATATATAGAAGAATAGGTAGAATTGGATGGAAGGAAAAGAAAACAAACGATAAAGTCTTAAAACAACTAAAAATGAAAAGAGAACTTCTGAACACAATTAGAACAAGACAAATGCGATTCTTAGGCCATGTTAAAAGACACAACAGCCTACTGAAAGTAATCCTGGAGGGGAAAATACAAGGTAAAAGAGGCAGAGACAGACCAAGATTAACATGGACGAGTAACATCAAAAGATGGACAAATCAACCGATGACAACCTGCACAATCAAAGCAAGAGATAGAGCAGAATGGCGCTCCATGGTAGCCAACCTTCGTTGCGGAGACGGCACTCAATGATGATGATGATCTTACCTAAGTATTTAACAAAAAAAAGTAGAATTACTCTTATAATTCTAATGATATATAATAACAATACAACGAGACCCGTTATGCAAACTGGCGTGCACATATCGTAAATATACGTGCTTATTTAAATTATCGACACATTCAATTGTGGATAAATAAGTCATTATCTGGATGAGACGCTACAAATGTAACAATATCAGTCAATGCACTTTGATGGTTTTTATCATAGAAAAAAAATATTATAGCAAATATATTATGACACAATGTATTAACTGTTGAGTACAATGGAAATCAATTAATAAAGCGATTTATAGAGACCAGCTAACAGTTGCCTGCATGATAATCACTTTGTTCTTCAGGAAGTACTGACCGTGGAATCGAAGCAAGGAAAATAGCAAAGATATAGTGGTGGTATCAATGAATATTTTATCACGTGAACATACGTTTTTAACATAGCTTGACGCTTTCAAGCCGACTCAGCTGTAAACCCTAGCTGACTGAGTTAAGATAAGGTAAAAATAAAAAGAGCAAAGAAGCGCAAGTCCACACTCTGTAACCCTGCATGCTTAAATTGAATTTACTCTCTTTGGGTATTATACATGATTGGACTTGGACATTAAACTTACTTATATCGACTTTTAAGTCTAAACTTACCACTTTACACGTAGCTTCTTGCGTTAATATTCGATTTAGATATTTATTTTAAGTGACTGCTTTGTTTATATCTGTTCATAAACAGTATTTATCTCTTGATTATATGGCTCATAAAACCAGATTGTTCATTAGTGTTGTGCGTTTATACCATTCACACTTAGATATTTATTTTAGTAATCGGCTATCTATCTATCTATCTATCTATCTATCTATCTATCTATCTATCTATCTATCTATCTATCTATCTATCTATCTATCTATCTATCTATCTATCTATCTATCTATCTATCTATCTATCTATCTATCTATCTATCTATCTATCTATCTATCTATCTATCTATCTATCTATCTATCTATCTATCTATCTATCTATCTATCTATCTATCTATCTATCTATCTATCTATCTATCTATCTATCTATCTATCTATCTATCTATCTATCTATCTATCTATCTATCTATCTATCTATCTATCTATCTATCTGTCTGTCTGTCTATCTGTCTGTCTGTCTGTCTGTCTGTCTGTCTGTCTGTCTGTCTGTCTGTCTGTCTGTCTGTCTGTCTGTCTGTCTGTCTGTCTGTCTGTCTGTCTGTCTGTCTGTCTGTCTGTCTGTCTGTCTGTCTGTCTGTCTGTCTGTCTGTCTGTCTGCCTGTCTGTCTGTCTATCTATCTATTTATCTATCTATATATTGTCCTTTCGAGCCAATGTCGGCACAGAGGTCAGAACCTCAATCTAAAGAACATAAACATTGCGTGCCAAAATGGCGCATATTGCAGAGGTCACTGCTTCTAAAATCTTTGTCTCTGTTTCCATAACAATACTTTTTACAATGACATCTTGTCAAGCCATCTACATTTTCATTAATCGGCATCTACATATACATTAATTATTACATGTTTACTTCTAGACACAAAGTTTGGAAACAAATTTCTCCAATTACCCGATTTAATTAGTACATTCACTTAGGTATCTGCTAAGGCCTGCGTGTTAGGGTGGAATTTCCAGAATCAGAAGTTATATTGCGTCTTCAGCTATGCCAGCTGACGGCTGACGTAATTTTACCCACAATAATACTTCTCCCAAATCTGAAACGTCACAAACTTTGGGTGAGTCATTTCAGCTTCCGGGTCCTATCAATACTGTTGATGGTTGTGGAGCAACATTATAACGTGCATGCCATTGACTTTAGTAGAAGGAAACTAAAGAATCAATCGTGACTGTCATAAATACAATTTCTTTTACTTATTGACGTCATTACTACATCTAAGTTACTTACACCAAACCGTGTTGCCCTCAATTTTCTAACCTATGGAAACAACAATATTTAATTGACAGATGTGTACAACTCTAAACACATAAGTTTTTATTGTTTGTTTTCCTCTCCTTTACTGCCACATTTACCTTATGGCGTCAAATAGCGATATCGTTTTAGTACAGCGATTTCCTCCTTTGAAACAAAAATAAACAAGAGGTAACAATGGTTTGGTTAAGTGATCACATAGAAAGAATAATTTACTGCGAACCCTTTACACATGTTACACGTGAAGGTAAAGTCACGCTACAGAAAAAAATGATGAATTGATAGAAGATTAGAAATGTTAGGGAATTTGACAAAATGAGAGAAAAAGTGAAAAGCAAAATAGCGCAATTTCCGTGTTTTTCTTTCTCTAGATTTTATTTTAAACTCTTTTTGCCAGGGAGTCACAATAAAGGAGAACATACAGGCTCCTTGGCCGGTACGACTATATTCAATGGCAAGTCAATGGATCTGACATAAATGTTTAACAACCTACAAGAGATGGGTAGAAGCAAAGACTGACAACATTCCAAATACGTGGTCATCAAGACTGTGCAAATTAGGAGGACAGACATGTCGGGATTTAGGCCTACGGGAATTAAGATACAGTTGAGGGTCTCGCATCCGAACGGACCTCAAGTTTGTTTATATTTGAATATGTGAGGCTTTAGACCTGTCATGGTTAGTCTTGAAACAGGGGATATCAAAGTTTGTTTATAATAGAATAAATGTAATAGACCTTCACGGTTACTCATCTAGGATATCAAAGTTTGTTTATAATGGAATCAATTTAATAGACCGTCACGGTTAGTCATCTAGGATATCAAAGTTTGTTTATAATGGAATAAATGTAATAGACCGTCACGGTTAGTTATCTAGGATAACAAAGTTGCATTTTGCGTAGCCATCTTAGTGGCTAACGAGTTATATATACATAGAGCTGTTAGGGAAAACCAGTTGATGGGAATATAACTATATTTTAGACGAATGAGAAGATTTGTCATCCAATATTGAATTGGCACAATTAGCCGCTGTGTGCAGATGGATATGTTGAGGAAATAATAGAAGCACCTATGGATGTGTGCATTTAAATAACATAACATCAAATAATGGGTTCTTGCATTGTCATATGTTATTTAATTAAATTTTGACTTATCTCTTTCCCTACATATATGCATTTTCACTCATATAAATAAAATGTACGTCAGGCTATACAATCTTAAAACCTGAAGTGAAAAAAGCTATGCAAACATTGCAAATGGGAAAAAGCTGCAGGACCTGAAATCATACAGATGGAGAGAATAAAGGCACTATACTATTTTGGTATTGAAGTGATCACAGACATATGCAACGAAATATACAGCCTACATACCAAATGAACTAAAAACATCAACTTTCATTGCATTATATAAAATGAATGGTGCAGTTGAAAGCTGGAATTTTAGAACAAGCCTAATGAGCGATATACCAACAAATAATGCTAATGGTAAAACAAGGGAGGATTAACATTTTCAAAATTAAATACTGAATTAGAACAAGTATTAGGATATAGCAAAACCTGTGAGACAAAAGAAAACATATGTTGCATGAAATCATTAACCGAGAAGTACACAGAAGTAAACAAACCAATAGATGCCTTTTACATAAACTACACCAAAGCGTTTGATAGAATACACCGTTCACAACTTATAGACAGCATAAAAGATATATATCTAGATGACACAGATATACGAAAAAAATTGAATTTATATTGGGAGCAAACATCAATAATGGAATATAACAAAAATAAATCTACACCAATTGATATAAAAAGAGGAGTAAGACAAGGATGCATCCTATCACCAAGCTTGTTCAATCTATACACTGAGTAAACCTTTAAATATCACAGAGATGTCAGGCCTAAACATTAATGGAAAAGCAATCAATAACTTTAGATATGTTGATGATACTGTATTACTAGCAGAAAATCCTAAAGATCTGCAACAATTACTTAATGAAAAAAATATGACACGCAAAAATATGGATTTAAACACGAATATAAAAAAAGAATTATACTATGATCATTAGGACATTTAATATTCAAAACTTACAAATCTATATTAAAGGAAACGGAATTAACCTGGAGACAGTTAAGAGCTACAACTAACTTGGACATAACTATAACCAGTTACGAAAAAGGTAAAACTGAACTAAACAAAATAATAGAATTGATCAAAGTAATTTTAATGACATGAAAAGTATACTAACATCAACACACACAAAATAACAACAACTAAGAATAGAAAACATTTACATTTTCTCAACATTCCTGTATTATTTTTAGAAATATGGATATTAGACAAGAAAACAGAACGGAAAAGCTTTTTATAGTGGATTTATAGAAAATGAAGAATTTGAGGGAAAGAAAAAAAAACAAACGATGTCGTTTTAAAACAGCCAAAATGTAAATAGAAGTACAAAACACAATTTAAACAAAACAAGACAAATTATTGGGGCTTGTTAAAAGACACAGCAGCCCAGTAAAAGTAATCTTTGAAGGGAAAATACAAAGTTACAGAGGCAGAGGCAGAACAAGAATAAAATTGGCGATTACATCAAACGATGGACAATTTAGCCCATCATAACATGCACTAACAAAACAAGAGATAGAGCGGGATGGTGCACCATGGAAGCCAATTTTAGATGCGGAGACGGCACTCAATGATGATGGTGATGATGTACATATGTACATATAAACATATTTACTGCTTTTTGATAGAATAACAAGACATTATCTTCACGTAGGCAAACCATTGTTGTTGAATCTTAATTATTAGCAGTTTGTCAAATATTCCACGCATTATCGATTACCAATGTTGCATGTTTGCCATTTTCGTTTATTCATGTGTCAGTAAGAGATATGATGAACCAGGAAAACAGTGAGAACAGAGATATCCTGATACCCTTTGGCGATACGACAGCTAAAATAAATGAAAATGGAAGTATACTGCTGGAATTATGCAATCAAAAATGTTTGTTTATCACCAACACATTCTTTAAACAGAGAGAGTAGCCTCTCTGAGGCCTACAATATACACCTGATACAAGAGGAATGACACAGCATGCAGAAGCCAGATATATTTTATACTAACACGAAAACGGAACAAGAAAATAGTAACCGACAGCAGAGCAATCCTTAATGTTAAAGTATACACGGACCAGAAAATGGTTATGATTACACTCAGATAGCCAAAAACAAAGAGAATATACGCAAACAAAAGAAGCAAAATGAACAAACAATAACAATGAAACAATTAAAACATCAAGAATCCAGAAAATCACTAAAATAAAAACTAACAGAGGAATTCAAGAAACTCCATAGCGAAGTAACACAGTAGAAGAGGAATGGAAGCAGTTTAAGAAAACAATAATCAACATCTCAAAAACACTGCATGGAAAGAAACTGAGGGCAAAATAAAGGAAACGTGCACGACGTAGTGGAACACAATCAGAGAAGCAATTAAAAAAGAAGAAACTGTTTAAAAATTGGAAGAACCAAGACCAATATGAAAAAAATATGCCTAGTAAAAAAGTTCAACTTTTGACCAAAGAAGTAAAGCTAAACACGTGGACAGAATTCGGACAAAATGTGAGCAGGGACTTCAAGACATTCACAATATATTTCTACAAAGCAGTAAAAGCAATAAAAGTGAAAAAAGAAAACCCTGACCTTACTGAGCTCATAAATGACAAAGACTGAGAGCTAATATCAAATAAATAACAAATGCAACATGGATAGAAAGGGTATTTTGAGGATCTATTATATGTGGCACCAACTACCAATAATATAACTAAAACCAAGCAAAATTGCACAGACTCGTATCCCAACATTATGAATGAGGAAATAGAAGAAGTAATCAAATATGCACCACGAAATAAAGCACCTGATATAGATAACATACCTATATAAATAATAGCAGCAGGAGAAACAGGAGGGACATAACTGCACAGAATATTCAATGCAGCATGGTACCAACAAACAGCCCCAGGAGACTGCAAACAGACATTCATCGTGTAGTATGAAAAACGAAAGGTAGCAAGATAGACTGCAATCAATATAGAGGTATATCATTTCTCAACCATGTAGGAAAGTTAAAAGCCAAAAATGTGAAAAAAGGCTGAGACCAATAATAGAACTGCAGTTAAAGTATTGTAATATGGAGTTCCGAAAAAAAAAAAAAAAAACACAGGGTGTACTGATGTTCTAATCAGTTGAAAATAGCTATCAGAAATAAAACGAAAGAAAGCAAATCAAAATGTGTAGATAAAATGCATTGACCAGGAAAAAGCAGTCAACAGAGTAAATAGAGAACAACTACGGGAGATACTAACAACATACGGAGTCAGTCAATATCTAACCAACATAATAAAAAGTATATACATTAACAGCAGCTGAACAATCTGAAAAGCAGCAAGTTATACAGACTATTTTGAAGTTAGATCAGGTGTAAGATAGGGGTGCGTACCCCCTCCCCCCTCTCTTTTCTGTTTATTTCATACACGGACTATATATGAATATCAGCCAACCCATTATACATAGAGGACATCAATGAACTTTAATTTGCAGATGGACAAACACTAATACATGGAAAAAGAGAAGACCTACAAGAATACATAAATAGACTCAAAAGTACAAGCACAATCTACAACATGAAAATCAACATTAACATAGCAGAAACCATGAATATTGCAAAAGATAATCATAATATAAACATAACTATAGACGGTAGACAACTAAAACAAATAGAGAAAGTTAAATACATAGGAAGTCTAGTGACAAACTACAATTCATAAACTGCAGAAAAAGACTTAAGATGCAACAGAGCTTGTCAAATTATTGGACAACTATCGTAACTATTGTCCAAAAAGGAAATAAATCTATAGCTTGTTTCATAAGTCGTGCCCAACTTTTAAAATCAATATCTTTTAAACCGCTTTTTGTATTTTTTTCAAAATTTGCATGTAAAGTTATAATGATAAGAACCCAACAGGGAATTAATTTCATTAAAAACAAACATTTGGTTATTATTATTGCTTATTTGATTTATATAAATTTATAACGACCCATTGATGTAGTCAAAACTTAGTGTTTACAGTATTTAAGTTAAAAATAGCGATTACAAATCTATACACGGTCAAATTTACTATTTTGCACGCTTTAAACGTGAGTTGTCTAACACAATTAGACACTTGTAGAAAACACGAGGCATCGTGTGTTCCATTTCCGTTCTTTCATAGGTGTAGACGTGGAACGCTAACATTTATCATGAGTCTTAAAATGAAATTCTGCAGTTTACAAAACATCGCAATAAAAATGTATGACTATTTTTGCAAAGAGGCTAAACGAGGAAGATTATTTCATTCTTTAGAAAACCCTGAGAATAGGACAAGACACATTTTGGATTTATCTAAACGGTCATTTAATCGCTGGATTCAAGCACGTGACCGTCAATGTTCCAAATATACAAAATCACAAGGAAGAGCAAAAATGTTGGATAATTTCGACAGTGAACTTATTAGAAGTGAAATTCGCAAAATGTTGGGTATGAATGAAACTGATAAGAAAATTAAAAGTATCGCTGAAAAAGAACAACAGTATTGAAATATCAAAGTCTACATTATGGAGGAATGTGAGAGCTGCAGGCTTTACATTCAGAAAGTATTCCAATGGACGAAACATCATCTGTGAGAAGCCACATATAGTAGTCATGAGAAGCAAGTACTTACGTGAAGTAAAAGAGGTGCGCAAGCAAGGTTATGATATTGTGTACTTGGATGAAACATGGATCAATGCTCACCACACTAACCAAAGGGAATGGCAGTCATCAGATGGAAAGATTAAGAGATTAATACCCAGCAGCAAAGGACAGCGCTTGATAATTGCTCATGCAGGTAGTCGACAACATGGACTAATACAGAATGCAGAGCTCATTTTTCTTTCAAAATCCATAGACAGTCGGGATTATCACTCTGAGATGAATGGTCACATATTTAGACATTGGATTGAAAATTCTGTTCTCCCATCACTAGATCGACCATCTTGCCTAATAATGGACAATGCAGCGTACCACAACATTGTTGCACTTGAAGATAAAGTCCCGACGTCATCCAGTACAAAAGATGCTATTAAGATATGGCTCACAAAGGAGCACATACAATTTAATAACATGTACTTAAATCCTGAATTACTATCTCTAGTAAAGCATTAATTAACAAAGGGCAAAGATTTTTCAAATAGATAAGATTATCCAAGAGCATGATCATATAAGTTTGAGGCTGCCACCTTACCATGCTCATTTAAATCCAATAGAACTAATCTGGGCAAAATTAAAAGGACAAGTGGCAGATGAAAATACAACATTCAAAATATGCGATGTAAAGACTCTTGCTAATCTCGCTTTATTAAATATAGACAAAGATTATTGGGCTAAATGTGAAGACCACGTCTTAAAACAGGAAGAGGAATATTGGAAAAATGATGGTTTGTGGAATGTTCAACCCCAAACAGTTATTAATCTTTTAGACTCGTCTGATTCAGAATGAAAGTATATAGCCCCCACAATGTTGGCCCCTATATTACCTTAAATTATTTCAACAAACGGTCCTTTTCAGGACCACACAACTATGAAAATTGGACATACAGGTATACCTTGATATTATCGTCCGTCCTCGAACTGAGCAGACAATAATTCTCCTGGTGTTTTGTTTTATCCAGTTATTTCCCCATTACGGCCACGCCTTTACCTAGTGAAAATTAATCGTAGACCAGCAACTACGGTAATTTCTATTCTTTAGGGCTTCACAATTTACAATTTTGACAAACATCAAAGAAATATCGCCGCTTTAAGAAAACTGCAGCTGCAAGATATTTGTTAAATATACATTTAAAGGGTCTTTTGCATTCTAATAACATTTGGAAAATTTCAAAAGTATTTAACAAATGGTTAGAGAGTAATAGCGTTTTGAAGTTGGGCATATGTTTTGAAACGAGCTATAGAGGCAAAACGGGCACGGTACAACACAATCTTCATTCGAACGTTCAAAGGTAGAAGAGATATCAGTCCTGGACCATAGATGCAAGAAAACAAATAAAATTGATCTTTATTGGAATGAAATATGTCAGACGAATGACAGAAAACAGTCTGCGAGATAAGATCAGAAATGAAGAACTGAGAAAAAAAGCAAGGGAAACTATCCTGCGTATAATATATGAAGAAACAGCACATAAAATGGTTTGGCCACGTAACAAGGCAGAAAGATCATAACATAACACAGCGAGCCTTCAATAAACGTTACCAGAACACCAGACCCAAAGGCCGCGATGAAAAAGATGGATTGGCGAATTATTATAAACAGTTGGAAACAACAGTAAAAGAGGCGAATATATGAGCAAACGACCACCTGTGATATCTCTCCTCGACGCTGAAAGTAAAATGAGGAAGGAAAAGTAAAAGAGGAAGAAAGACAACACACAAGATAGTTACAAAAATAGTTCATTAGGACGCCAATGAATAAATGGTGGAAATAGAGACATAAAGGTGTTTAGGGAATAAATCTTCCATGCCAAAGGGTATGGTTCTTCATGATGAAGACAATAATTGCTATCAAATTATCATTAAGCAAGATAATTAAGCATACTAGAAACATACACAAAAACAGCTGTCAGAATTGTTTCAGTGCCAACCCTATCATGTATAGTATTAATTCTGAATCTGTCTTTTCTGGTAACTCTTAGCACGTTTCTCCGGCAACACATCGTTATAGTGGGTGACTGTATTAATTGTGTCCAAAAAGTAAATATTAAATAAGAAATAACTAGAAAGTTAATAAAAAACTAATTCAGCAACACCAATAGATATAACAGCGTTAAATCAGAAAGATGTACAAGAAACTTATACTGTACAAGTAAAGAACACATATCAGAAGATGCTAGAAGAGGGGATTGAGCAGTACAGAAGAGAAAATCATGAGGAAAAAAGTCACAACAAAATGGTAGTGCATAAAAAACAGCATGCAAGAATCCTGCAACAGCATACCTGGAAAAAAAGTAACAAAAATAAAAATAGATAATTGACAAAATCTTAGAAAAAAATTGAAGAAAGAAGACAAGCGAAAACCACTGCTAGATACAAGGACATTGACAATGAAATACGGATAATGTGCAAAAAAGGCAAAAGAAGACTGGTTCAACCATAGATGTCTAGAAGTTGAAACTATGGAAAGTAAAGTAAAACTTAAGAGAGATGCACAAGAAATAAAGAGAATTACTAATAAAGACAAAACAGCTGCTGGAAGCGGATGTATTGCAAACAAAGAGGGAATAATGCTAACAGACAACAAAGATAAAATAAATAGATGTTAGGAATATATAACATAATTATTTAATGACGAAAGGAACAAAAAAACATTCATAAAATGTACATACAACTATAAAATCCTGAAATCAGAAGTAGAAAAAAGCTATAAAAACAATGAAAAAGAAAAAGGCAGCAGGACCTGACAATATATCGATAGAAATGATAGAGGCTGAAGAAGATTTTGTCATTGAAGTGATCACAGTCATATGCAATGACGTATACCATACAGGATACATAACAAAAGGGAAAAAACCATCAACTTTCATTGCATTGCTTAAAAAGAATGGTGCAGATGAATGCAATGATTTTAGAACAATAAGCCTAATGATGCAGGTAACAACATTTTACTAAAAGTTATACAGGGAAGGATTCAGGAAAAAATTAATACTGGATTAGATGAGCAACAATTTGGATTCAGGAAAAACAGTGGCACAAAAGAAGCCATATTTAGCATGAGATCATTTATTGAAAAGTACATAGAAATAAACAAACTAATATATGCCTGCTTCATGGATTATAACAAAGTTTTCGATATAATACACCATAATCAATTTATAGACTGCCTAAAGGATATAAATCTAGACGACAAAGACATACGACTAATATGCTATTTATACTGGGAGCGAACAACAATAATAAAATATATCAAGGGGAACTCTACACCCATGGATATAAAAAGTGGAGTAAGACAAGGATGCATCCTATCACCAAGCTTGTTCAATCTATGCACTGAGCAAATCTTTAAAAACATCTCAGAGATACCAGGTCTAAACATTAGTGGAAAGATAATCAATAACCTAAGATATACTGATACTACTGTGTTACTAGCAGAAAATCCCCAAGACCTACAACAATTACTTAATGTGATAAACAAAACAAGCAAAAATATGTACTATTGGTCGTTTCAAATCTAAATGTTCACGATTAACATGAAATATCTCCTCTTTCCCTGCACTTACAAACTTGATTTTTTGCATCTGGCCTTGTTTTTCCAAGGTCCCACCGATTTCACAAAATTTAATGTTGTAGGAAGTATGCTTCATCATGAAGCAGCACTTTCCTTTGATCTCAGTGAATTTACGGATCTTTTTGCTCCTGGAGAAAATAATTTGCCGTACATTAATGGAAATCAGCTTCTTGACATAGGCGTCTCTACACAACTTGAAAGTTGGAGGCGTTTATCAACTGTTTACTTTCTATTGTTTACTTTCGTTAAAATACTATGAGAATGTCAATGTTATAGCCTTTACAGACGGTCGAAAACAAAACAGCGTATAAACAGTTCCATTAATGAAAACTATTTAAACAATATACAACAAAGAATACATTTAAAAAAATTAATTATCCGTTGCGAGCGATGACGAGCATGACATATCAAGCAAAGTTATTGTTTATGGGTACGCATGTGACTAAAGAGTCCGATGTAAGCACGGGATCCTCTTCACTGTAAAGAGCTACATTGTTCGTTTTATGTCTTTCCATGTGACTTTCATTATTTTACGTAAACAAGACATATGAAAGTGATTTAGTTTCTTTGCATGCCTGCAGTACACATATCAAGAATCTTTACATTTTCAAAACGTTATCAACTTTAGCTAAAGATTGATCATGCGGACATATAAAAACGTCCATTATTATTTCATTTATTCTGAATCAGAGGAGTCTAACATATTGATTACTAATCTGGGCTGAACGAACGATAGTCCATCTTTTTTCCAATAGTCATTTTCTTCTTTTAAGACATGATCTTTACATTTGCACCAAAAATCTTTGTCAATCTGTGATAGAGCAGCATATGTCAGTCCTTTTATATCGCATAGTTTAAAACTTGTATTCTCAGCTGCCACCTGCCCTTTAATTTTTGCCCAAACGAGTTCAATGGGGTTTAATTGTGGATGATAAGGGGGCAGTCTCAAGCACGTATGACCATGCTGTTGAATGATTTTGTCTATTTGGAATACTTTGGTCTTTTGCGATTTCTTAACAAGTGACAGTAATTCAGGTTTCAAAAATCCCTCGTTAAATGGAATTCCTTCCTTTCTTAGCCAAATCTTTATAACATCTTTTATACTGGTAGATGTAGGAATTTTGTCTTCTTCTGCCACAGCGTTGTGGTACGACGCGTTGTCCATTACCAGACAGGATGGTCTGTCTAGAATTGGAAGAAGAGTATTTTCAATCCACTCTCTAAATATATGGCCATTCATCTCGGTGTGATAGTCCCTGTTGTCAGTATAATTAGAGGTGAATATAAGTTCTGCATTTTTCACCAACCCTTCTTTTCGGCTGCCTGCATGTGCCATTATAATACGCTGTCCTTTTCCAGTGGGTACACATCTTTTAATACTTCCATCTGATAACTGCCATTCCTTTGCACTTGTGTGGTGAGAATTTATTCAAGATTCATCTAGAAATACAATATCATAACCTTGGTTACGCATTTCCCGTACTTCACGTAAATATTTACTCCTCATAGAAACTAAGTGCGGCTTCTCGCAGATGACATTTCTACCACTATCGTACTTTCTAAACGTAAAACCGATGCTTCTAACAGTTCTCCATAATGTTGTTTTCGACACAACAATGTCATTTTCTGCTCTCAGCCGAATTTTCAGTTTTCTTAAAGTCACAGTTTCTTTGGAATCGAACATTTTACAAATTGCTCTTCTAATCACTTCCTTGTCAAAACTAGCTACTACTTTCTTTCTTCCTAGCGTCCTAGTCTTGATTGAACTGGACACTCCGTTAGCTTTAAGCACTTGTTTGAAAAAGCGTTTGCTTATACCCAATGCGTGAATAGTTCTCTTTTCTGGCTTTGAGATGCTTCGATACAATTTTCCACGCTTAGCTTCTATGCAAAAATATTTATACACCTTTATTGCCACTGATTGCAATGTAAGAAACTTTACTTTTATACCCATTGACTAACAGATCACAAATTTAACGAAATTACCCAATAATTAGGATACGCCGTTGCACATAAATCACAACAAAACGACAGGAAATGGGATGCACCGGATATAAAATTATAACTATGACGCGTTTTATGTGTTTTTTAGTGCTTAAAACAGGGAAATTGGCGCTCATTACGTTCAAGATGACAAGTCCGTGGTTGCTCACTCATATGAAGCGGTAATTCCTCCAAATATATGGTTTGACCAAAATGCCTTAAATTTGTATACTTCAAATAAAGAATATTTAAAACTATACGTTTGTTGGTGAGGAAATGAATGTACTTCTTGGGACCAAAAAATCACAAGACCATATGCAAAATTTCAGCATTGTCAATCAATTGGTTGCAGAGATATGGAATTTTAAACACCTTCAAAATATTTTGAAACGACCAATAGTTATGAATATCAAAAAGACTAAAACTATGATCATAAACAGAAAATCTAAAGACATACACATAAATATCACAGTTGAAGGAATTCATCTGGAGACAGTTCAGAGCTACAACTACCTTGGATATACTATTACCACAGATGGAAAATGTAAAATTGAAATAAACAAAAGAAGGAATGGCAGAAAGTAATTTTAATGCTAGGAAAAATATACTATTGGTCGTTTCAAAATATTTTGAAGGTGTTTAAAATTCCATATCTCTGCAACCAATTGATTGATAATGCTGAAATTTTGCATATGGTCTTGTGATTTTTTGGTCCCAAGAAGTACATTCATTTCCTCACCAACAAACGTATAGTTTTAAATATTCTTTATTTGAAGTATACAAATTTAAGGCATTTTGGTCAAACCATATATTTGGAGGAATTACCGCTTCATATGAGTGAGCACCCACGGACTTGTCATCTTGAACGTAATGCGCGCCAATTTCCCTGTTTTAAGCACTAAAAAACACATAAAACGCGTCATAGTTATAATTTTATATCCGGTGCATCCCATTTCCTGTCGTTTTGTTGTGATTTATGTGCAACGGCGTATCCTAATTATTGGGTAATTTCGTTAAATTTGTGATCTGTTAGTCAATGGGTATAAAAGTAAAGTTCCTTACATTGCAATCAGTGGCAATAAAGGTGTATAAATATTTTTGCATAGAAGCTAAGCGTGGAAAACTGTATCGAAGCATCTCAAAGCCAGAAAAGAGAACTATTCACGCATTGGGTATAAGCAAACGCTTTTTCAAACAAGTGCTTAAAGCTAACGGAGTGTCCAGTTCAATCAAGACTAGGACGCTAGGAAGAAAGAAAGTAGTAGATAGTTTTGACAAGGAAGTGATTAGAAGAGCAATTTGTAAAATGTTCGATTCCAAAGAAACTGTGACTTTAAGAAAACTGAAAATTCGACTGAGAGCAGAAAATGACATTGTTGTGTCGAAAACAACATTATGGAGAACTGTTAGAAGCATCGGTTTTACGTTTAGAAAGTACGATAGTGGTAGAACTGTCATCTGCGAGAAGCCGCACTTAGTTTCTATGAGGAGTAAATATTTACGTGAAGTACGGGAAATGCGTAACCAAGGTTATGATATTGTATTTCTAGATGAATCTTGGATAAATTCTCACCACACAAGTGCCAAGGAATGGCAGTTATCAGATGGAAGTATTAGAAGATGTGTACCCACTGGAAAAGGACAGCGTATTATAATGGCACATGCAGGCAGCCGAAAAGAAGGGTTGGTGAAAAATGCAGAACTTATATTCACCTCTAATTATACTGACAACAGGGACTATCACACCGAGATGAATGGCCATATATTTAGAGAGTGGATTGAAAATACTCTTCTTCCAATTCTAGACAGACCATCCTGTCTGGTAATGGACAACGCGTCGTACCACAACGCTGTGGCAGAAGAAGACAAAATTCCTACATCTACCAGTACAAAAGATGTTATAAAGCTTTGGTTAAGAAATGAAGGAATTCCATTTAACGAGGGATTTTTGAAACCTGAATTACTGTCACTTGTTAAGAAATCGCAAAAGACCAAAGTATTCCAAATAGACAAAATCATTCAACAGCATGGTCATACGTGCTTGAGACTGCCCCCTTATCATCCACAATTAAACCCCATTGAACTCGTTTGGGCAAAAATTAAAGGGCAGGTGGCAGCTGAGAATACAAGTTTTAAACTATGCGATATAAAAGGACTGACATATGCTGCTCTATCACAGATTGACAAAGATTTTTGGTGCAAATGTGAAGATCATGTCTTAAAAGAAGAAAATGACTATTGGAAAAAAAGATGGACTATCGTTCGTTCAGCCCAGATTAGTAATCAATATGTTAGACTCCTCTGATTCAGAATAAATGAAATAATAATGGACGTTTTTATATGTCCGCATGATCAATCTTTAGCTAAAGTTGATAACGTTTTGAAAATGTAAAGATTCTTGATATGTGTACTGCAGGCATGCGAAGAAACTAAATCACTTTCATATGTCTTGTTTACGTAAAATAATGAAAGTCACATGGAAAGACATAAAACGAACAATGTAGCTCTTTACAGTGAAGAGGATCCCGTGCTTACATCGGACTCTTTAGTCACATGCGTACCCATAAACAATAACTTTGCTTGATATGTCATGCTCGTTATCGCTCGCAACGGATAATTAATTTTTTTTAATGTATTCTTTGTTGTATATTGTTTAAATAGTTTTCATTAATGGAACTGTTTATACGCTGATTTGTTTTAGACCGTCTGTAAAGGCTATAACATTGACATTCTCATAGTATTTTAAAGAAAGTAAACAATAGAAAGTAAACAGTTGATAAACGCCTCCAACTTTCAAGTTGTGTAGAGACGCCTATGCCGAGAAGTTGATTTCCATTAATGTACGGTAAATTATTTTCTCCAGGAGCAAAAAGATCCGTAAATTCACTGAGATCAAAGGAAAGTGCTGCTTCATGATGAAGCATACTTCCTACATCATTAAATTTTGTGAAATCGGTGGGACCTTGGAAAAACAAGACCAGATGCAAAAAATCAAGTTTGTAAGTGCAGGGAAAGAGGAGATATTTCATGTTAATCGTAAACATTTAGATTTGAAACGACCAATAACAACAAAACAAAAAACAGTAGGGATGAAACTAAGAGTAGCAAAATGTTACATCTTCACAATATTCCTGTTTGGTGCAGAAACATGGACATTAGACAAGAAAATAGAACAGAAAATTGAATCTTTTGAAATGTGGATTTATAGAAGAATAAGTAGAATTGGATAGAAAGAAAAGAAAACAAACGATGAAGTTTTCAAGCAAATAAAAATAAAAAGAGAAATGCTAAATACAATTAAGGCAAGGCAAATGAAATTTTTGGGGCACGTTACAATACACAACAGCCTACTAAAAGTAATATTGGAAGGAAAATACAAGGTAAAGGAGGCAGACGCAGACCATGACTAACTTGGACGAGTAACATCAAAAGATGGACAAGGCAATCTATGACAACCTGCACCATCAAAGCAAGAAACAGAGTGGAATGGCAATCCATGGTAGACAACCTTCGTTGCGGAGACAGCACTCGATTATGATGATGATCAGAAAGTTATGGTTATGGAAGGCCCCGGTATCACTGCAAACGAATTAAAATCCATAAAACGTTAATGACATACATCGGAATTATGTTTGATCGCAGCCTGTGTTTTCGGGACCACGTTGACCATGTGATAACAAAATCCCGCAAAGTATTAGCCTCTTTTAAGGTCATGGCAGCTGCTAACATCGAGCAGAGGCTACTTACTCTTACTCTTCTGTTCCAGGGATTAGTCCTCGCACCAATCGAGTATGCCCGGGCAATTCTTACTGTCAGTAAAACTCAAATTGATAGGCTGGAGAAAATACCGAATTACAGGGGAGGTCAAAAAGTAATGCACACCAATTTTTTTCTCGGCTAATAATAAAGATAGGAATATGAAATTTTGCACACTTGGAATATGACATGTTCCAATTATGTGCACCAAATTGCACAGCATTCTGATAAATATTACGCAATCTATGAACCGTTAAAATGGAGCTTGTCAACAATGCCCGTTACAAACAGCGAATTGTCATAGAATTTCAGGTTGCGGAAAAAGAAACTGTGGCAAACATTCATAAACGACTGTGTGCAGTGTACACATGTTCTGCAGTCGATAGGAGCACAGTTAGTCGCTGGGTTCAGAGAATTAAAGCTGCAGAAAGTGTACGAGTGGAGCTGCATGATTTACCGCGTTCTGGACGTGTTGCCTCGGCTACCAGCACAGACATGTTAAACCGGGCTGATGCCATTATTCGTATGGATAGGCGTATCACTAGTCAGCAATTGGCATTGCAGCTTACAGTCAGCAAGGGAAGTGCAATCGCAATTTTTAAAACTCTCGGATATTCAAAGATTTGCGCTCGATGGGTTCCTCGGTGCCTAACAAATGATCACAGAGTTCAAAGGAAAACATTCTGTTCTGAATTGTTGGAGCGTTTCGGTGTTGAAGGAGAAATGTTTTTATCAAAAATTGTTACCGGTGACGAAACGTGGGCACATTATTATTATGAGCCTGAAACAAAAATGCAGTCAATGGAATGGCATCATCCGCAGTCACCAAAAGAAAAAAAATTCAAAACATCTCCATCAGCCGGAAAGGTGATGATCACTGTCTTCTGGGACATTGATGGTGTGATTCTTGTTGATGTAATGACAAGAGGTGAGACAATCAACTCGACAGCTTACATCATTACACTGACAAAACTCAAAAATCGGTTCCACAGAGTTCGGCCTAATAAGCCATCTGCAGATTTGTTGCTTCAACATGACAATGCACGCCCTCACATAGGTTGGTAACACGGGAAGCAATCAACAAATTTGGTTGGACTGTACTGCCCCATCCTCCTTACAGCCCTGATCTGGCTCCCTCAGATTTCCATCTGTTTGGACCACTCAAAAAATTCCTGCGTGGGACACACTTTGACAATGATGAGGATGTGATCCGTGCAGTTAAAAAATGGCTACGCGAGCAGGACAAAACTTGGTACAAACCAGGCATTCATGACCTAGTTTCGCGTTGGCGTAAGGCAATACGCTTGGACGGAGATTATGTTGACAAATAGGTAGTGTCAAGGGGATGTTCAGCTACAATCTGTGAAAATTTCACACATTTTGCCCGAATAGTTTCCGAGAAAAAAATTGGTGTGCATTACTTTTTGACCTCCCTACGTAGGTCTTGCGCATTATCTTGGGGTGTACAAGGGGAACTCATTGTGCAGCAATGCGGTATCTTCTTGACTTTCCAACCATGGGTGACAGAATCATGATCTGGAGGGCACGAGTATACCTGAAGATTAGTACAGATAAAGAACATTCATTGCACCACCAGCTCAACACAGGGAAAGGTCCCAGGCTAAAAAGAGGCAAATCATGGGTGTGCCGAGCAGAAGATATCATCAAACAGGTCTGTAGGCTTACCAATATAAACGTTGGCGAGGAGTGGATACCTGTGCTTACGTCATTCAGGGATATATTCTCGTGTATTGTCTCACTCGACAGGAAAAGTAGGGAACAGAACTCAGTCGTGGTCAACACGGATGTCAACGATCTCATCTGGGATAACACTGATGAGAAAGATGCAGTCATATATACAGATGGATCTGTAAGACGACACCAACGAAGTGTAAGGGCACTTACAGCACGCTCAGCAGGCATAATAGTCAAAGAATACACGAGTAGCATGACGATGGAGGAGATAGCAGTGACCACGGCATTCAACTGGTTAGATTCACAATACTACACCACCACATGTATAATGAATGATTCTATGAGGATGATAAAAAAGTGTAGGCGGGCTCTGTACGCATGCAATGGTTACAGTCATTGCAGAAGTCAAAAATACGTAAGGTCACCTTTGTCTATGTCCCTGCACTTGCAGGTGAACGGGGAAATGAAAGAGCGGACAGTCTGGTTAGCTGCGCTGTCGTTGAGGACGGTAGTCCAATCGATCAGGCGGACATCATCAGTGCCCTCTGAGATGTGTGAAGAGCACAGGACTTCGACAACCACAAATCCACGTCACTGCTTTGGATGAAAGATATGGGAGTTAAGATGGAAACAGCCAAAAATGAGAAACTTAGTGGGCGTGTAAGAAGACATATCAACCAACTGACTGGAGTGGTCAGTCGCTGGACACTGCGGGACTTGCTGAGGAAGGAATCTGAACACCTATGGACAAGTTCGGAGTGTACTGATGATTACACGCAAATAACTGAATAACTCAAAAGCTAGAAAGCGTGGTTTTACTAAAAATACAAGTACAACTGTCTCTGCCAAACATGAGTTTTGTAGGTTTTGTTGTAGAGCAGTGGTGGCCAACTTGAGGTTGCCCGAGGGCCGGATTAAAGCCAAGGCCAAGACCCGCGGGCCACACTTAAGAATATCGTCAAAAATGACAGTAGGGACCTATGCGATATAGTAATATATAAATAATGCTTGCACTTTGACTACATATTTGATTTGTAACAAATCCATTAATTATTCATTTTAAAATTACCTTTAATGTCTCAGTGCGACGATTGTGACTTGTCACAGCTTTCCACCAGAGATTTGAAGTCCACTTCCATTTTTGACGTGGCGATTCGGAGAGTATGGGACAATGTCGAATCGGTCATTCTGTTCCTGGTCTTAGATTTAATTAACTTCATGGAAGAGAATGTTGTCTCGCAGAGATATGTGCTGCCGAATATAGAGCACATCTTTAGTGCCCATTTTCTCAGACACGGGTAACGTTCATTTGGTAGCAATTTCCAGAAGTCAGCTCCTAATGCCTTTGCAGTACTGAGGAAGGGGTCACACTGAAGGTCACACAACTCTAGTTGAAGATCTGATGGCTGGCACTCCACTGTACACTTAATTGGGTTATTAAAAAGTTCCGTTTGCGGACGAAACATTTCAAAATCTTGAAATCGTCGATCAAATTCACAAATCAAATGTTCAATGTCAGCTGCGTACTTACTGAAGTTTGTACTTTCTATCTCTGACAACAACTGCTTACAACTTGAAAAATGGAACAGATCATTTTTTTGCAAAGAAAGTCTAAATAGATTCAGCTTCTATTTAAAACCATCAACATATCCCATCAATTGAAAAATGGTTTGCTTTTCCCCTTGTAGCTGCAAATTCAATATGTTCAAATGTTGTGTGATGTCTGTGAGATATGCCAGATTATGAAGGAAATTAATGTCTTTGAGTGCATGTTGAAGATCAATGGAGCATGGTAAGTTCTCTCGCAGGAAGTCATAAATGTCATTCTTCAGTTCAAAAAATATTATTAAACATTTCCCTCGACTAAGCCATCTTACTTCTGTATAAAGCAGGAGATCACCGTTGCTAGAATCTACTTCCTCTAAAAATGATAAAAACTTCCTGTGATTTAAAGACTGGTGTCCTCCTCTTATCAAATTTGTTATTTTCACAACAGTAGCCATGGTGTCTTTTAGATTTATGGACTTTGCACAAAGGGCCTCTTGATGAATTATGCAATGCAATGTAGGTACGTTAATTTTGTTTTGCTTTAGAAGTCCAACAAAACCAGTATTTGAACCAATAAAAGCTTTGCAACCATCAGTACACACTGCAGACAACTTTCCAAAACCACCTACTTCATCTACGGCACTATGAACTGCAGAAAATATGTCTGTCCCTCTACAAGTGTCATGCAAAGAGCAAACTTTCAACAATTCTTCAATAACAGTAAAATCCTCCTGGATAACTTTAACAAAAATAAGAAGCTGGCAAGTGTCAGTGATGTCAGTACTTTCATCAATCGCGAGCGAAAAATATGAGCAGTTTTCAATACAAGATTTTAAACTTTGAGACAGTTGCAGACTGATGTCTTCTGTTCTTCTGGCTACAGTTTGTTTTGAAAGAGGCACAGATTCAAATTCTTTGGCTATTTTTTCTTGACCGAATGCCTTTGCCATTTGAATCGCACATTTCTTCACAAAATTTCCGTCAGTAAAGGGTTTTTTAGATTTTGCAAGCTCATAGGTAACTGTATATGATGCAATGATCGATGACTCTTTAATTTTATTGCCCTTTGTATACATACTTTGCTGTTGATTCAACTTTGTCTTCAGCTGTTCAACCAAAAGCTTCCTAGCTTCAATGCTATGTTTCTCATACATGTTTTGATGATGTGTGGCATAGTGCCGTTTTAAATTATATTCCTTCAAAACGGCTAACACTTGAACGCAAATTAAGCACTGAGGTTTACTATCCTTATTGAAGATGAACAAATAATCTAATTCCCATTCAGGTTTAAATATGCGATTTTCACAATCAACTTTTCTACGTTTTAACATGATTTAATACAAAATCTCACATCAAAGTTAAAAGTCACAGAATGTTGGTCCACTATCGAAAATAAGTCCAGATTTGACAGTTATACACAGACTTGTGTTTGACAATGAAATCAAAAGATTGTGACCAAATAAACACGTTGCAGTCATTTTATGGACAAGACAAGACGATGGGATCAAAGGGAATGAAGGCGAACAGTGAAACATTTTGAATGTAACTTCAAAGACAGAATTAGAGCTACGAAGTCCCCTCACCCCTGTCCCTCCCAACCTCATTAACCCCTTACCGCGAAATGAAAGAGCCACCACAAGTCCAGACGACAAATGTTGAGCCAAAGATCTGACGCTATCACCGCACTGACAATAAAGCAACTTTGCGGTACCAACTCGAAGCAAAGACTTTGAATATTGTCGGCACCATTAGTTGTGCAGTGTGTGTGTGTGTGTGTGTGTGTGTGTGTGTGTGTTTGTGTGTGTGTGTGTGTGTGTGTGTGTGTGTGTGTGTGTGTGTGTGTGTGTGTGTGTTATTTGAAATTATGTTGCCAATCTAGCTGTTGCGAGAAATTGACAGAGATTTTCAAATTGTGTATTCTTGAACGATAGAAGAGTTAACTCCGACACGGATTAAAACCAGGAAAAATCCGCTATTAGGGGTAAAAAATGAAGTAAGTCCGTGGAGCTTCGCGGGCCAAGAAAACTAGGCTGGCGGGCCGGATCCGGCCCGCGGGCCGCCATTTGGCCACCCCTGTTGTAGAGTGACAAAATGGAAGGAGAAATAAATAAAGTACCATTTACTATTATGAAATAATGATGCAATTCCTTGATAATGTTGTAATTAAAAGAGAATATTAAAGATGCATCACATTATAGCAAAAAAGAAGACATAAGATATGCCGATAACTAACTAATCAAGATCCAAGACAACGACTGAAGAGATTGACGGCAGAGCTTGGTTTCCTTTGTTGTTTTATTACAAGCCTTTTTTTTATACAAAGCTTTCAGCAACACTTTACTATTGTTTGTTTCATTAGAAGCATTTTTTTTCATTTTTTCCTCAAATACTTAATTGTTTATTTCATCGTGTAACGCATTTGACCAATTTCAATGCGTTATTTGTGTCTATATCCTCAGCAATCATATTTACATGACATTCATTTTCTCAATCCTGTCACTTTTAATCAACAAACGAGCATCCAATCTACAGAATCATCAACGAACTATAAATCTCAAATATAAAAACTGTAATATGTGTAATATCTCAGTTATCTTTCGTTCTTTTGTCATTCTAAGTCTTTTTTTTCAAATAAAACTCATAATGCACAAGCGCTGTTTATATATGTGCATGTTATCAGTCATATTAAATTCCCTCCCTCCTTTCACTCTCTCTCTTCTATACTCGCACTGTTCGTTAAAAAGTCTTGCAGACCAGACTTCTAGATTCTTCAATGTATCTTCATTTCTTACTTCACGTTAACATAAATGATGTTCAGTGATATGTTAAGAATATTAAAGAGTAACGTATTGCACTGTTGATGGCTAGGTCTAAATATCTTCATCTGCAGCATTCAGTTTTCGGTGGTCGGCAGTTAACTGTCAGAGAAGACCAGTTTCCACAAAGTTTGAGGCATGCGATATCTCTTTAGAGCATCTAATCTACTGAACGTAGCTAATAAATGGTAACACTTACTTCTTGTACCGTTCGTCTAAACTGAAACAGAATATACGAAATAAAAGGTACGGAAATCATGCTCTCCAAATAATGATCGTTCTGCTTAGAAAACAGCACATTCTTTGTGTTTATGTAAAAGCTTTAGCCCCATAAATTACTGTCATTGTGCATTAAATGTGTTTGTAAATTATAACTGCCTCCCCTATCTTACATGTTCATTGCTATTAAAACTGAAATATTATGTCAACGATGCCATGACAACCAGAGAAAGTTTTGGTGTGAACATTCTGTTAACAATTTGATCAAACTTATAGCTGTAACTAGCAAGTTTACCAGTTCACAAAACTTGCCTTTGTTAATTGATCTAGCAGCTGACCATCTGCAACCACCTACACATAGATCAGGTTAAAGTTAAACGAATCAGCACATGTATTCTATTGATATGACATTTTACTTAGGGATATATTCATCTAAATCGTTGAGTTAATGTATGCCTTTGGACCTCAGCACGGCGCGTCTTAAATTACTTCACCTTGTTGTACTAACACACGGATGCAGAGATATAAGTTTGTGAGGGACTCTAACGTGTGTGACCTGTGATATTCATATACAATAATCCTAACATGCCTGCTATTCTTATATATCTTGTTTGCTACTGGTATATATCTACCGTCACAGACATGTGATATTTTATACGTGCAATCATTAAACTGCTCGTAATATGGAATTATTCAATGAGGTTAATATAAGTCAAGTAAATGTATAGATCGATCTTTAGTAGAAAGATCCATAGAGATGAAAACAGATCTATACCTATGTTTCATAGATTATTACAAAGCATTTGAAAAAGTAAAGCACAAAGAAATAATCAACATTTTAGAAAGCATAAACTTATACAGCAACGATCTAAGAATAATAAAGAACATGTACTGGCAACAAACAGCGGCCATAAGAACTGGAAACCAATTTGGAATGTTTCAACAAATAAAACAGGGTGTTAGACAAGGTTGTGTGATGTCACCAGATTTGTTTAATATTTATAGTGAGATTATTTTAAGATCCATAAGGGGCATGACTGGAATAACAATTGGAGATCTAAGGTATGCTGATGATATTGAGATAATACAGTCTTAATCGCTAAGAATGAAAATGCGTTACAAGAAATGTTGGGCATTATAGTGAAAGAAAGCAAAAATAAAGGACTCAGCCTTAATAGCAACAAGACAGAAGTAATTGTAACAACAAAGAAAAAGACATCACCTCAGTGCAAAATAAAAACAGGTGGAACAATATTAAAACAGGTAAATAAATTTAAATATTTGGGAACTTTGTTAACCTCAGATGGAAGATGTACAAAAGAGATGAGGTGCAGGATGGCTCAGGCAAAAGCAGTTTTCCAAAAAAATGAGGAAGTTACTATGCAATCTAGTTTTGACAAAAGAAACAAGAAAAATAGTTCTTAAATGTTATGTAGAGCCAGTCTTAGCATATGAATATGAATGATAACATGAACAATAAGACAACATACAAGAAAATCACTGGAGTCTGTAGAAATGTTGTTTTACAGAAGAATGTTGAGAATACCATGGACAGCTAAGAAGAGTAATGAAAATGTTCTGAAAGAGGTCAAAGCAAAAGGAGAGCTAATTTCCAATATTAGGAAGAAACAATCATAATTGTTGGCCATGTAATGAGAAGAGAACAACTGGAATATATTGTAATACATGGGAAAATTGAGGGAGAAGAGATAGAGGGAAGCAAAGAGAGAAAATACTAGACAGCTTAAGTGAATGGCTTGGCAGAAGGTCAACAACAGAAGGGTAAAGAACATCGAGGTCGAAAGTTGTGGAGATACATGATCACATACGCCAGTAGGCCAGATACTTGGTTATGATGATAGATCGCTCAAAGCGTTCTGTAGTAAGTGTTAATCTTTATTATATTAAGTCTCGAGTGGACGGAAGAAAACTGTTTCTAACATTCATAACGGTCTTTCTCACCAGGGCCACCGAGTGGACAATTACGTTCTTAAATAAGACTAATATGTCTCCCTGATTTAGATATGGGCATATTCATCCATATATTCATAAACGAAATGACACTTAACTTGCAAACTTTAAAAAAAATAAGTAATGAAATATATTAAAATTAAGTAAATTAGATAACTCAATATTCACTGAGTGTTCATATTAATAAAGGTTATCTCAAACAAAGCTGCAAGGTGGTGTTGCTATACACAGAGTGTATAGGATATGACGTCTATCTCGAATATTCATTTTCCTTTTAAAAATTAGGTATGCTAAAACTGTTTAAAAATTAACCCTTTCGTGGACCCGCTTCTAACAATGTACTGGCTGTGCCTCTCTCACCCCACCCTCTCTCTCTCTTCAGAACTTTTTCTCACAATATCTCAATGTGAGGAACAACAAATAACTGGCTACATTTATATTGCTTTCACTGAATCCAAAGTATGGACTGAAAATAATGGAACCAAAAATGCACACAGACATGATCTATAGAAGAACATATCTTGAGCTATTGTTATTATATCAAATCATCGTTCGTCTAACAGAGGATAATTATTGCATCCTGTAATTTGCCTAACTATCATCTTGTCACTCTATTCCACTACGAAGTCGATTTCTCTTCCTGTTCGCGCTGGACAGATCTCTAAGTACTTAAATGAATGCATATTTCATTCTTTCTTCATTCGCTATTTAGAAGCTAGTTACGTACTAACAACACACGAAGTAAAGCAACAAATAACTAACTTGTATACACCTTTTTTCATAGGAACAACAACCGCACGGACAGAACAGCTGCACATGTGATTTTGAAATTCGAATATGATTTAAATAACGATTTGTATTCCCCCTTTATTCATTACTTATATTGATAACATATGTAAATGAACCAGCTATTTTAAGTTAGGGATTGTAAGCAAGCTCCTATATCAAATTATCTGGCATTAACAAGAAAGTGTGTGTATATATATATATATATATATATATATATATATATATATATATATATATATATATATATACACAAGCAGATACCATTGCAATAGTAAAAAAGTACCATGTCAAATATAACGTTTAGTTCAAAATAAATTAAACATATATTATTTATAAACAGTCGGGGGGGGGAGGGGGAGGAGGAAGCAGAAGCGCAGGGTCGGCACACCAGCAGCAGAACAAGACCTAGCAGTTCTACCTCCTCGTGGTCTCCCCTTGTAATAGTCTGCGTCAGAACAGACTGGCTTACAGAAGCTAGGATCGCCGTGTTCCCTGTAGTGGTGGCTGTTCCTGATATAGAGGACCCAATATTGCAGTATCTCTGGGCTGGACTAGTAGTTTCCCAACATTACTTGGGATAGACAAACTCCAACTTCTCCAGGAAGACCCGGGAATGTCAAGAAAGCCATTGCGACCCGCCACATCAAATGAGTCAATGGGCAACTTGCCCGCATCAACTTATGACATTCCGTCAGCAGCAGACACTTATACTATCCTTAGTTTTACATGGGTTTATGGCAACACATTTTAATGTCATAGGGAAGTGAAGTAGGCATTTGGAAGTGAGAAGTTCAGTTTTCTTCCTCTCTGTTATTTATTTCCCCCAAAACTTGTTGAGGTACATGTCTATTGTTTCTTTCTAATAAATGAGTCGGTCCACTGAGGAGTGTCAATGAGATGTTGACTTTTGGCTGAGGAGTATCAACCTTCCACGGCTTTTGTTACCCGATTATTGGTCGTTTCAAAATATTTTGAAGGTGTTTAAAATTCCATATCTCTGCAACCAATTGATTGATAATGCTGAAATTTTGCATATGGTCTTGTGATTTTTTGGTCCCAAGAAGTACATTCATTTCCTCACCAACAAACGTATAGTTTTAAATATTCTTTATTTGAAGTATACAAATTTAAGGCATTTTGGTCAAACCATATATTTGGAGGAATTACCGCTTCATATGAGTGAGCACCCACGGACTTGTCATCTTGAACGTAATGCGCGCCAATTTCCCTGTTTTAAGCACTAAAAAACACATAAAACGCGTCATAGTTATAATTTTATATCCGGTGCATCCCATTTCTTGTCGTTTTGTTGTGATTTATGTGCAACGGCGTATCCTAATTATTGGGTAATTTCGTTAAATTTGTGATCTGTTAGTCAATGGGTATAAAAGTAAAGTTCCTTACATTGCAATCAGTGGCAATAAAGGTGTATAAATATTTTTGCATAGAAGCTAAGCGTGGAAAACTGTATCGAAGCATCTCAAAGCCAGAAAAGAGAACTATTCACGCATTGGGTATAAGCAAACGCTTTTTCAAACAAGTGCTTAAAGCTAACGGAGTGTCCAGTTCAATCAAGACTAGGACGCTAGGAAGAAAGAAAGTAGTAGATAGTTTTGACAAGGAAGTGATTAGAAGAGCAATTTGTAAAATGTTCGATTCCAAAGAAACTGTGACTTTAAGAAAACTGAAAATTCGACTGAGAGCAGAAAATGACATTGTTGTGTCGAAAACAACATTATGGAGAACTGTTAGAAGCATCGGTTTTACGTTTAGAAAGTACGATAGTGGTAGAAATGTCATCTGCGAGAAGCCGCACTTAGTTTCTATGAGGAGTAAATATTTACGTGAAGTACGGGAAATGCGTAACCAAGGTTATGATATTGTATTTCTAGATGAATCTTGGATAAATTCTCACCACACAAGTGCAAAGGAATGGCAGTTATCAGATGGAAGTATTAAAAGATGTGTACCCACTGGAAAAGGACAGCGTATTATAATGGCACATGCAGGCAGCCGAAAAGAAGGGTTGGTGAAAAATGCAGAACTTATATTCACCTCTAATTATAGTGACAACAGGGACTATCACACCGAGATGAATGGCCATGTATTTAGAGAGTGGATTGAAAATACTCTTCTTCCAATTCTAGACAGACCATCCTGTCTGGTAATGGACAACGCGTCGTACCACAACGCTGTGGCAGAAGAAGACAAAATTCCTACATCTACCAGTACAAAAGATGTTATAAAGATTTGGCTAAGAAAGGAAGGAATTCCATTTAACGAGGGATTTTTGAAACCTGAATTACTGTCACTTGTTAAGAAATCGCAAAAGACCAAAGTATTCCAAATAGACAAAATCATTCAACAGCATGGTCATACGTGCTTGAGACTGCCCCCTTATCATCCACAATTAAACCCCATTGAACTCGTTTGGGCAAAAATTAAAGGGCAGGTGGCAGCTGAGAATACAAGTTTTAAACTATGCGATATAAAAGGACTGACATATGCTGCTCTATCACAGATTGACAAAGATTTTTGGTGCAAATGTGAAGATCATGTCTTAAAAGAAGAAAATGACTATTGGAAAAAAGATGGACTATCGTTCGTTCAGCACAGATTAGTAATCAATATGTTAGACTCCTCTGATTCAGAATAAATGAAATAATAATGGACGCTTTTATATGTCCGCATGATCAATCTTTAGCTAAAGTTGATAACGTTTTGAAAATGTAAAGATTCTTGATATGTGTACTGCAGGCATGACTTTCATATGTCTTGTTTACGTAAAATAATGAAATTCACATGGAAAGACATAAAACGAACAATGTAGCTCTTTACAGTGAAGAGGATCCCGTGCTTACATCGGACTCTTTAGTCACATGCGTACCCATAAACAATAACTTTGCTTGATATGTCATGCTCGTTATCGCTCGCAACGGATAATTATTTTTTAAAATGTATTCTTTGTTGTATATTGTTTAAATAGTTTTCATTAATGGAACTGTTTATACGCTGATTTGTTTTAGACCGTCTGTAAAGGCTATAACATTGACATTCTCATAGTATTTTAAAGAAAGTAAACAATAGAAAGTAAACAGTTGATAAACGCCTCCAACTTTCAAGTTGTGTAGAGACGCCTATGTCGAGAAGCTGATTTCCATTAATGTACGGTAAATTATTTTCTCCAGGAGCAAAAAGATCCGTAAATTCACTGAGATCAAAGGAAAGTGCTGCTTCATGATGAAGCATACTTCCTAGATCATTAAATTTTGTGAAATCGGTGGGACCTTGGAAAAACAAGGCCAGATGCAAAAAATCAAGTTTGTAAGTGCAGGGAAAGAGGAGATATTTCATGTTAATCGTGAACATTTAGATTTGAAACGACCAATAGCAATTACTTGTGAACACGTTTCTCTCTTGGTCTCTTTCTATCGTTACCGTCCTGCAAATGAAGGGTGCACCGTGACTCTTTATGCTTTATATTTGTCTAAAAGACTGCACAGATAGAAAATTGGAAGGCAGGGCAGGCACATGTGATCTAAGTATTACAGAAGTGGACCCTTCGTATAGTAAACAGCATGTAGGATAACGTTTTCAGAGAGATTCATAGAGGAAGTAAGATATCACCGGTAATATAAGTTATTTGTAAAGTGGATCTATTTTAGTAGTAACGGGATAATGCCCATTTTAGCGAGCCATGTGTAGAACAACCGGACTGTGGACATTTCGCTTAACGGGAAGTGAATGTAGTTTAAAAAAACAAGTGGGACTGGATCCTTAGTTTAGGAAGAAGGATGTTCTATAATCATATTGTGGAGTGACAGTGTGTAGACTAGTGAGAGAGTGTCTTTAATGTTGTGTTTCATGAGATGAATTTATGACATGGAAATGACCGTGGTTATTAAGGTATGTACATTGTTCAGGGATTATTGACAGAGATAATTGATACAATTTGTGATGAGAGAGAGAGAGCCATGAGATTATTTACGAATAGTTAGTAGGTTACTGGAACCTCCTTAGCTTTACTTTGATACCTTGCGGTGATCCACCACGCCGGGATGTTGTATTAAGACCCTATGTTCAGTGTACAGTGTAAATTAATTATTTCTATTCTTATGTACAAGAGACTTGTGTGTGTGAAGTCAATTGTATGTAGAAATGTGTGTGACGTATTTCTATTCTTATGTACAAGAGAATTGTGTATGTGAAGTCATTTTTATGTAGATATGTGTGTGACGTATTTCTATTCTTATGTACAAGATACGTGTGTGTGAAGTCAATTTTATGTAGATATGTGTGTGACGTATTTCTATTCTTATGTACAAGATACGTGTATGTGAAGTCAATTTTATGTAGATATGTGTGTGACGTATTTCTATTCTTATGTACAAGATACGTGTGTGTGAAGTCAATTTTATGTAGATATGTGTGTGACGTATTTCTATTCTTATGTACAAGATACGTGTGTGTGTGAAGTCAATTTTATGTAGATATGTGTGTGACGTATTTCTATTCTTATGTACAAGAGACTTGCGTGTGTGAAGTCAGTTTTATGTAGATATGTGTTTGACATATTTCTATTCTTATGTACAAGACAATTGTGTCTGTGAAGTTGATTTTATGTAGATAGGTGTGTGACGTATTCCGACCCGACAGACGAACGAACCAGGACACAACGTGAAGTACCAAGGTTGACAAAATTACATTTAGCGCTTGGGCACATATAAAAAGGACGAAGTGACGGTCACATGTATAACTCAGTTAACACAATGATATCATGTTGTTAGTATAACTCAATTAGCAAAATGATGTCATGTTGTTAGTATAACTCAGTTAACAAAATTATGTCATGTTGTGAGTATTGCTCAGTTAGCAAAATGATGTTATGTTATTTGCATAACTCCTTTAGCAAAAATATGTCATGATGTTTATTTAACTTCTCGAGCAAAAAGATGTCAAATTGTTTGCATTACTCCTTTAGCAAAATAATGTGATATTGTTTGTATAACTCCTTCAGCAAAAAAATGTGATATTGTTTGCATAACTCCTTTAGCAAAAAAATGTGATATTGTTTGTATAACTCCTTTAGCAAAAAAATGTGATATTGTTTGTATAACTCCTTTAGCAAAAGCATGGCATGTTTTTTTTATAAATTTTTTAGCAACAATTTCTCATGTTATGTGTATAACTCCTTTAGCAAAAAAAAATATCACGTTGTTTGTATAGCTCCTTTAGCAAAAAAAAATATCACGTTGTTTGTATAGCTCCTTTAGCAAAAAGATGTCTCGTTCTTCGTATAACTCCTTTGGCAAAATATGGCATGGTGTTTGTATAACTCCTTTAGCAAAAATTGTCACGTTGTTTCTATAAATCGTTTAGCAAAAAATATATAATTTTGTTTGTATAGCTCCTGCAGCAAAAAAACATAATGTTGTTTGTATAAATCGTTTAGCAAAAAGATGCATTGTTTATCGTATAGCTCATTTAGCACAAATGTAGCATGCTGTTTGTATAGCTTAGTTAACAAATGATGTCATTTGTCTGTTTAGCTCTTATAGTAAACAGATGTCATATTATCGTATAAGTCCTTTAGCAAAAAGATATCATGTTGTTTGTATTGCTCAGTTTGCAAAAGATGACATGTTTTGTATAGCTCCATTAGCAAAAAGATGTCACAGAAAATTGCATATTCCTCATTCCTGGCGTATTCGCTTTACCAGAGAGCAGCGTTTTTGTTTGCATTTTCTATAGCATCGATCAGAAGTGAAAATGTTCCTTGAAGAGAAAATGTGTTTGGCAATAATTACAATAACAGAAAAGTCAACCACATTATACATTTATTCATCTATTTTATACATTATTTTTTTTAATCTACATCTATATGTTATACATATGATTTACATTGTTTTGGTTGTTCAACACAGCGGCGGATTTTTCTTTTGTAATCTAGAAATACAAAACAATGAAGTTAGATTATTACATTTGAAATCTCATCAATGTTTGGATAAGCTCAAATTGGTCTCTCATACAATTGATACATCTTGATCTATACCACATTTGATTATAGTGAACTGAACGATGCGTATTGAAACATATGTTCACAAAAAAATGTAAGTTTTATGCTTGAATCTACTATCCTGATTGGACATATTTGATTTCAGCTTAAATAATATGTATATCGTGAGTGCTTTCTATGCATTTGTTTTTGATCATTTATTAAATCCATTATTCAGGTCAATAATGCATGTCGTATATATGTGAAGAAATGCAAGTAACAAGCACGAGTTAGTGGTATATAAATTACATTAACATAGTGTTTACAAATTGTCTAATGTACAGAAACAGACTTATAAGGGATTGAGTGTTCTTTACAATTACTCATTTAGAAGCGCGGGTTAAAATACCGAGCCGTTAATAAGAAATCCAAATTAGGGTTCCATGTAATTAGGTCACCATCTTCATACTTGTGTTAGACGTATGTTTAAACATCATCTTTAATGCACAACTTTTCTTCACTCGCTTTTTTTACCGGCAAGCTCTGACATCAAATCTGCTCCATTCCGATATATGGGAATGTCCTCTACACGTTTTTGGTGCAACATTCTGATATTATCTACTGGTTATCTCTTGTGGATTCTCTAAACATACACATCTGTTAATGCGGAACAATCAGCTCCATGTTGGAATAGAAATAAAAGAATTGTAAAGGTGGACTTCATATTTCAAACAACCACAAGTTTACTGCCTCAGGTTAGCTCTTGAACTGACTAGCTGGTGTTGATAGGTCGAATTGATTGGTGCAAAATAAAATAATGTGGCTCACATGAAACGTTGAATGTCATATTTTATTGTTTTTATATTTTCGTCAATTTAAGACCATATTACTTACTGTTGTGAGTACATTCATCTGGGTTAAAAACTGAAATATATTTTTGTATTAAATAAATATAAATGATATTTATGCCAAGACGTTGCATTTTATTTAATGAAAGAATTGTACCAAAACTATAAAACAATGCGAGTTTTTCTTATTCTCTCAGGATTCTTGGCTCTCACTATACAGAATACAAATGACTAAGGGAGAAATTAAAATATATTTTTTTTTAATTGTCTATAAATCACTGGCAAAAAAAACCCCAATTTATTACTGTCTTCAGAAGGAATATCGATTTGACCATGTTGTTAGAATTAAGAAATTTGGCATTAAAAATAGGAGAAAAAAGATAGGAGGGAACAGAAGATGATCTCATATGTTTTGAAAGAACGGCGTGATAGATGGCCGCTGGCATAACTGGTAACACAATTGTAGACAAAAACTAGTAAATGAATTTTATTATAGAAGGAACATTCCGAGGCGATAATTAGCGAATCATTTCAGAGGAAAAGTTTGTTTACAGGACTCGGAAAAAATGGCAAATAATCAACAACATAAAAAAAACAAAGAACAATATTTGGTCCAACGCACGATCGAACCCGTACTCCTTGGCACAGCGCCTTGCCACGTAAAGCAAGACTCTAGGGAACACTGTCAACTCAGCTAAATAAAACATTAGGTATCACTGGCTATGTCTATCACGCACGTGTTATCATGACTATATCATAGAGCTGCCATCACAACTCGGAAATAAATTGTGTATCTGTATTTGTCCTATTAAGACAAGTATCTTCCGGATAGGATTGGGATGCATACTTGCGTTACATTTATAGCACGAAACAGCACGATCGGTTCTGTCCAGTGGTTTAGACTGGAGACAAACAATAATACATTAACATTATTATAGACGGAAACTTCCGAGGAATAACCAGCGAATAACAAAATTGTATAGACTCACATTTGTGAACAACAAAATTGTAGAAACTCAAATTTGTTGAGAGACACGATTGACTACCCAAAGAGATATGAAACATGATCTTAATTTATATGCAGCTACTCCCACCCCATTTCCTGCAAAGCTTTGCCACCTACATTATTTTGAAAATTCAGCCACTGAACATGGGCTACATTATTTCGAGTCAGCCTTTCTTATCACATATCTTAACAAATGTATTTTTCTCACATTCACTGTTTATCTGTTTTCTCTTACAGTGGATTATTTGCTTATAGAACGAATAAACCTGATTAATAAACATGTTTAGACGTAAATATCATTATTTTGTTTTTTTTTATTTATATGTCATTTCTATATTATTATGCGTACAGTTTGTGAGAGCACTCCAACCTGAAAGGAAGAAAAGACACTATTTTATACAACATGTTTATCAGCGCAGATATATACCCACTCGATGTTTCAACAGTAGTCAATGTGGTGTGTATGTTTTCAATTGTATACAATTTTAAGGTCATTTGTTGAGATTTTGAGTGTGGCTGAAAATGAAGATATTTTTTGGCACTGCCTCTCCATCGACCTGAAGTGGTGATGATACTCCAAAATTGTCTTGACAAAGATATAAAAAAACAACATATATTTGAAAAAAATATATTGTTTTAGACAAAAGGTACATCACAAACAGAAGTAGAACGTGTACCCTAATCATTTAACAATTTATATTAAAAAAAAAAACACTTATTGTCGTTCTCATTTATTCACACCGACCTCCTTATGCCTTCTGCAAATTAGGCAAACTCTAGAGATCGTCCCTACATTCACTGACATCTGCCGTGACCTTGACTTTTGACTAACCCCATCTGACGATTTGTTCATCTCCTCCAACTGACCATCCATTGTAGGGATTTTCCTTACAGTCAATCATCGTCCTTTACTATTTCATTTTCCTGACCTACATTAGGTCCTGTTACTTCGTTCTAGGGAATCATAGGAGGAAGAAGTATGTATTACAGCACTCAGAATAAATGACAAACAAACAACAACAGTAAAAACAATGTTTTTTTTTCTATTTGGTGGGTTCGGTATGATCGTTCCTTATGTTGTTGCTGTTTGTTTACTCTGTTGTAGTAAAATGAATCTGGAAGAATTTGAGATGATGAATCTGTATGGTAATAAAGACATCACAACATTTATTACGTGATTGAGATCACGTGAAATAGTTTCAATGTTTATCCATCAAATCATTCGGCCTCATATTCTGATCTTAGATAAATCGCTTGATTCGATAATTAGTGATGACAGTCTATTAAACATTAAAGTTACTCTTATGATCAGATATTGTAACTTCTTCCCTCAGTTCCTCGACATTATAATGTTATATATTTTATTGTGCGTGTGGAGTCTGTGCGCTAAGCTACCGCCATGTGGGGATGTTCACATCCCTAATATATCGCATAGATCCTGCTCTATCTATTCATCATCTAATTCTGTATGCACTACGTGTAGAGTAAAAGTAAGTAAAGTACCCCCGTCACGCCCAGTGGCGTATAGGAATTATGGTGTTGGTGACCATGCATTTTACAGACTTTGTGAACATGATTTTTGGGGTAATGTGGTCGGTATAAGCCCGTGCCGCTTTACTATCCCAGAAGAATATCCGGTACCCATTAAAGGCTTGGTGAACCGGGAGCCATCGATTTTGATCGAACCTAACTTGACCTTCGTAGTTCAGTTCACCCACTGAGCAATGGCGGCTCCCACTTGTAGAGCAGTATCCATATATAACCTTACCGGGATAACCTCAGCATCACTAGACACTGATCACTAGGAACTTTGAAGCTATTCCCTAGAACTGCGTCTACTAATTAACTCACTTCTTGATTAATCAGACTCTATCTTATGGTACCTCATGCTGATTGCCTCCTTGTTAGAGGACTCTTTAGAATTACTAATACGAATCATCATTGAATCCTAGCGTAGGTAATCTTATCAGGAAAAAAAATATCGTTATCTTCTTTTTGTGCCTAACTACATATAGTTCATGGCGAATGTCTCAGTCTACCAATAACTAGAAATCTTTGTGAGCTTCTTGTGTAAATATTTCAACCAGATAAACTCAATGGATAGTATTTTTTTTCATGATTGACATGGCCGTTCCCACGTCATTCACCTACAATCTTCTCTACATCTCATTATTCCTTATTCAGATATCACGAATTCGGCACATGACACTCAACGTCAGTGGCTTCTCCAAAAAGAGATGTAAGTATTTTGATATTGTCTTATTTTGCAAGTCACCTTCATCTCTCTATGAAGGAGATAAAGACAATTTTCAAATATATACATATTAAATACTATGCGGGGCAGCGAGTACAGCTGCAGAAAACATATAAAATAAACACAAGGAAAAAAAAAGGTATGTAAGAAGCTTTACGTGATAAGTGGACAACACAGACTAAACAGCGTTTCGGCTCAATAGGCCTTCATCAGGAACAAACAAAAAAACACACACACAAAACTAATAACGAAACAACCAAAACAAAAACAATCGAAATGTGTTAAAGAAAACAAAATACATTAAACTATCCTGTCAAAACCAAAAGGAAATCGTAACCCACTTATTCGTCCACTTATCACGTAAAGCTTCTTACATACCATTTTTTTTATTTTTTAATGTGTCCTCATATTCAGCTTTACTGCAGCTTCGCATTTTCATGCCTTAACCCTAAAGTAATCACACAATGTTATTGAACAGACAGACCACCAGAAAGACAAGACAAACTACTACACATTTTCTGCGAAAGCTTTCATTCGGTACATCAAAATATGCCAATTAGTTACATGGAACATATACAGAGAGGGTATACAGAAAGCACAATACAGATTTAAAGAAATGGCGAAAAGAATGGTTTTTTAAAGACCCTGGCCAGGATTTACATATAATCTGGTTAAAATATTTTTTTTAAAAACGACAATTTGGCAAGTAGGAATTAATTAGACAAAAGAACCAAACTATGAAAATTTGGAAAAATGAAGGAGGTGCCTTATATGGTACGAAGAAAACAAGAAGAAAATGGATGATATATGTGGCGGAAGTCATCATAAGTATTATGACCTGGCGAACTGAAAGGGAGGGGACAGGAGTACTAGAATCGTGTTTGATGTTATGTAAGTGTTCACATGGCGCCCGCCTGTTTTGCCAATTTATATGGTTTGAGTCAACGTTTGTAGATGATGGTATATGTCAAATTTAGGGAAATGCACTTACAGCTCTCATGGATATCAAAAGTGCTGTACGAGAAGAAGACTTTGGGAACCTGTTGGTGCAAAAGGACATGTACTACATGATCTGTTTCAACGGGTTGTACCCAGCATGTTCTTGTGAAGGCGGCGGACGCGGCTACTAACCAATAAATGTCTTGAAGGTTACTATCGAATTTAAAAGCCACAAATAGTGGGTCGGACATAGAAGGCGAGTAGTAGGACTAGAGGTGAGGATAGGAAGGTGTCGTTGTATGATCCAGAGTATAACCAGATAGTGAGAGTGATGGGTAAGAGAGAGAGAACAGCTCAGTTAGAAATGGCTGGTTTGTGGTAGAAAGATCTAGAGTGTCGGCAATAAGAAGAACATTTTTGGAGAGCAGGTTGCAGGTCAGATTCAGAGTAAAGACAGCGACACAAAGAATCCCAACATAAGGTGGGTCTGATGAAGAAGGTCGTCGACTTGATCACAGAGACGTTTAAGGCGTAGGTGTTGAGAAAAAACGATTTAGAATCTCGATAGTACAACGTTGCAAAAATGAATGGAGAAGGTAGAAGTTAATAACAGCAGGTTCATAATATATGGAGATATAGATGAGAGACAATACCCTATATTTACCTCTAAGGGTACCTTTTTAAACATCTCGGTCTATCTTCACCCATCAGTATTAAATACATCATTTATTTTCGATCTAGGTTTTTTTCTATTTCCAAATACTAAGAGTTCTTTGATATGTACAGAATGCACACGGGCCTTCCTTTTTTTCGCCGTTAGCTGAGATAAATAGACATTTCACCACACACAGGCCATGAAAATGTTAAGTCACTAAGAAATCATATATATTATTTCTTTCTTTTTTTTTCAAATTTTCCACAGCCTGTGGTGGGAATGGAACCCCTGAGTTCATTGTCCATGGCACGATTATTATCTCTAGACTATCCAGTCCTTCGTGTTCATTTTAAAAGATGACATTACAAAGTTGAAATTCAAGTCTTCTTTTTTTGTATTTACTTTGAACAAGACGTATCTTCAAAATGGTGTTTATGTTTTATGTTTTGCAACAAGCTTACTAATATACTAGTTCACATGATGTATGTATGATTTCCTTTTTAATGTTATTTCTAGCGTGCCACATTATGAATCCGGTGTCTCCCATGGCGTTAGATGCCGGTCGTAGATCAACCGACGAGCTCCATCAGTACTATTCAAGGTTCATTCTTCTCTGACCAATGTTGCTGACGAAGTGGATGAGAACAAGAGACATTACTAGATTACATTAGCAACGATGTTTCAACTCGGTCAATAGTTGTGCCAATTAGGTCGCAAATATCAGCTTAAATACAAAATGTGTCCAAACAATAGAAAAGTAAATATGATCTTTCCTACCGGTGTGTCGATGTTGATGCTGTAGACCCACATTGCTAACAAAAATTCCACTAAAAAAATCCTCTAAAACATGTCTTTAACCACAATGTTAATGTGTTAACCGGTGCCCCGCGTGCACACACTGATCATGATATGTTGTTGTTGACACAACTATTTCTAATTCCACACAATTGATGAACGGGCTTCACCTTTGCAAACAATGTTTCTACTCTTTCTTAGTCTCAAATAATGCTAGTTATTTATGTTTCACGAACAAAACCTCTAAAGTATTTATCTCCCCGCGTACTTTCTTTCACGGTTCCACCTATAGAGGTGACCAGTTTGTTTTATTTTTTTATGCTGCGTGATAGTAATGATTGTTTCTTCGATATGACCATTACGACTGTTTTCTTACTATTCAGACTGAGGCCCTTCTTGTTGATTGCTTTAACAATTATGTCCATAATTTCTTGTAGTTTATTGTCTATCTCTGCTATTAAGACTATGTCATCCGCATATCACAAATTATTTATGTTGTGACCGTTGACTTCAATTCATTTTTTGTCTACTATTGATCTCATAATATGTTCGCTGTAAAATGCAAACAAATCCGGCGATAGAACACAGCCTTGTCTGATTCCTTGTTTTATCAATTGAAATTGCCCTCTTGCAACAAATATATGTCAAAAGAAATGAGAAAACTCATCAGTGAAAGAAAAAAATAATTTTGACCTATGGAAGCGAATCATGGGCAGTAGACAAATAAATGTAAAGAATATCAGAGGCCACAGTGATGTAATTTCTCAGAAGAATGTTGAAGGTTCCCTAGACAGCTAAAAAAGCCAATGATGACGTTCTCAAAGAGGCCAACACAAAAAGGGAGCGCCTAAAAAAACATCAAAAAGAAACATTCAACATTTGTCGGGCACATCATGAGAAGAGGAAATGTGGAATACTTTGTTGCAACTGGCAAAATAAAAGGAACGAGAGATCGCGAACGACAACGAGAGAAAATACTGGATAGCTTGGTGTCATGGCATAGAAAACAGCCAAGAACTGAACTGATACAATGCACTGTGGATATACGATTGTGGAAGGACATGATCGCCTACATCAACCGGTATGGCACGTGATGATGATGATAGAGATGGTCAGTTGTTAACAATGATGAATGTACAATAAACAAACAAGTAATGAAATGTGGCTGAGCTAAATAGTGTGATTTTTTTCCATTTACATTAGCTCCTAATATCACTTACCTTCATTATTGCGTTTGAAACAGCAGTAACCTAAGAAGATACAAATACTGTGATTGGAAAGTGAAGCTATAAACATGTATATTGATCAACATTAATGACGTACCAATTCTCAATACAAAACCGTGGGATATTTCTAGTTTTTTTCAGTTTCGATTATATCACTGCAGTATATATAGGGATATCCACAATAATGCGGTGCGACAGCAAAGATGATGATACGATTGCTTATAAGTGACAAATAGAGAGAGAGAGAGTGACATTATGCAGATATTCGACGACACAATGTTTTCCCACTTTGCGGTCGTTAGAATGTTTCTGTAGGAATTATTAAAAAAGTAGGGATACGGACAGCATTAGCTCATTCATGTTAATTATTTTTAAAACTGAACAAAATGAAACAAAATATGTAAAGAAATTGAAAAAAAAAATCGCATGTATGTGCTGATCCTATTCATGTAAGAAAGAACGATCCCGGTCAATGATGCAGTTTCTGAGTGTGCAGCCACTCAGTAATTCCCATTGTTCGAAGCTATTTGATCAAGTATTGTATATTACGCGGTAAGGTCCTTGATCTTGTCAATTCAGTTATTTTCATTTTGGATGACACAACAGTCACATTTCCTTTGACGATTTCCTGTCTTATAAAACGCTTGTTTTACGGCTCAACCATCTCAGTTCAATTTCTTCATAGTGAATATGCTATTTTTATAATGTCGAATTTCAAATGTTTTTAAAAAATTTAATTTGCCCCTTTTTGGTCGTTTTATTTATGCTTGAAATTCACTGTTCATGTAAACATTAATTATCTCTATAGATTAAATTGTTTCCCTTACATATGTTGTTTAACAACGTGTTACGCAAACGTCTATGAGAATGGAAATTATGATTTCTTATATTCTCCAGTTGTAAACTTGTTTTTGATGTCCTCTCTTTCAGGATTTTATTTCTCTCAAAGCAATTCGGTGTGGACAACGGGACTCTAGCTAGCATATCTGGTTTAGAACTATAAAACATAAATATTATTCCTGACCCCTTCACTATTTTAAAGAAATTGTTCCCTTCAATATATTCTTTATTCAATCCAAAGCTGTCAAAATGTGTAATGCGGGACTAAATGTATCATTTTCACTATTAGTGCTTAGAGGCATCTCTCTCCTTAGCACAGCTGGGAAGGTTTTTGCGAGAGTAATACTAAAACGCCTGCATAGACTTGCAGAACGTAAACTTCCCGAGTCTTAAAGCAGCTTCAGAGCCGGGAGATCAACTATAGACATGATATTCACACTTAGATATTTACAAGAAAAATGCAGGGAACAAAATATGCAGCTATATTTTGACATTGTGGATCTCACAAAGGCCTTCAACTCAGTAAATAGAGATGGGCTCTACAGGGTGTTAGAAAGCATAGGCTGTCCACCTAAATTACTCAAGCTGATTATGTCCGTTCATGAAAACATGAATGCTAAAATCCATTTTGATAGGAGTTCATCAGAGAGTTTTAAAGTCAACAAGGGAGTGAAACAGGGATGTGTCCTCGCCCCTACCCTTTTTGGTATATTTTTTGCCGCCCTTCTAAATTACGCCTTCGAAAATAGCTCAGGTGATATTTATATTCGCACATGATCAGACGGCTCATTGTTCAATAAGTGTTCAGAAAACAGTAATACTAGGTCAAGACATCAAACTTATATTAATCACACAGAAAGAGTGTCCACTAGAATCAGTTCAGAAATTCACGTATCTTGGATCTACAATTACGCAAACCACTTCTCTTGATGATGAAATAAACAGCCGAATTGGTAATGTATATAATCTACTTTTGGCAAGCTCACATAAAGGACCTGAAAGAACACGAAACTAACACTGTAGACTAAATTTGTAATATATAAAACTTGTGTGCTTAGCACACTATTATATGGATCTGAAACCTGGACAACATACTCAAATCACGAAACAAGACTAAATATCTTCTGCATGCGATGTCTGCGCAGAATAATGCACATCAAAGGGCATTATAAAATAACCAACTGAACTCTCCTGCAACGTGCTAAGTCCCCAGCAATCATGTCGATGTTCAGATGTGGAACACTAAGATGGCTGGGGCACTTCCAGCGAATGGAAGAAAGACGCTTCCCCAGACAAATACTATATATTGAAATAACGGACGGAAAAAGACAAATCAGCGACCTAAACTACGATATACAGATATATGTAAATCATCTCGGAATGACTTCTCCTTCTGTGAAAACAACTGAAAACATCTAGCACGTGATCGCACATTATGGAGAGCGTGTATAAGGAATGGTATAACATCATTTGAGACTGTGCTAAGGCAAAACGTGGAAGAGAAAAGACTCATGAAAAAGAATGGAAAACCATGTGGACCAGTGGGCCTGACTTGTTCATTCTGTGATCGCGTGTGTTTGTCAAACATTGGTAGAATTAGTCACGTGAGAAGCTGTTCGACAAAAACAAAACCTGAAAAAAATACACAATAGCCCCCATTAGACCATCTGACAAGACAAAAAGGGTCATATACTATTAGTACATTGACATTTGTATTGCATGGCGCCCCAGTCAAATAGTTCAAAACCTAACATTTCTTCTGACATCTTTCTCTGCCTCTCAACAAACTAGTAATATGATTTATGTATAGCCCCAATATTACAAGTTTCAAATTAGCCATATAACTGATCAAAACTATATATATATATATACATATATATAACTATATGTAAATATACATATATATATAACTATATATATATATATATATATATATATATATATATATATATATATAACTATATATATATATATATATACATATATATATTCATAACCATTTAATAAAATCAAACTTTCTAACCAAGACTATTAACATAGGAGAACAGCCACGTTTATTATTTTTTATTATTATATAAATATACAAAGAAACTATTTCACTAGCATATTGACCATCGACAGTTTAAGCACAATAAACGAATCTGTTCTATGTTAGTATTCTTGGCTAGAAAATTAGCTTTTTTATATGGTTATGAATCGTATATCAAACGCAAACGTTTGTTATATATATATATATCAGACCTGACAGTATTTCTTCCTACCATATATTTTAACATAATTTATTTCATTGGTAGAGCAGGACTGTTGCTAACACAGACTTCCTTCATAAAACACAATTCCAGAATGTATTTCCCTCATCTACGATTTGCTGAGTATTATTAATTAACGGTACGTTAACAAAGGTTACACGAATAACGAGAAAGAAATAACAAAGTGTAACCATGAACATGTAAAGTCATTACTCACATTGACGTGTCCTCTCAAAAACAGTTACTTACGTCAAATTTTTCTTGCAACACCCTGGCATACTGAGAATATATCGAGAATATGTTCAGAGAAAAATGTAGTTCATGAACACAAAACCTAACACGTATCTTGCTTTTCTCCTAATTTTAAAATGCTCTTAATAAATAAAATGATGGAATAAAATCCAGGAATAATCTACAAAAGACAACCTGAGACAGAAATGAAAGCCTTGTCACTTATAATGATCCTAGAAAAAATACACAAGAGATAATTGCCACTGACATTTACATATTGATCGCCAAAAGAAGTACCAAAGAAGGGAGGCAATGTAATGTATATAATCTACCGAGGTGTTAAAGCAGAAACACATTCTCTTCCGCGGAAAGGTGAACAAATTCCAGAGCAGAGGCAATGAAACTCGAAGCAGCCATGCTAATGGTCAATCACAAGAGGTCCTAAGTTCACACAAGGTCCAATAATTGATATTCTATATGATCTAAGAACAGTCATAGGCACGATACAAGTCTGAAAGATGACAGACTCATTCAGGAAATAAAGAACAGCTTGTGTTACCTGCTAGAAAAGACATAACTAGTCCTGCAGTGGTTACCAGCGCACTCTGGCATCCCAAGGAACAAGAAATCAGGTGAACATGCAAAAACAGATGGAAGCCTTGATCACTTCTACAAATTTCAGAGTCTCAAATGAATACGGGCAATATAAAACAAGTGAAGAAATCATAATGGAGTGGGTTATATGAACAATAAGAACCATAATACGACAGATTAATCAACTTCAGTAGACGAGCAGACCAAATACTTTTAGGCGAAGACCATATCACTGCGGCCTTAGAGCACAGCTAAACAAGATAAGCCACATCGACATTACAACATGAGACTGAGGAGCATCAATGCAAACTACAGAGCATATCTGGCAGAACTGCATCACTTTCAGCACTCTAAGAACACAAACTAGGATCACAGAAACAATGGTACATAACAAAATATGGATTAACAGATAAGAATTCAAACGCACCGTCTTGCCCCTGACCGATACATGACGTAATATACAGACGCATTACAGTAGCTGTTTGTAGTACATGACTTAATATATAGACGCATTACAGTAGCTGTTTGTAATACATGACTTAATATATAGACGCATTACAGTAGTTGTTTGCAGTACAAGACGAATTACTCCTTAAGACCAGAAGAAAAAAAAACGTGTTCTATGTTATAGCTAAACTTTCAGAAATTAACAGTATGGTATAGTTAGTAACAAGAATGTGAATACGTAATCCCTCTCTGGTTCAAAGAACCCGCATTTGCAAAGACTCAATCACAGGCCTGTTTAAAAAAAAATATTATCTCAGAGATTGTTCGCATATGATCATGTTCCTGACATATTTTGTAGATGAAGAAAAATGTCTTAGTGTGAAAGCTGCCATTAAATAAGTCGATCTGGGTATTCAGTGTTATCTATATGTGTGTGAATATATATATAAATATATATATAACTATATATATCATCGCCATCATAAAGTACCAAGACTGCTGGCGTAGGTTATCATGTCTCTCCACAACTTCCTATCACGGCAGTTATTTAACTTTTCGTGTGGCGATTCATAATTGTACAAAGCAATTACTACGGTGGTCTTCTGTTGCCTTCCGTCGGTTTGTTTACGGTTGGCTCCGCTAGCCTTTGACTAAAAATCTCACTATCAAGGCAGTGGAGTTGTTTTACTTCGGGGTGCTTTCCGTTAGCCTTTTACACTCCTGAACATACCTGTATGGCAGCAGGACGGCATATTAAATATATATATATATATATATATATATATATATATATATATATAATCCACGATAGCTCTGTGGTTAGTGAATTGGACTACAAAGGACAAGAGGTCGGTTTGGATCCAGACAGAAGGGCCGGGTTCACCCAGCCTTTGATGGGTACCGGGTTTTTTCTGGGAAAGTAAAGTGGTGCGGGCGTAACACCGACACATTACCCCTAAAATTAGTGTGCCGAAGGTCTGTAAAAATTATGGTCACTAACACAATATTCCCTATACGCCATTTTGGCGTGACTGCGGCTCTTTGCTATATATATATATATATATATATATATATATATATATATATATATATATATATGTACTTATTAACGAGACAATAATAATAGTGAAAGATAATGTTATGAAACAGATTAAGGGTAAATACAACGTTTAATAATATCAGAAGATGCAAGAAATAACTATTCGTAGTAAAGAGAATGGGACAGCTGGGATATGTAGTAAACAGGGAGAATATAGTAGATAAAAGAAAACACAGAATATTAATTAACTGGTCAGCGTATAAGAATGGCAATATATCAAGTCAGCGAACAGGCAAATAATCACAGTGTGGCGTCAGGTAGGGGGAGCAAATATTGATGTGTAACGTACACTCACACAAGGTATTGTGACAGTCACCATGCATCACTCTTACAAGGTATTGACACATCCCCATCATCACAACTACAATGTATTGTGACAGTCACCATAAATCATTCGCACAAGGTATTGTGACAGTCACCATAAATCACTCGCACAAGGTATTGTGGCAGTCATCATACATCACTCCTATAAGGTATTGTGACAGTCACCACACAACACTCCTACAAGGTATTGTGACAGTCACATACATCACTCTTACAATGTATTGTGACATTCACAATCATCACTACTACAAGGTATTGTGACAGTCACCATAAATCACTCGAACAAGGTATTGTGACAGTCACCATCATCAATCCTACAAGGTATTGTGACAGTCACCATACATCACTCCTACAAGGTATTGTGACATTCACCATCATCACTCATACGAGGTATTGTGACATTCACCATACATCTCTGAAATAAGGTATTGTGACAGTCACCACACTTCGCTCCTACACGGTATTGTGACAGTCACCATAAATCACTCGCACACTGTATTGTGACAGTCATCATACATCACTCTTACAAGTTATTGTGACATTCCCCATCATCACTCCTACAAGGTATTGTGACATTCACCATCATCACTCATACGAGGTATTGTGACATTCACCATACATCTCTGAAATAAGGTATTGTGACAGTCACCACACTTCGCTCCTACACGGTATTGTGACAGTCACCATAAATCACTCGCACACTGTATTGTGACAGTCATCATACATCACTCTTACAAGTTATTGTGACATTCCCCATCATCACTCCTACAAGGTATTGTGACAGTCACCATAAATCACTCGCACACGGTATTGTGACAGTCATCATACAACACTTTTTCAAGGTATTGTGACAGTAACCATCATGAATCCTACATGGTATTCTGACAGTCACCATAAATCACTCGCACAAGGTATTGTGATAGTCACCATACATCACTTCAATAAGGTATTGTGACAGTCACCATCATCACTCTTACAATGTATTGTGACAGTCAACATAAATCACTCGCACAAGGTAATGTGGCAGTCACCATATATCACTCCTACAAGGTATTGTGGCAGTCACCATACACCACTCCTACAAGGTATTGTGACAGTCACCAAACATCACTCTTACAATGTATTGTGACATTCACATTCATCACTCCTACATGGTATTGTGACAGTCACCATAAATCACTCGCACGAGGTATTGTGACAGTCACCATCATCACTCCTACAAGGTATTGTGACAGTCACCATACATCACTCCTACAAGGTATTGTGACAATTACCATCATCACTCCTACAAGGTATTGTGACAGTCACTATAAATCACTCCCACATGGTATTGTGACAGTCACTATACATCATTCCTACAAGGTATTGTGACAGTCACCATACATCTCTCGCACATGGTATTGTGACAGTGACCATCATCATCATCATCATCATCATCATCATCATCATCTTGTGCCTTCTCCGCAACGAAGGTTGGCTACCATGGATCGTCATTCTACTCTGTTTCATGTTAGTCTTGGTCTGCCTTTGCCTCTTTTACCTTGTATTTTACCTTCCAATATTTCTTTTAGCAGGCTGTTGTGTCTTTTAACATGCCCCAAAAATTTCATATGTCTTGTCTTAATTGTATTTAGTAGTTCTCTTTTTTTTTTTTAGTTGTTTTAAAACTGTATCGTTTGTTATCTTTTGTTTCCATCCAATTCTACCTATTCTTCTATAAATCCACATTTCAAAGGTTTTAATTTTCTGTTCTGTTTTCTTGTCTAATGTCCATGTTTCTGCACCATACAGGAATATTGAGAAGATGTAACATTTTGCCATTCTTAGTTTCAGCCTTGTTGATATTTGTGTTGTTGTTAGTATATTTTTCATGGCATTAAAATTACTTGTTGCCATACCTATTCTTTTTTTTTATTTCAGTTTTGCATTTTCCATCATTGGTTATAGTATGTCCCAGGTAGTTGTAACTCTGGACTGTCTCCAGATGTATTCCCTCAACTGTGATATTTAATTGTAGGTCTTGAGAATTTTCTTTGTTTATGATCATAGGTTTAGTCTCTTTGATATTCATTTGTAGTCCATATTTGTTGCTTGTTATGTTTATCACATTAAGCAATTGTTGTAGGTCTATAGGATTGTCTGCTAGTAGAACAGTATCATCAGCATATCTCAGGTTATTGATTATCTTTCCATTAATGTTTAGGCCTGGTATCTCTGAGATGTTTTTGAAGATTTGTTCAGTGCATAGATTGAACAAGCTTGGTGATAGGATGCATCCTTGTCTTACTCCTCTTTTTATGTCCATGGGTGTAGAGTTCTCCTTGTTATATCTTATTATTGCTGTTTGCTCCCAGTACAAATTACATATAAGTCGTATGTCTGCGTCGTCTAGATTTATATCCTTTAGTCAGTCTATAAGTTGGTTATGGTGTATTCTATCGAAAGCTTTGGTGTAGTCTATATAGCAGGCATATTTTGGTTTGTTTACTTCTGTGTACTTTTCAATCAATGTTCTCATGCTGAATATGGCTTCTTTTGTCCCACTGTTTTTCCTGAATCCAAATTGTTGCTCATCTAATTCAGTATTGATTTTATTCTGAATTCTCCCCTGTATAACTTTTAGTAATTTTTTTTTTTTACCTGGCTCATTAGGCTTATTGTTCTGAAGTCACTGCATTCAGCTGCACCATTCTTTTTAGGCAATGCAATGAAAGTTGATGTTTTTAGATCGTTTGGTATGTATCCTGTATGGTATATGTCATTGCATATGTCTGTGATCACTTTGTCGCCAAACTCTTCTAGAGCCTGTATCATCTCTATTTGTATATTGTAAGGCCCTGCTGCTTTTCCCTTTTTCATTGTTTTTATAGCTTTTTCTACTTCAGATTTCAGGATTTTATAGTTGTATGTACATTTTATGTCTTGCTTTTTGTCCCTTTCGTCATGAAATAATTCTCTTATATATTCTTGCCATCTATCTATTATATCTTTGTTGTCTGTTAGCATTCTTCCCTCTTTGTTTGCAATACATCCGTTTCCTGTAGCTTTTTGTCTTTATTCGTCATTCTCTTTATTTCTGTGTGCATCTCTCTTAATTTTTGTTTACTTTCCATAGTTTCGACTTCTAGACATCTTTGGTTGAGCCAGTCTTCTTTTGCCTTTTTGCACATTCTCCGTATTTCATTGTCGATATCCTTGTATCTGGCAGTGTTTTTCGCTTGTCTTCTTTCTTCCATTTTTTCTAAGATTTTATCAGTTATCCATTTTTGTTTTTTGTTACTTTCCTTTTTGGGCAAGGTGTTGCAGGTTTCTTGCATGCTGTTTTTTATGCATTGTCATTTTGTTGTGACTTTTTCCTCAGGATTTTCTCTTCTGTACTGCTCTATCCCCTCTTCTAGTAGCTTCTGATATGTGTTCTTTACTTGTACAGTATAAGTTTCTTGTACATCTTTCTGGTTTAACGCTGTTATATCTATTTGTGTTGCTGAATTAGTTTTTTGTTTGCTTCTTTTTAATTTGATTTTCATTTTTATCATTACAGAATTGTGGTCTGAATTAATATCTGCTCCTGGGTAGGTTTTGGCTTACTCGACGCTGTTCCTAAATGACACCATACATCACTTAAATAAGGTATTTTGACAGTCACCATACATCACTTCAACAAGGTATTGTGACAGTCACCATACATCACTCCCACAAGGTATTGTGACAGTCTCCATTCACTGTAGGAGTGAACGTTACACCCACCTACCTGATTCATATATCAAGTCAACAGTGAAGTAAAAATGAACTTCTGATGTTCTAAAGAAAAAAGATCTTGTTCGCCAGCTGTGCTTTTTTCCTTTATAAACACTTTCAGTTCATATTGTCTCCTTTTCTTTCATCCTTTCTTATTATCCAGTTTAATGTATCTACTTGTAAACATTTTACGTTGACTGAGAAAACTCCATAATGAGCCAGCACCATTCTTCCCAATGGGCAGATGAAAGGTAAATCACCTCTTAAAAGACATGCTACCTATTTTCACAGATACTTCATATAACCTCTAGTACCGTTATCTACAACCAGTATCAGCCACTGCCTGTTCTCTCTTGCTGGTAGAGACCAGGTCTGTTTATTCGTTAATGCTTCTTTCCCAATGTTTGTGCTCTTTCCACTTTCGTTTTCCGAGTTTCTCCGAAACATTGTTCTAGACAGCTTGGACAAACAGAGGACGAGGTCGCACCACATAATTTACGTTCCATCCTCACAGTAGTAAGACGATCTCCATGTTATAAAGTGTTCCACTGACATATACTACTGTATCGCATTCAGTGGCATAATTTAAGTGTCGCCCTCCTTGTTTATGTGTCCAAGATTTATATGATCAATAGAATATTCCGATACCTCACCTCTACTAATATACATTTATAATGCTTTTGATTTTCCTGCATGATATCACCAAACATTGCATTACTGTTATTTTACTTACATATACTAGTCTGGCAATCTGAAATAACAGATTTGATATTTATAGTATACACACATATTTATCATCACAGCTATATATTACTCTTAAAAATAGGGAAACACAAGTAGTTTACATGAGTTTTTTTTATAGAGAAACCTTAACGAACATTAGTTATACACAATGTCAAATAGGTGTAGCTACTCTTTCTTTCTCACTCCCTGTCCATAGACAAATGTATTACATGACGACCTAAGCAAACAGTTCAAAACCTAACATATGTTATATTATATCTCTCCCACTGCCTTTCAACAAAATAATTCGACGTATCATGCATACCCCAATATTTACATCATAATTTTTAGATTTCTTCTGTTTTTTTATTTTAATTTGAATCGATATCTATACATTCTCGCAGAATTTTAAAACTACTCGGTTCATCCTGACTGTCACGTTATTCATCCAAGTTTGCTTCTGTAAGACAAATCCAGAAATATTGCACTGTCAGTTTGGCTGGCTGTGAGAAATTGTAGCTTTATTTAACCTAATTGGTGCTTTTTTAATTAAACATACATATTCCTTGCTCAGTTCACAGCTACAACTACCTTGGACATACTACAACCAGTGATGGAAAATGTAAAACTGAAATAAACAAAAGAATAGGAATAGTAAAAAGTAATTTTAATGCCATGAAGAACATACTAACATCAAAACAAATAACACTAGGGTTAAAACTAAGAATAGCAAAATGTTTTGTCTACTCAACATTCCTATATGGTGCAGAAACATGGACATTAGACAAGGAAACAGAACAGATAATTGAATCCTTTGAAATGTGGATATATAGAAGAATAGGTAGAATTGGATGGAAGGAAAAGAAAACAAACGATGAAGTCTTAAAACAACTAAATATGAAAAAAGAACAACTAAACACAATTCAAACAAGACAAATGCGATTTTTGGGTCATGTTAAAAGACACAACAACCTACTAAACGTAATCCTGTAGGGGAAAAAACAAGATAAAAGAGGAAAAGGCTGGCCAAGACTGACATGGACGAGTAATATCGAACGATGGACACACCAGCCTATGACAACATGCACCATGAAAGCAAGAGACAGAAGAGAATGGCGTTCCATGGTAGCCAACCTTCGTTGCATAGATGGTACTCAATGATGATGATGATGATGACTTGCTGCTTTACAATTATTTACTTGTATAGGGGGTTTGGAAGTCTAGGGGCACGACGTCATCCTAATGACCTGGATTCAAAGTCTTCCACAGTCTATGACGGTTTAAAAACAGAAAATAATAATCCGTTGTTTCTTTGTATAATATTGACGGTTAGCTCCCTTTGGACTTAGTCCTATTTCAGAACGATTGCATTAGTCTTTATTGTTATATATATCACACTAAACACTAATGAACCACTCAGGAAGCAGAAGGAAGTAACTGAGGGGCCTTCTTCACAAAAAGGAAGAGAAAATGAGTAAGTGAACTATTTCCACTGATTATAAACGTTTAAAGAAGCATAGAGTCTTTGAACTATCATAATCACATTTACATTATTCATTTATAAATGTGAAATAATATATTATACATTACTCACTTCCTTGTAAATTGATGCAAAAGACTGTTCTTTCTAGGAATACACGAAGTTTACTTTCATAATGAAAATATAAGCTTTCAAGCATATACTTATATCGTTATTATAAAAAGAAAAAATTGTACTGTCTAATTATCACAGAGTTGCACACATCAAAAACAAGTCTCTTATGGTGGCATTATTCTTGTGTATCTCGTTGTGTTAGTCTACGTAACCCATTCTTTTGTAATGGAAAGCAGTGTATTTCTTAAGCGCTGTATCAAGCAAGTATCCATCTAATGGGGTAACATATAATCACAAAATAACAAAGAAAGGCCACATTTGTGTGGCTCTAGGTATACAAATATGAGTCCCGGATGCGTTTTTCTTGTAAATGTTACTGTTACATATTGCTATATTATCGTTATCTATTGCAATGTCATGTCCATTGCGTTAATGTTGAGGGATAATTAAACAATTTACTTCAAGCCATAATTTCCAAGAAAATGAAATACATGTAGTACAAGCAAACGGGGAGAATACATTTTAACACGTCTCGTTATTTTTTCCCACTTGTTTCAATTATCTATTCCGTAGTTTAGTGGGGGCTGATTGTTGAACACGCAAAGTGGTATTTTAGTGATAATCCTAGACATATTTAAACGCGTGTGTGTGTGTGATACTGTCTCTATCTTACTTCATTTCACTTATCCTAATAGTTATATTATATTGGTCTTTTCAAAGCGTGTGTAACATTACACTCATCATCATTAATTACCGGGCCTGCTGACGTATGTCTCTCCACAACTTTCGATCACGACAGTTATTTATCATTTCTGTTATTGACCTTCTGCCAAGCCATTCTCTTAAGTTGTCTGGTATCTTTTCTCTATGCTGATACTATCTCTTCGTCACTCAATTTTCCCAGTTGTTAAAATATCTTCCAGCTGTTCTGTTCTCCTTGCATGGCCAAAATATGATGATTGTCTCTACCTAATATTGGAAATTAGCTCCCTTTTTTCGTTGGCCTCTTTCAGAAGGTTTGCATTACTCTTTTTAGCTTTCCATGGTATTCTCAACATTCTTCTGTGAAACCACATTTCAACAGACTACAGTGATTTTCTTGTCTGTTGTCCTATTGTCCATGATTCACATCCATATGTTAAGACTGAATCTCTACATAACATTTAAGAACTCTTTTTCTTGTTTCTATTTCTAAAATTAGATTGCATAGTATATTACCTGAGCCATACTGCATCTCACCTATGTTGTACATTTTCCGTCGACATTACACTAGACATGTAAATTATGTAGTTCATTTATATCTTGTGTTACCAATATTTTTATCATCATTATGTGGCATGTAAATTGGCGTAGGCACTCATGTCCTTCCACAATCCTCTATCTACAGTGCATCGTATCCATTTCTGTTGATCGTTTTTTTATACCATGGCACCAAGCTATCCAGTATTTTGTCCTTTGTCATCCACGATCTGTCTTTCCTTTTATTTTGCCAGATGTAATCAAGTGTTCCAACTTTCCTCTTCTCATGATATGCCCGAAAATATTGATTGTTTCTTTCTGACGTTTTTAGTAGCTACCTTTTTGTTTTGGCCTCTTTGAGAATGTCCTCATTGGTCATTTTAGCTGATCGGGGAACTTTCAACATTCTTCTGAGAAATCCCATCTCTGTGGCCTTTAATCGTTTTTTCCAATTGTTTGTCTACTGTCCAATGTTTGTTTCCATCAGGTCATAATTGGTTCTATATAGCACCGATCAACTCTCTTTCTCACTACTATTGACATATATTTTTGCATAGTATATTATTCATTTTCTGAAATGTTGTTTTGACCTGAGCTATTCTGCTTTTTTTCTTTCTGTGATGCATCTTCCATTAGATGTTATTATTGTGCCCAAGAATTTGAAACGTTGCACTTGTTTCAGGTTTGTCCTGTTTATTTTCATGCTGCATGATGGTTATGATTGTTTCTTCGATGTGACCATTACATTTGTTTTTTTACAATTCAGACTAAGACCTTTCTTGTTGCTTTATTTTACTATTATGTCTATCATTTCCTGTAGTTAAGTCGCTGTGTTTGTTATTAAGACTGTGTCGTCTTCTTCCTCTTCTACCTTTCAGCTCCCTGTGGAGCATAGGTCTTCAACAAACACTTTCCAAGTCGTTCTGTTTCTTGTCATTCTTTTAAGATCATTCCATGGCTTCTCCATCATCTTCATCTCTGCCTCTGTCTGTCCTATCCAAGAATTTCTTGGTCTTCCTCTTAGTATTTTCCCCTGGGAACTCCAAAACAGGATAGGTCATGTAATATTCTCAGTTGGCTTCCGCAGTGTGCGTCCTATACAGCGCCATCGACTATGTCATCTGCATATCGCAAATTAATTATGTTGTGACCATTCACTTCAATTCCTGTTTTGTCTAATAATGATCTCATAATATTTTCACTGTAAAATAACAACAAATCCGGCGAGAAAACACAACCTTGCCTGACTCCTTGTTTTATATATTGGAATTGTCCTACTTGGTTACTAATTCGTATAGCTGCTGTTTGTTGCCAGCACACGTTTTTTTATGATTCGCAGATCTTTGCTATCAATGTTAATTTCCCCAGCATATTGATTATTCCCATATGATTTACTTTGTCAAATTGCTTTTGTGTAGTCTATAAAATACATATATAGATATTTCTTTTCCTCTGTAGCTCTTTCTATTAATGTTCTTAAAATATATAGTGCATTATTTGTGACCTTTCCTTACACAAATCCACATTGTTCCTCGCGTATTTCTGGTTTCATTTTATTACTTACACGTCCCATGATGATTCTTAGTAACTAATAGTACGATTGTCTTCACAATCAGTGGCGCCTGACTACTTCGGTATGGCTACAAAGATATATTTTAGTAGATCTTCGTGTATGTGTCCAGTGTTGCATATGTCATTGAGTACTTTTATTATGTACTCGCGGTTCTCCTAACGCATTTACCTCTTAAATTGCCAGGACCTGGAGTTTTGCCTCTTTTCTTTTGTTGTATTGCGCCCTCCATTTTACTCTGCATTATTGACGGGCCTGTGACTTTGATTGAATTGTTTATCTCTGGACTTTAATCATCACAGAGTTGACCAATATTATGCGGAATTTATAAACTTCATGACAATGTTCAAAGACTTTTAAATTTAACATTTTCTAGTGATATTTTTTACATTGTAAGGGGACACATGCTTGCTTTGTTTCAGAATGTTTAGAAGCTACAACTTTTTTCTAATTACATGAAATTAAGCAGAACAAAACAACTATAGACGAGATGTGTATCTGAAACGTGTTACTGAGGGATAACGATGGCAGTACTAGCAAGAAACATCTGGATCGTGTGCTCTATAGATGCACTCTTATACTATGTTACGTTTTATATACATTTAAATTGAGATATTATTCTATCAGTTATATCGCAATGTACCTTTCTTGATTTACTGTAACATTACGTGTCATTAATCTTTAAGTTTTGAAACGTTTACCTGACCTACAACCGCACACATCAACGGGTTTGCAGGTTGTGAAATTGTGTCTGGATTAAGGGGTAACTGAGTTTGTCTCAAAGACAGTCTCTAACCGAAACATTGTCACTTCGAAAGTAATGTCCACAATGCTATTTAAGAAGTTGATTATAAAAAAAGCCCCAACTGTATTAACTCCATCCAGACCATTAATCACTATAACGAAGCACTAATAAAACTTAACCGGACCATTATCCAAAATAATGATCTGATCTTTTATTTCGTGAAGAGAATCATCAGCTAATTACGTCATAATGTATCCCCAGGGTCGATTACTCACTTCGACTGTAGATTACACCTCGTCAGGAAGAACATCTCTTATTTCAAATATCCGCTGTGGCTCAGTTATATAAACATATTAAAATGACTTTGTGAGATAATAGTGAGACCAAATAAATAAAAAAAATTGAGCTTTAAAAAGAGTTGATAACTGATTTCAATGTCTGACAGTTTCTGTAAAGGCTCAGCTGTCCGAGAGTTATTCAATGAAAGGTTCGCTAGTCGTTCCACAAAGGCGTTGATCGCTAGCTCTTTCTTATTGTTTATTTGTAACATTTGTGGGCGTACGGAAGTAGCTAAATAATATTTTAGTTTACAACCCCCCATATTGAACTTGGATCATTCATGATTGAAGTTCATGTGAGTTATCAGTGTCCCATTGTATGGTAGCGGTATTTCCTTTTGTCTCAGTGTTTACATACACATTGAGTGGCGTATAGTAGCATAATATAGTCGATGTGAATGATTCTCAGACACGGTTTCCAATTATGTAGCATCGGTGTTATGAGTAAACCCTGTTCGTTTTGCATTCATCTTAGTGGTATGACTTCGTTAAGCCTGTCATACAACTGTTCTTTCTTTTGTCCACCAGGTGGACCCATTTACTGATTATTTTAAGTCACAATTGTTTCTATAATCTACCTGTCAATGGCTATAACTTTTCTGCTTAGGTGACCCAGATCTCTCTGCAGATAATGCATTTTTTTATATTTAAAGACGCCATTGAACGCTTCTGGATATATATTACAACGAGTCACAACTTGGCTAGCCAACTAATCTCCACTGAGAACGTACAAATAAGACAATATGAATGTGTTATTTCAAATGGCAGACCCTAAATGTGTGCAATAACATTCTGACGGTTGTATATAATATTCACTTGACAGGCGATCAACAACATTCTGACGGTCGCATATAATATTCACTTGACAGGGGATCAACAACATTCTGAAGGTTGTATATAATGTTCACTTGATAGGGGATCAACAACATTCTGACGGTTGTATATAATGTTCACTTGATAGGGGATCAACAGCATTCTGACGGTTTTATATAATGTTCACTTGACAGGGGATCAACAACATTCTGACGGTTGTATATAATGTTCACTTGACAGGGGATTAACAACATTCTGACGGTTGTATATAATGTTCACTTGACAGGGAATCAACAACATTCTGACGGTTGTATATAATGTTCACTTGACAGGGATTAACAACATTCTGACGGTTGTATATAATTTTCACTTGACAGGGGATCAACAACATTCTGACGGTTGTATATAATGTTCACCTGACAGGGGATCAACAACATTCTGACGTTTATATATAATGTTCACTTGACAGGGGATTAACAACATTCTGACGGTTGTATATAATGTTCACTTGACAGGGGATCAACAACATTCTGACGGTTGTATATAATGTTCACTTGACAGGGGATTAACAACATTCTGACGGTTGTATATAATGTTCACTTGACATAGGATCAACAACATTCTGACGGTAGTATATAATGTTCACCTGACAGGGGATCAACAACATTCTGACGGTTGTATACAATGTTCACTTGACAGGAGATCAACAACATACTGACGGTTGTATACAATGTTCACTTGACAGGGGATTAACAACATTCTGACGGTTGTATATAATGTTCACTTGACATGGGATCAACAACATTCTGACGGTTGTATATAATGTTCACCTGACAGGGGATCAACAACATTCTGACGGTTGTGTACAATATTCACTTGACAGGGGATCAACAACATTCTGACGGTTGTATATAATGTTCACTTGACAGGGGATCAACAACATACTGACGGTTGTATATAATGTCAACTTGACAGGGGATCAACAACATTCTGACGGTTGTATATAATGTCAACTTGACAGGGGATCAACAACATTCTGACTGTTGTATATAATGTCAACTTGACAGGGGATCAACAACATTCTGACTGTTGTATACAATGCTCACTTGACAGGGGATCAACAACATTCTGACGGTTGTATATAATGTCCACTTGACAGGGAATCAACAACATTCTGACCGATGTATACAATGCTCACTTGACAGGGGATCAACAACATTCTGACGGTTGTATATAATGTCAACTTGACAGGGGATCAACAACATTCTGACTGTTGTATATAATGTCAACTTGACAGGGGATCAACAACATTCTGACTGTTGTATACAATGCTCACTTGACAGGGGATCAACAACATTCTGACGGTTGTATATAATGTTCACTTGACAGGGAATCAACAACATTCTGACGGTTGTATACAATGTTCACCTGACAGGGGATCAACAACATTCTGACGGTTGTATATAATGTTCACCTGACAGGGGATCAACAACATTCTGACGGTTGTATATAATGTTCACCTGACAGGGGATCAACAACATTCTGACGGTTGCATATAATGTTCACCTGACAGGGGATCAACAACATTCTGACGGTTGTATATAATGTTCACCTGACAGGGGATCAACAACATTCTGACGGTTGTATATAATGTTCACCTGACAGGGGATCAACAACATTCTGACGGTTGTATATAATGTTCACCTGACAGGGGATCAACAACATTCTGACGGTTGTATATAATGTTCACTTGACAGGGGATTAACAACATTCTGACGGTTGTATATAATGTTCACTTGACAGGGGATCAACAACATTCTGACGGTTGTATATAATGTTCACTTGACAGGGAATCTTACGTAACATAAAATTCTCAATGGAGGCACTGGGATTGACTTTTCTTTTAATGTATAGCCCAAGTGACATTACCAAATCGAAAGTTTGGAAAAGGCATACTGAAGATAATTAATTTCACGGGGTACACACATTTGGCTTAATCACTCCAACCTGTTTCAAGCAAACTATTGATGTACATCACAAGAGAACAACTTTTACGCACTTTGCAGCAATGATCATTCGACCGTTGTTAAAGCAATTGCAATTGCTATCATGAATGCAATAACTTATTCACTGAATGATAGCAATTAAATATCAGTGATAATGTATAGCGCAATAATTGAACATATAGTTTACGGCTAAATGAATGTCGGTTTATTTCGTAAGAAAACGCGCCGGCTAAGGAAATGAAGAAAGACTAAAATAGTATATGATACACGACATTAAACCATCCGACATTTACCGTAATTTATGAAAAAAAAAATAATTCACATCCATGTTAATATTGAACCATATGCTCAGTAAATTCATTGTTAAATTAATGATAAAAAGGGAACATAGGGGTTTGAAAGACATTTTCTAAAATTATCTATAATTATCATAAACAGTTCAACAAACTGCCCAAATTGCTGACCACTATACTCTCATTGACCTCTAATGTGACTAATAAAAGGCATTGGATTCCGTTTGATAATTTTTAAGTTTTGGACTAGACGTTAAGACGCAAGATTACCATGGTAACGAGATAACTAATTAATGTGGTAATCATGTTATACATTTGTTAAAATGTGTTAAACGTATTGCAATTTCACTTTTAAAATAAGCTTCTTAACACTATTTACCACAAAAAGTGCCGCAAGTGTAAATCGAGGGACCTGTGCTCGCTAAGAATAAAGCAAATATTAATAAATTAATTAAAATTGCCGTCGTGTAAAATGTTCTCATTACATGGCTATAATTTTTGTAAAAAATGTATGGTATTATGTCTGACTTTAATCCTCTATAGTCTGAGATTGAAGAACAATTCGTGCTTGAACTAAATGACTAAAGCTCAAACGTTTTCTTGTATGTGACGTAATATGCTGTACTGAACATGCTTGGTTTAGAAATGAGTTCTCAATCTGTTTATCACATTGGTCTATGTGTGAAATAAATATTCACAAATCCAGATATTAAGAACCTGAGTAAATCTACAGTCAGCTTATCACGTGTGTATTTGATATAGAGCTGCTTTCATTCGTGAAGGACGTGAATATACACAGGATAAAAGCAATTAAAAATAATGTATATACCACGCTTGACTAATAATTGTATGTTCTCATTTCACTACCAAATTTAAGCAAGGACGGCACATGTAGAGTAAATATCGGGCACGGTCCTACTATATATTAAAAGAGAAGCACACTTTAGGTGTCTTAGGTACTGCCTCAATCTACATGTTTTTTGCTTCAGGTCGTTGTAACCATAAATAAACACTGTCGCTATAGTTTTATAGCCACTTATTATAAATTGATGAGTTTTATAGCGGACTGGAGTCTCTTTCTCTTTCTCTCTCTCTCTCTCTCCATATATATATATATATATATATATATATATATATATATATATATATATATATACAGTATATATATATAAATAATATGAATTGGATAGCACAAATAATATTGTACATCGTATACTCTTTATCTGTGTAAATATATTGTTCCTTATATTGTTTACTTTTAATCTTGTTTAGTCTGTTCAGGAACTCAGAACTCATTGAATGTGTTGTTGAATAAATGATATCTTTTGATTCCATTTCTGAGTAAATTTGATAATGATCTTCAATCAGCATAAACTGATATCTCTACTCTGTCTTCATATTCTGTATATTTATTTATATTTATTTCTTGATATATTATTAGGTTTATAGTGTAGGCATTAATGAAGGCGCTGCAATATGTTGGACACTCGTGCAATCATAATATGTGTATTGGTATATATATATATATATATATATATATATATATATATATATGTGTGTGTGTGTGTGTGTGTGTGGAGGGGGGGGTGTATATGCACAACATAAAGGATAATTGAATGTCGAGATCGAAAGTTGTGAGCAGACATGATTACCTACGCCAGCAGGCATGGAACTTGATGATGTACGCCTCCTTTTTGAACCTCTTTAGTTATCATCATTATTTGAAACTTGTCTTTTGTATACTATTTATTCTCGTGACGGACTTGGTATTTCAACTGGAACGCACCTCCTTTGACCGTTAATGTACTTCATCGTAATAGAGCCCGCTACAACCCCCGTTATATATCTCTGTTCAATAGTATTCTTAGCGCTGTTGAGAGACCCCTACTTAATATTTCCACTAGTGTCAACCTGGCAATTTAAAATATCAAATATAAGACATTGATGTAATTATATTGGCAGCCTTTTATTAATTCTTTTCCGTCAGTCTGTGACATTTTCAACATACAATCATTACAATTAATGCGCCATATATTTCTAACTCATTCTCTCATTCCTACAAAATCGTACTAATCTATTCTAACATTATTGTCGCCGCTATCCTACTTTGGTCCGTTCAAACCGAACGTACCATCCTATTCTATCAATTCATATCTCATCATCATCAAGTATCGGGCCTAGTGGCGTAGGTGATCATGTCTCTCCACAACATTCGATCTCGGCAGCTATTTATCATTTCTGTTGTTGACTTTCTGCCATGCCATTCTCTTACGCTGTCTGTTATTTTTTCTCTTTGCTTCCTACTATCTCTTCATCCTCAATTTTTCCGGTTGTTACAATATATTCAAGTTGTTCTCTTCTCATTACATGGCCAAAAAAATTATGTTTGTCTCTTCCTAACATTGGAAATTAGCGCTCTTTTTGCTTTGACCATCCTCAGAACCTCTTCATTACTCTTCTTAGCTGTCCATGGTATTCTCAACATTCTTCTGTAAAACCACATTTCTACAGACTCCAGTGATTTTCTTGTCTGTTGTCCTATTGTCCATGATTCGCATCCGTATGTTAAGACTGGCTCTATGTAACATTTAAGAACTCTTTTTCTTGTTTCTATTGTCAAAAATGGATTGCATAGTATTTTCCTCATTTTTTGGAAAGCTGCTTTTGCCTGAGCCATTCTACATCTCACCTCTTTTGTACATCTTCCGTCTGAGGTTAACAAAGTTCCCACATATTTAAATTCATTTACCTGTTTTAATATTGTTCCACTTGTCATTATTTTGCACTTAGGTGATGTCTTTTTCTTTGTTGTTACCATTACCTCTGTCTTTTTGCTATTAAGGCTGAGTCCTTTATTTTTGCTTTCCTTCACTACAATGTCCAACATTTCTTGTAACTCATTTTCACTCTTAGCGATTAATACTGTTTTATCAGCATACCTTAGATTATTTATATTATAACCTCCAATAGTTATTCCAGGCATGCCCCTTATGGATCTTAAAATAATATCACTATAAATATTAAACGAATCTGGTGACAGCATACAACCTTGTCTAACACCCTGTTTTATTTCCCAATTGGTTTCCAGTTCTTATGGCCGCTGTTTGTTGCCAGTACATGTTCTTTATTATTCTTAGATTTTTGTTGTCTATGTTTATGCTTTCTAAATTGTTGATTATTTCTTGGTGCTTTACTTTGTCATGTGCCTTGGTGTAATCTATGAAACTTAGGTATAGATCTGTTTTCACCTCTATGGTTCTTTCTACTAAAGATCTTATGATATAAATGGCATTGCTTGTTCCTTTATCTCCAACAAAACCACACTGTTCATCGCTAATTTCTGGACTGATTTTGTATCGCACTCTTCGCATGATGATTCTTAGTAATATCTTAGTCATATGACTCATAAGGCTTATTGTGCAATGATCATCGCATTCAATCGCACCCGATTTCTTTGTTAGGGCTATGAATATTGATTTGAGCATGTCGTCTGGTATATATCCGCTGTTGTAGATATCATTAAATATTTTTGTTATTATTTCTATTCCAAAATCACCCATAGCTTAAATCTCGTATTTAGTTATATTATCTGGTCCAGGAACTTTGCCTGCTTTCATATTGCGCAAGGCGTCTTCCACTTCTTCTCTTAGTATTTCTGGTCCTTCTCCATTATCCTTAATATTTACTTCCGTTCGCTCATCATTATAAAGATCATTAATGTATTCTGTCCGTCGTTCCCTTATGTTTTCTTGATCAATCAACAGTTCTCCTTTCTTTGATCTTAAACATCCAGTTTTTGATTGCGGTTTTCGTCCTGATAAATCCACAATTTGGTTGTATATAGCTTTAGCGTCTCCTTTTTGTTGCGATTCGATTTCTTTGCATCTCTCTTTTAGCCATGCTTCTTTTGCTTCATTACATTTTACTACAATTTCTTTATTTAATCTCTTATACTCATCTTTATTTTCTTTATGTCTTCTTCTTGTATCCATTAGCTGCAAAATATCATCTGTCATCCATTTCTTCCTTGAATTTGTCCTCACTGGTGGTATGAACTCTGATGTTTGTTGCATTGACTCTTTTAGCATTTCCCACTGTTCATCAATGCTTTGTATCTTCTCTATTGCATTGTACCGGTTCTGAATTGTGATTTTACATTTGTCTTGCAGCTTTTTGTCTGATTTTAGTAAATCTAAATTTAACTTGATGTTAACTGAGACTCGTTTTGTTCTTTTTAATTTTACTCTAAGCTTTCCCACAACTGGTACATGATCACTATTGCAATCTGCCCCTGATCTAGTTTTCACACACACCAGACTGTTTCTAAATCTATTGCTTATCATTATATAATCAATTTGATTATGTGCATTGTCCCCTGGGCTTTTCCATGTCCACAGACGTCTTGGATGTTGCTTAAACCAGGTGTTTCCTATCATCATGTTGTGTGTTCTTGCCCATTCAATAAGTTCTCACCTCTTTCATTCCTCTTGCCTAAGCCATAATGACCAACTACTTCCTCAACTCTTTCCTTTCCCTCTTTTGCGTTAAATTCCCCTAGAACTATGGTGTTTCCATGTGGTTTGCATTCATGAAGTGCCTCATTTAACTCGTCGTAAAATTTATCAATAGTTTCTTCTAGACTGTCTGCTGTTGGAGCATAAACTTGTATAAGATTTATGTCTATTGGCTTTCCATTCAATTTCACTAAAAGGACTCTGTCAGATATTGGGTAAAAGCCTTTCACTGTTCTTTCTCTTTCTGCATCCAAGATGATACCTACTACTCTTTGGTGTTCAGTACCTCCAGAATATATTATTCTATGTTTATCAGAATATATCTCCCCTGATCCGGTATATCTCATTTCGCAAAGTCCCAGTAATTGTAAGCCCATTCTTTTCATTTCTTGTATGACATTTTCTAGTTTCTATTTATTTTATTTTATGTTATTTAATGACATTCCTATCTACCAGCTTTTAATGGCTACTAATCCATTTCGTCTTGTTTTTGTCGTCGTGGTTTATTCTACTATTCTCAGGAGTTCGTCACATGAGTCCACCTAATCTTCCCTAATGTAATCTATCCTGTGCATTATATTAGTCCTTTTTCCCATTCTAGTATCCCACTGTTATCCTCGTATTCCTTGGTTCTTGTACATATCGTCCGCCTCTACCGTTGCTCAATCTCAAGCTCCTTCTTATGTTCTCGACTGCTCTCCGTGGCTGCCAATCTCCAACTCACTTTTCCTTCGTTGTCCCCTCGCAACCGTCTCTCTATCTCTACGTCATAAATTCTTTCTTTCGTCATTTCTCCCTCGGTGTACATTGGTGCCTAATTTTCACTTCCCTATCTCTTGGTGTGCAATTCCCCGCTGTATATCCCCCGCTATTATATACCATTATATATACATTCCCTGCTATAATGATATATATATATATATATATATAGATATATATATATAGATATATATATATATATATATATATATATATATATACACACACATACAGATGGCATAAACATAGACAGCAAAGATCTAGGGATATTAAAGAACGTATGTTAGCATCAAACAGCGGCCAAACGAACTGGAAATCAATTCGGAATGTTTCAACAAATAAAACAGTGTGTTAGGCATGTCTGTGTTCTGTCACCACATTTATTTAATATGAATAGTGAGACTGATTTAAGATCCATAAGTGACATGTCTGAAATAATAATTGGAGGTTATTATGTAAATAATATCGGTTATACTGATGATACATTCTCAATCGTTAAGAGTGAACATTCGTTACAAGAAATGGTAGACAATATAAAAAGGAAAGCAAAAACGAAAGACTCAGCTTCAATACGAAAAAGGCAGAAGTAATGGTACAAATAAAGAAAAAGGAAATCACCGCATAGTACAATAAAGACAAGTGGAACCATATGAATATAGATACATGAATTTAAACATCTGCGAACAATGTTAACCTCAGATGGTAGATGTACAACAGAGGTGAGATTCAGAATAGCTAAAGGCAAAGCAACTTTTCAAAAATAAAAGGAGGACAATACTACGGAATCCATTTCTGACAACAAAAACAAGAAAACGAGTTCTTAAATGTTATGCAGGGCCAGTCTTAACATATGGATGTGAATCACGGACAATAGAACAACAGAAAAAAAAAATCAGTGGAGGCTATAGAAATGTGGTTTTACAAGATAATATTAAGAATACCATGGACAGCTAAGAAGAGTAATGAAAACATTAGACAAAGTGGCCAAAGAAGAAAGATAGCTAATTTATACTATTAGGAAGAAACAATGATCACTTTTTAGCTAGGTAATGAGAAATGAACAGCTTGAATGTATTGTGATAACTGGGAACATTGAGGGACAAGGTGATAGAGGGAAGCAAAGAGAAAAGATACCTTTCAGCTTACGAGAAAGGCTTGGCAGAAGGTCAACAATAGAAATGATAAATCACTGTCGAGATTGCGAGTTGTGGAAAGACATGATTACTTATGCCAACAGGCATGTGATTTGATAACTGTAATGACATTCATCTACCTAGCTGGTACATGATAAATGTGCTTGTCAATATTGAGTTATTGAGATATTGAGTTGTTTGCGGGTCATCATCATTGCACTTCGAACATGTCCATAGGTGCTCAGATCCCCTCCTCAGCAATTCCCTCAGTGTCCAGCGACTGACGACTCCAGTTCTATGTTGGTTGATAAGTCTTCTTACACGTCAATTGAGTGTCTCATTTCTGGCTGTGCCCAACTTCACTCCCATTTCCATCATCCGAAGAAGTGACATGGATATGTGTTTGTCGAAGTCATGTGCTCTTCCCACATCTCGGAGGGCATTGATGATGTCCGCCCGATCCATTGATTGCCCGTCCTCAATGACAGCGCAGCTAGCCAATCTGTCCGCTCTTTCATTTCCCCGTACTCCCGCATGTCCAGGGACATAGACAAAGGTGACCTTACGTATTTTGGATTACTGCAACGACTCTACCCATTGCATGTGTACAGAACCTGGCTCCACTTTTTTATCATGCACATCGAATCACTCATTATACATGCGTGGGTGTAGTCTTGTGACTCTAACCATTTGAATGCCTTGGTCACTGCTATCGCCTCCATTGTCATGCTACTCGTGGTCACGACGTATGCACCACTGTCTTCGTAGACTATTCAAAATATATTAATGGTATTTACTAGCATTATTGTATCGCATATCGACATGGAGTACGCACATTAGACGTATCCCTACGTTTCTAACAGCTGCCATCTTGCTAATTTGATAGTCTGTTATACTGATGGTGTATATCTACCGCAGTCTTTGAAGCCTGATTCAGCAACCAAATCAATCAATTACTGTTAAAAATTATTCTCTTTAAATGATCCGTACATCTGCCTCGTCAACTAGAAAATCATTGAAAGTAATAAATTATAATTCATATAAAAGTCTCAATTCCGCTTTTACTTTTTGATGTTGTCAAAATAACAATTTACTTACTCCCTTTATTTGACTGATGGCATCGAAAATCTAGGAAAGTGTAATATTTATATTGTAAATAGCATATATCCCAAAACATATAGCGCATAAAAGATTCGGATTTCAGTATCATTTTTGTCATTACTTTATAAAATATGTATTCACTCACTGGAGAGAGAGACCTCATTGTTTGTTTTTTTGTACAGAGCATATTTATTGTAGAGAAATATAAATAAGTGTTACTTTTTGATGGAAAAATAGTTAATCCCGTTTTAGTTTAAAGGATCAGTACATTCAACGCGGCGGTTTTCCAAAGCATTATGATCACGTCTATCCGTTGAGCATGAGTTTATGCTAGTAAGCGACATTGAAAAACCGTCCAATAATTCCTTCTGTTATTTAAACCTCCCTGAAATTAATTCTTTCTAATTGAAAAGAGGTATATTTCCTGCTCATTTCATTTCTTTATATTTACACATTTCAAGCATCTTTATAATACACATTAACTTGTTCGCAACGCTTTGCATATACTCGTTTTTTTTATCTTATTGTACATGATTCAGCTTCATCGCTGCTCTGTATCGTTACCTCAGAAAGAGAATAATTATTTTAACATAAATTGTATTTTATTTACGCTAAATGTAATTTCAAGATAAGAAACCAAGAATAAGTATCAAGCCTATTAAAGACACGAAACTGAACCTTCCACCGTGGTCATTTGTCATGACGTTGCTTGGTGTGCAAAATAGAGCAGAAGAAAATAAACTTTACGCAGAGCATTTAAAAAAAAAAGAATGTCACAACTATGGATTTAAGAGCAACAACAATTACCCTACAAAACCATGCAGTGAATCGCTAGGTATAGAGACTTCTGAGTCTACTGAGGTATCGTTTTCAGGCTGTGCGAATCTAACAAATAAAGAACTAAATACCTAACTAATTAAGTAATTAGTCAGGTAGATAAGTAAATACTTAAGTAGCTATCGACCTATGTGGAGCGACGGCGGCTGAGTGGTTAGTGTGTTAGCCTCGGTGGCTGAGTGGTTAGTGTACTCGCCTCGGTGGCTGAGTAATTAGTGTGATCGCCTCGGTGACTGAGTGGTTAGTGTGCTGGCCTCAGTAGCTGAGTGGTTAATGTGCTCACCTCGGTGGCTGAGTGGTTAGTGTGCTCGCCTCGGTGGCTGAGTAGTTAGTGTGCTCGCCTCCGTGGCTGAGTGGTTAGTGTGCTCGCCTTGGTGGCTGAGTGGTTAGTGTGCTCGCCTCGGTGGATGAGTGGTTAGTGTGCTCGCCTCGGTGGCTGAGTGGTTAGTGTGCTCGCTTCGGTGGCTGAGTGGTTAGTTTGCTCGCCTCGGTGGCTCAGTGGTTAGTGTGCTCGCCTTGGTGGCTGAGTGGTTAGTGTGCTCGCCTCGGTGGCTGCGTGGTTAGTGCGCTCGTCGCGGTAACTGAGTGATTAGTGCGCTCGTCACGGTGGCTGAGTGGTTAGTGTGCTCGCCTCGGTGGGTGAGTGGTTAGTGTGCTCGCTCGGTGACTGAGTGGTTAGTGTGCTCGCCTCGGTGTCTGAGTGGTTAGAGTGCTCGCCTCGGTGGCTGAGTGGTTAGTGTGCTCGCCTCGGTGGCTGAGTGGTTAGTGTGCTCGCCTTGGTGGCTGAGTGGTTTGTGTGCTCGCCTCGTTGGTTGAGTGGTTAGTGTGCTCGCATTCTTATTAGAAGAGTCTAGGTTAGATCAGAAGTGGCGAATTTTTTTTCGGGCCGACAAGGCTCCGGTGTTCGCGCAGCCTTTGAAAATGGGTACATGAATATTTTCTGGGAAGTAAAGGCGGCCTGGCATGATACAGACCATAGCACCCAAAAATATGCCGTGGTCAATAAAAAATTTGTTCACTATTGGTCGTTTGAAATCTAAATGTTCACGATTAACATGAAATATCTCCTCTTTCCCTGCACTTACAAACTTGATTTTTTGCATCTGGCCTTGTTTTTCCAAGGTCCCACCGATTTCACAAAATTTAATGATGTAGGAAGTATGCTTCATCATGAAGCAGCACTTTCCTTTGATCTCAGTGAATTTACGGATCTTTTTGCTCCTGGAGAAAATAATTTACCGTACATTAATGGAAATCAGCTTCTCGGCATAGGCGTCTCTACACAACTTGAAAGTTGGAGGCGTTTATCAACTGTTTACTTTCTATTGTTTACTTTCTTTAAAATACTATGAGAATGTCAATGTTAGAGCCTTTACAGACGGTCTAAAACAAATCAGCGTATAAACAGTTCCATTAATGAAAACTATTTAAACAATATACAACAAAGAATACATTTTAAAAAATTAATTATCCGTTGCGAGCGATAACGAGCATGACATATCAAGCAAAGTTATTGTTTATGGGTACGCATGTGACTAAAGAGTCCGATGTAAGCACGGGATCCTCTTCACTGTAAAGAGCTACATTGTTCGTTTTATGTCTTTCCATGTGACTTTCATTATTTTACGTAAACAAGACAAATGAAAGTGATTTAGTTTCTTTGCATGCCTGCAGTACACATATCAAGAATCTTTACATTTTCAAAACGTTATCAACTTTAGCTAAAGATTGATCATGCGGGCATATAAAAACTTCCATTATTATTTCATTTATTCTGAATCAGAGGAGTCTAACATATTGATTACTAATCTGGGCTGAACGAACGATAGTCCATCTTTTTTCCAATAGTCATTTTCTTCTTTTAAGACATGATCTTCACATTTGCACCAAAAATCTTTGTCAATCTGTGATAGAGCAGCATATGTCAGTCCTTTTATATCGCATAGTTTAAAACTTGTATTCTCAGCTGCCACCTGCCCTTTAATTTTTGCCCAAACGAGTTCAATGGGGTTTAATTGTGGATGATAAGGGGGAGGTCTCAAGCACGTATGACCATGCTGTTGAATGATTTTGTCTATTTGGAATACTTTGGTCTTTTGCGATTTCTTAACAAGTGACAGTAATTCAGGTTTCAAAAATCCCTCGTTAAATGGAATTCCTTCCTTTCTTAGCCAAATCTTTATAACATCTTTTGTACTGGTAGATGTAGGAATTTTGTCTTCTTCTGCCACAGCGTTGTGGTACGACGCGTTGTCCATTACCAGACAGGATGGTCTGTCTAGAATTGGAAGAAGAGTATTTTCAATCCACTCTCTAAATATATGGCCATTTATCTCGGTGTGATAGTCCCTGTTGTCAGTATAATTAGAGGTGAATATAAGTTCTGCATTTTTCACCAACCCTTCTTTTCGGCTGCCTGCATGTGCCATTATAATACGCTGTCCTTTTCCAGTGGGTACACATCTTTTAATACTTACATCTGATAACTGCCATTCCTTGGCACTTGTGTGGTGAGAATTTATCCAAGATTCATCTAGAAATACAATATCATAACCTTGGTTACGCATTTCCCGTACTTCACGTAAATATTTACTCCTCATAGAAACTAAGTGCGGCTTCTCGCAGATTACATTTCTACCACTATCGTACTTTCTAAACGTAAAACCGATGCTTCTAACCGTTCTCCATAATGTTGTTTTCGACACAACAATGTCATTTTCTGCTCTCAGTCGAATTTTCAGTTTTCTTAAAGTCACAGTTTCTTTGGAATCGAACATTTTACAAATTGCTCTTCTAATCACTTCCTTGTCAAAACTATCTACTACTTTCTTTCTTCCTAGCGTCCTAGTCTTGATTGAACTGGACACTCCGTTAGCTTTAAGCACTTGTTTGAAAAAGCGTTTGCTTATACCCAATGCGTGAATAGTTCTCTTTTCTGGCTTTGAGATGCTTCGATACAGTTTTCCACGCTTAGCTTCTATGCAAAAATATTTATACACCTTTATTGCCACTGATTGCAATGTAAGGAACTTTACTTTTATACCCATTGACTAACAGATCACAAATTTAACGAAATTACCCAATAATTAGGATAAGCCGTTGCACATAAATCACAACAAAACGACAGGAAATGGGATGCACCGGATATAAAATTATAACTATGACGCGTTTTATGTGTTTTTTAGTGCTTAAAACAGGGAAATTGGCGCGCATTACGTTCAAGATGACAAGTCCGTGGGTGCTCACTCATATGAAGCGGTAATTCCTCCAAATATATGGTTTGACCAAAATGCCTTAAATTTGTATACTTCAAATAAAGAATATTTAAAACTATACGTTTGTTGGTGAGGAAATGAATGTACTTCTTGGGACCAAAAAATCACAAGACCATATGCAAAATTTCAGCATTATCAATCAATTGGTTGCAGAGATATGGAATTTTAAACACCTTCAAAATATTTTGAAACGACCTATAGTCGCATGCTGAATGTGCTGTTATTGGTCGTTTCAAAATATTTTGAAGGTGTTTAAAATTCCATATCTCTGCAACCAATTGATTGATAATGCTGAAATTTTGCATATGGTCTTGTGATTTTTTGGTCCCAAGAAGTACATTCATTTCCTCACCAACAAACGTATAGTTTTAAATATTCTTTATTTGAAGTATACAAATTTAAGGCATTTTGGTCAAACCATATATTTGGAGGAATTACCGCTTCATATGAGTGAGCACCCACGGACTTGTCATCTTGAACGTAATGCGCGCCAATTTCCCTGTTTTAAGCACTAAAAAACACATAAAACGCGTCATAGTTATAATTTTATATCCGGTGCATCCCATTTCCTGTCGTTTTGTTGTGATTTATGTACAACGGCGTATCCTAATTATTGGGTAATTTCGTTAAATTTGCGATCTGTTAGTCAATGGGTATAAAAGTAAAGTTCCTTACATTGCAATCAGTGGCAATAAAGGTGTATAAATATTTTTGCATAGAAGCTAAGCGTGGAAAACTGTATCGAAGCATCTCAAAGCCAGAAAAGAGAACTATTCACGCATTGGGTATAAGCAAACGCTTTTTCAAACAAGTGCTTAAAGCTAACGGAGTGTCCAGTTCAATCAAGAGTAGGACGCTAGGAAGAAAGAAAGTAGTAGATAGTTTTGACAAGGAAGTGATTAGAAGAGCAATTTGTAAAATGTTCGATTCCAAAGAAACTGTGACTTTAAGAAAACTGAAAATTCGACTGAGAGCAGAAAATGACATTGTTGTGTCGAAAACAACATTATGGAGAACTGTTAGAAGCATCTGTTTTACGTTTAGAAAGTACGACAGTGGTAGAAATGTAATCTGCGAGAAGCCGCACTTAGTTTCTATGAGGAGTAAATATTTACGTGAAGTACGGGAAATGCGTAACCAAGGTTATGATATTGTATTTCTAGATGAATCTTGGATAAATTCTCACCACACAAGTGCCAAGGAATGGCAGTTATCAGATGGAAGTATTAAAAGATGTGTACCCACTGGAAAAGGACAGCGTATTATAATGGCACATGCAGGCAGCCGAAAAGAAGGGTTGGTGAAAAATGCAGAACTTATATTCATCTCTAATTATACTGGCAACAGGGACTATCACACCGAGATGAATGGCCATATATTTAGAGAGTGGATTGAAAATACTCTTCTTCCAATTCTAGACATACCATCCTGTCTGGTAATGGACAACGCGTCGTACCACAACGCTGTGGCAGAAGAAGACAAAATTCCTACATCTACCAGTACAAAAGATGTTATAAAGATTTGGCTAAGAAAGGAAGGAATTCCATTTAACGAGGGATTTTTGAAACCTGAATTACTGTCACTTGTTAAGAAATCGCAAAAGACCAAAGTATTCCAAATAGACAAAATCATTCAACAGCATGGTCATACGTGCTTGAGACTGCCCCCTTATCATCCACAATTAAACCCCATTTAACTCGTTTGGGCAAAAATTAAAGGGCAGGTGGCAGCTGAGAATACAAGTTTTAAACTATGCGATATAAAAGGACTGACATATGCTGCTCTATCACAGATTGACAAAGATTTTTGGTGCAAATGTGAAGATCATGTCTTAAAAGAAGAAAATGACTATTGGAAAAAAGATGGACTATCGTTCGTTCAGCCCAGATTAGTAATCAATATGTTAGACTCCTCTGATTCAGAATAAATGAAATAATAATGGACGTTTTTATATGTCCGCATGATCAATCTTTAGCTAAAGTTGATAACGTTTTGAAAATGTAAAGATTCTTGATATGTGTACTGCAGGCATGCAAAGAAACTAAATCACTTTCATATGTCTTGTTTACGTAAAATAATGAAAGTCACATGGAAAGACATAAAACGAACAATGTAGCTCTTTACAGTGAAGAGGATCCCGTGCTTACATCGGACTCTTTAGTCACATGCGTACCCATAAACAATAACTTTGCTTGATATGTCATGCTCGTTATCGCTCGCAACGGATAATTAAATTTTTTTAAATGTATTCTTTGTTGTATATTGTTTAAATAGTTTTCATTAATGGAACTGTTTATACGCTGATTTGTTTTAGACCGTCTGTAAAGGCTATAACATTGACATTCTCATAGTATTTTAAAGAAAGTAAACAATAGAAAGTAAACAGTTGATAAACGCCTCCAACTTTCAAGTTGTGTAGAGACGCCTATGCCGAGAAGCTGATTTCCATTAATGTACGGTAAATTATTTTCTCCAGGAGCAAAAAGATCCGTAAATTCACTGAGATCAAAGGAAAGTGCTGCTTCATGATGAAGCATACTTCCTACATCATTAAATTTTGTGAAATCGGTGGGACCTTGGAAAAACAAGGCCAGATGCAAAAAATCAAGTTTGTAAGTGCAGGGAAAGAGGAGATATTTCATGTTAATCGTGAACATTTAGATTTGAAACGACCAATAGCAAGGCGTTAAGGGAACTTTCACTTTTAATTAAGTGAAATAACATTTATGGAGTGGGAATTTTTAAAAAAATTGTTTTTTTTTTATCGAGAACTGTTATGTAATCCCTCAGCCCTGGAGGCTCTTGGCCCATATTTCTTGACTATCTCAAGTTATATGATCTCTGTCAGCATATAGGCCCATATTTCTTAGCTATTTCAAGGCATGTAAACTCTGTCATTTATTGTCCATCTCGAATCATGTGATCTCTCTCAGCCACATTTACTGGCTAACCAGCGAGATTTCTGACAAGTTTGCCACAGTTAACCTCTTTCTGACGATATAGTGATGCCACAGCTACAAACGTGTATTACCGCAAGTTTGTTCTCTTTGCAACATGTTTTGTTGACATAGAACATCACTAGTGGCTCTAGAGTCAGTGTACACCAAATTGTTTGTGAACTTGCGAAACTTGGATTCTTGAGCCGAGGCTATAGAAGGAAGTGTAAACTATGATAATTTAATGTTGCCATAAGTTTAGCCATCTCTTACTTGGATCATATATCTAATAGAAAAGTTTGCAGTGGAGTACAGCGGATAGTCAGATTTGTTGATGGTATTTTGACTATTGGGGAGATTCGCAGAGTGGAATGGTCGTACCTGCTATTTAGATCATCTGGTCTGACATAAATCATTCCAATGAGAATTATAACAGGAGGGAAGGGAGACTGAAAATGAAAGGGATAACATCAATAAATGGAAAAGCATCGGCTTTGTAGGGTCCAACTCAATTACTGAAAATAAATGAAAATGAAGAAGTTGACGAAATATGTCAGTAGTACCCCAAAATATGCCCCGAGTTATTGGATGGAAAAGAAGTAGTTGATTATGTCTAGTGTTCGTTCCATATGTTGGTGACTCCCTTGGCAGCGTGGTTGACGTAATGTAACCTCTTGCCAAGTTGATGGGGCTCAACACGGACCGCATTTCATCTAGAACAACTATACACAGGCATTAGTGCTGGTGTAGTGCCTAATCTATTAACATTCAATCAGAAGAAGCCATTTTTTTGTAAAATTTCATCACAGATACGTATCTGGTTATTTCATGAAAATTAATTAAATTAATGAAAACTTTACAAACTGTTACGATCATAATATTTAAATCAACTAACTACTTCATGAATTGTTTGATACTCATAGAAGGTTAATAGTTTTTTCTTTCTTTGTGGTCTAAATAACCACACAATTTCAAGAAACATATTAGAAAGATGTTCAGTATGAAAAGGAAGACATTAGTTTTAAGTATAGATAAATTCATTTCTCAAATCGACTATACAACCTTATCTACAACAAAATATTATGATGTAAATTATTGTCTGTTGTAAATACACGTGTTCACATTTCCTCTATTATTTTTGTTTTCGTTAATTGTGACAGTGGATTTCTATCTATCTATTGTCCTTTTGAGCCGAAGACGGCACATAGGGCAGAGCCACAATCTCAAAATCAGAAACCTTGCGTGCCAAAGCGGCACATATTGCAGAGATCACTGCTCTAAAATATATGGCGCTGTTTCCATAACAATACTTTTTACAATGACAGCTTGTCAAGCCATCGATCAACCTCCTTAGTCGCCTCATACGACATGCCTGGAAGGTCACAGTGTCACTATTCTTTACTTCCCTCATAATGAGGCCCCGGTAACACACGGGGGGATTTAACGGCCCTTCAAATGGAAAAAAAATCGCATCCGCTAAATAAAACGCAATATGCTTGAAGGTTGATATGTTCATTACATAGAAGCAAACGTAAAAGTACTCAATATCACAAGAGTTTTTGAATTAATTCCCATTACTTTGATTTTAAACTGCCTTACCTTGTCCATTTTAATTACTGTTTGCTTGTCGCTTTTGTACTAGGGAAAGAGAAATGCCAGGTTCAATCATACAATTTATGATACTATTGTAACACGTATTATATCAATACTTTTATAACATATTTTAAAATGTTCAAATTATATTTTAGGGTAAGGATACAACTTATATAACATTTACGATGACAGAATATGCTACTGTTTGAAAAAAATTAAACACCATAAAGAAAGAGCAGAATAATTAAAAAAGACTAGGTTAAAGAAATATAAAAAACCTATATTTGGCACGGTGTTCAACGCGGTTTGTATCTCAAGAGCATTGTGACACATCTAGAATAGGAGGTCATTACTTGAAAAACCCAGGTATCACACACAAGTGAAGTCTAGTCATGTTTCGCAGGTAAGGCAAATGGAAAGCTACAATTCTCCAGTGAGACAGAGGGATTATCAAATCCATCTTGGTGTGAAAAATGAGAGATTTATGAGTGTCTTGGAGTTTAATAAAGAATTAATTACGGATTGAGCATCATGTGCTGAACGAGGCGGACATGAACGATTAGGAATGTTGCTAATAGTTTAAGACGACGCATTCTGTTAATGAACGAAGAATGAAGATGTGAGCAGCGTAGATAGTTCCGGACACTTGGTAATCAATGTGATCAGCGATAGAGTAGGCTCGTCAAATCATCTCAGAAATAAGTACAGTAAGGTATTCGAAAGGCAATGTGTCTGTTAATAACTGAATGAAAGAATAACCTTCTCATGTTTCAAAATCATATTGTGGAATGTAAGTCTCTAATATTGTTTTATCATCGTCATCATCATCATGTGCCATGCCGGTTGGCGTCGGCGATCATGTCCTTCCACAGAATTATATCTAAAGTGCATCGTATCAATTCTGTTGTTGACCGTTTTCCATGCCATGACACCGAACTATCTAGTATATGATCTCTTTGTCGCCAGCTATCTCTCTCTCCCTGTATTTTGACAGTTGTAACCAAGTATTCCAACTTTCATCTTCTCATAATGTGTCGGAATAATGTTGATTGTTTCTTTCTGTTGTTTTTCATGCGCTACCTCTTGGAAACTGTCGTCATTGGTCTTTTTAGCTGTCCAGGGAAGTTTCAACATTATTCTCAGAAATCCCATCGCTGTAGCCTCTAATCGTTTTTTATGTTGTTTTTCTATTGCTCATGATTCGCTTTTATATATCTTAATTGGCTCTATATAGCACCGATGGACTCTCATTCTAATTGTTTTTTTTTTGCATAAGACGTTTTTTTTTCATTTTCTGAAATGCTATTTTGGCCTGAACTATTCGGCTGTTTATTTATTTGATGCATCTTTCATCTGGTCCTGTTATTTAATCCAAGTATTTTACGCGCTGAACTTGTTTCAGATTTGCCCTGTCTTTTTGTATATTGCATGATGGTGATTATTGTTTCTTCGTTTTGACCATCACTTCTGTTTCCTAACTATTCAGACCGAGACCTGTCGTGATTCTTTCTTCTACTATTATGTCTATTATTTCTAGTAGTTCATTCTCTGTCTCTGCTATTAAGACTGTTTCATTCGCATATCGCAAATTGTTTATGCTGTGACCGTTGAATTCAATTCCATCTTTGTCTACTATTGATCTCATAATAATTTCGCCGTAAAGTGAAAACAAATACGGTGACAGAAAAAAACCTTTTCTGAATCTTTGTTTTATATATGGAATTGTCCCGTTTGGTTACTAATTTGTATGGCTGCTGATTGATGCCAGTACATGTTTTTTTTTTATAATTCTCAGATCCTTGTCATCAATATTTAATGTATCCATCATATTGATATTTTATTTGTCAAGCACTTTTACATATTCTATAAAGCACATATATAGATCTTTCGTTACCTCTATAGCTCTTTCAGTTTATTTTCTTAAGATATATCATTGATGCCCTATTATTCTACAAATCAACATTGTGCCTCAATTATTGCTGGTTTTATGTTTACTTCTTTACACTTCTCATTACGAATCTTAGTCATCATCATCATCATCGAGTGCCGTCTCCGCAACGAAGGTTGGCTACCATGTAGCGCCATTCTGCTCTGTCTCTTGCTTTGATGGTGCAGGTTGTCATAGGCTGATTTGTCCATCTTTTGATGTTACTCGTCCATGTTAGTCTTGGTTTGCTTCTGCCTCTTTTACCTTGTATTTTCCCCTCCAGGATTACTTTTAGTAGGCTGTTGTGTCTTTTAACATGACCCAAAAATCGCATTTGTCTTGTTTAAATTGTGTTTAGTAGTTATCTTTTTTATTATTAGTTGTTTTAAAAGGTCATCGTTTGTTTTTTTTTCCTCCCATCCAATTCTACATATTCTTCTGTATATCCACATTTCAAAGACTTCAATTCTCCGTTCTGTTTTCTTGCATAATGTCCATGTTTCTGCAAAATATCGGAATATTGAGAAGATATAACATTTTACTATTCTTAGTTTTAACCCTGGTTTTATTTGTTTTGATGTTAGTATGTTCTTCATAACAATATAATATAAAATACTTTTTCCATTCCTATTCTTTTGTTTATTTTAGTTGTACAATTTCCATCAACGGTTATAGCATGCCCAAGGTAGTTGCAGTTCTGAACTGTCTCCAGGTCTATTCCTTCAATTTTGAAATCCACTTGTGGGTTTTGAGTATTTTCTTTGTTTATGATCATAGTTTTAGTCTTTGTGATATTTTTATCCAGACCATATTTTATTTATATTTTTTTGCTTATCATGTTTATTTCTTTAAGTAATTTGTGTAGATCTTTAGGATTTTCTGGTAGTAGTACAGTATCATCAGCATATCGTAAGTCATTGATTATCTTTCCGCTAATTTGTAGGCCTGGCATCTCTGTGATGCTTTTAAAGATGTTCTCATTGTATAGATTGAACAAGCTTGGTGATAGGATGCATCCCTGTCTTACTCCTCTCATTATACCCATGGGTGTAGAGTTCTCTTTGTTATATTTTATTATTGCTGTTTGCTCCCAGTATAGATTACATATTAGTCGTATGTCCATGTCATCTAGATGTATTTCTTTTAGGCATTCTATAAGTTGTGTGTGGTGTACCCTATGAAAGGCTTTGGTGTAGTCTATGAAGCAGGCATATATTGGTTTGTTTACTTCTGTGTATTTTTTAATTAGTGTTCTCATGCAGAATATGACTTCCTTTGTCCCGCATGAATTTTAGTAATATTTCGGTTAATGGCTCATGAAACTAATAGCGCGATGGACATTGCATCAACTATAACTATAGCTAGTGATAATTTCATATTTCATTGGGATGTAATCGTCTTCTGCAGTTTTGTTCTATGAATTTTCATCTACTGGTAAATGGCCACTATTGCAATCTGCACCTGGCATTGTTTTAAAAACAAATTAACCCATTCCTGAATATTCTATGTAGTAGTATAAAATCCATTTCATTGCATAATGTTAGTGTGGGCTTTGTCATTTCCATATTCGTCAAGGGTGTTGCTTGAACAAGGTACTACCTTTAATCATTTCATGTGCTTTTCCCAAATTTATCAGTCTCTCCCCTCTGTCATTCGTCTCTTACAGGCCATGTCCTGAAGTCACATTTTGCACTTTAGCTGTTCCTACCTAGCATTGAAATGCTCTACTATAAAAGCTATTTCTTGGGATTTACAGTTTTAAGTGTTGATATTATTGTGTAAAGAAGGAGTGTGCATTTTTCAGATTATACTGTGGAGGGTTGTGGTGAGCTAACTGAATACCTGGGTAACTAAATAAATAGATAATTATTAGACCGATTACCTAGTGCAAACACACTTTGATTTTATATGAACTAGTTAATTGAACATTGACCCTTTGGAAGTAGTAGTGACATTTTATGGATACAATATAATTGGCTTGAATCGTTAGATATAATTTATGAAGTCCCATTGGAATAATTACTAGAAGTGTTAATATTCAGATGTCAAATCAGGTGTGTGAAAGTGTATTCTGTTACCTGAATTGTAGCAAGGGAATAGTAACATGTAGTTGAACGTAAAATATGTATTTCTGAGATGCATGTGTAACATTCCTTAAAAAGTGAACGTTACAAGAAAATGAAAATCATATTGTGTCGCCAATCCTTGTCAACAGAAGAAAAAAGAAAATAGTTCTCTGAAGTTACATTGAGCCACCCAGTACTCCCGTATTTGTGTGGGGAAATTATGGGAGACTTGTAAATAAGGAAAACCTCTCTGACAGGCACAATGACGATGTTCACAAAGAGTCTAAAACAAACAGAACGTACTGCCAATATACAGAAGAAATAATTATCATCGTGTCATTTAATGAAAGGGAAACAGCAGCAATGTGCTAAATTTAGAAAACCAATGGAATAAAAAGAGACTGAATGAAGTACGAGAGAGCAGCAATTTTAGTGAGTTGTTTGATAGGAAGCCAACATCATATATGTTGAACAACTCTAGAGATTGAAAGTTGTGGATAAGCATGATCACCTACACCAGCAGACTGTGTACTTCATGATGTTGATGCTGACACATTAGTGACCGAATGAATCACTTGAATACACATTTAGCTACGTGTCTGTCATTGAGTCAACGAATCATTTCAGGGGAAGAAGTTTGTTTATAGGACTCGGATAAAAACCACAAATAATCAACAAGAGAAAATAAAAATAAAGAACATTAGATGGTTCAGAGCAGGATCGAACCCGTACTCCTCGGCACAGAATCTTGCCACGAGAAACAAAACGCTACAGTACACGACCAACTCAGACATCTAAAAAAAAATAGCTATAATTGGTTATGTCTTTCACGCTGATGTAGTATTGGTTTACGAAAACAACAAATTGTGTATCTGTATTTCTTCTTTTAAGACACTTTTGTCCTTGATAAGATAGCGCCGAATATTTGCGTTGCAGATAAGTAGTTATAGGTAGAAACAACACGAATAGCAGTTTCCAGTGGTTTAGATTGGAGACAGATAACAATAAATGACTATTATTATACAGGGAAACTTATGAGGCGATAGATCAGCGAATTATTTCAAAGGGAAGGGATATGTTTGCAGCACTCGGAAAAATATAATAAATAATCTACAACAGGAAAAATAAACCACAAACATCAATAGATGGTCCGAAGCAGGATCGAACACATACTCCTCAACACAACGCCTTGCCACAAGAAGATCAGAAAAAAGTCTCGTGGCTAGGTGTCGTGTCAAGGAGTATTGATTCGTTAATGCTTGAGAACATCTATTACTCTTTGTTTTTTTTTTTACTTTTGTCGATTATTTGTGATTTTTTTTCCGATTGCTGTAAACATACCTCTTCCTCTGAAATGGTTCGCTGATCTATGGCCTCTGAAGTTTCCCTTCACAATAATCATCATCATCGTGTGCCTTCTCCGCAACGAAGGTTGGCTACCATGGATCGCCATTCTACTCTGTTTCTTGCTTTGATGGTGCAGGTTGTCATAGATTGACTTGTATATCTTTTGATGTTATTCGTCCATGTTAGACTTGGTCTGCCTTTACCTCTTTTACCTTGTATTTTTCCTTCCAATATTACATTTAGTAGGCTGTTGTGTCTTTTAACATGCCCCAAAAATTTCATTTGTCTTGTCTTAATTGTATTTAGTAGTTCTCTTTTTATTTTCAGGTGTTTTAAAACTTTATCGTTTGTTAACTTTTGTTTCCATCCAATTCTACCTATTCTTCTATAAATCCACATTTCAAAGGCTTCAATTTTCTGTTCTGTTTTCTTGTCTAATGTCCATGTTTCTGCAACATACAGGAATATTGAGAAGACGTAACATTTTGCCATTCTTAGTTTCAGCCCTGTTGATATTTGTTTTGTTGTTAGTATATTTTTCATGGCATTAAAATTACTTTTTGCCATTCCTATTCTTTTGTTTATTTCAGTTTTGCATTTTCCATCATTGGTTATAGTATGTCCCAGGTAGTTGTAACTTTGGACTGTCTCCAGATGTATTCCCTCAACTGTGATATTTAATTGTAGGTCTTGAGAGTTTTCTTTGTTTATGATAATAGTTTTAGTCTTTTTGATATTCATTTCTAGTCCATATTTTTTGCTTGTTATGTTTATCACATTAAGCAATTGTTGTAGGTCTTTAGAATTTTCTGCTAGTAGAACAGTATCATCAGCATATCTCAGGTTATTGATTATCTTTCCATTAATGTTTAGGCCTGGTATCTCTGAGATGTTTTTGAAGATTTGCTGTGTATAAATTGAACAAGCTTGGTGATAGGATGCATCCTTGTCTTACTCCTCTTTTTATGTCGATGGTTGTAGGGTTCTCCTTGTTATATCTTATTATTGCTGTTTACTCCCAGCACTAATACATCACAATAATATTCATTTATTATTATGTGTTTCATATTATATAGAGTTAAGGAAAAATAAACAAAATTAAATATATATAATATATAGTTAACTTGGTTATTAACATGCCCCACGTTACGGCTTAAAAGAACTACATTAAATCAACAGTAATATCTAGCGGTGTCCCCATAGAATGTTGACTATCATAGCACGCCTTTTCACTATTTCTTTCCCATATAGCACACATATTTATGGTTTCTCTTGTTCATCTCTTGATTTAGTCAGTTTACTTTAGTGTATGTCTTCCAACATACAATACATAATATATTATGATATTATGACCACAAAATAGAAAATTCGACAACTAATAACAATGATCATAAGAACACATTGACAGACAATAACCATCACTATCGCCCTCTCTTTATACTAACTCTGGTTGGGATATTCTCTCGTCACCTCTCCGGTTTGACGAAGATCTTGTAGTTCCATGGATAGTCAACTTGTGATGTTGCAAAGTGTTTTCAAATCTATCCCGCCTTCATTTTTGTTATTTTCATCGTGGTCTAAGTTCACTGATTAACTTGGTGTATGCATGACGGGTAAAGAAATGCGCTTCGCTCTTTTGTAATTATCTTAGTTATGTAGAGATCACTTTATACTTGTGAACTGTCAAAAGTCTCCAAGTGTGACACTGATATTACATGGTAATTTTGAATGTAATCTCTATTAGATGTTTAACGGCAATGCTTTATGTAGTAAAATACCTGATAATTGTCCCAATATGTGGCTTCTTTTTCTGCACCTAATATCGATTTATTTATCCATAATTTCATTTTCTGTGAATGATATTCCTAAATTCACAAATGTTGATACTTGTTTAAAACATATATATGTACCCGTTATATTCATGCTTCTTATTCTCCTTAAAACTCCATGACTTCCGGTGTTGCCTGTGTGTATTTGAAATGTTTGAACAGAACATTTTTTTGCTCAAACGTCTAAAATGCTGCAGTATTTTGGTATATTATAAAGTTATTATTTGGTCATCCGCCTACAGCAGTTCCTTTATTTGATTTCTTTGTTAAACATATTTAAATTGTACAAGGAAGTGGGCATGGCTAAACTCATAATCCCACCTATGAAAGCAGTTCTGATGACGATGGAAACAGCTTCAGCAAGAATAAAATCCAGAATAGAGATGCCGATAAAGATGACGAAGAGGTTGCGCATATTTTATCTTAGACAGATAACGTCAGTCATTTATTTAGATACACCACTGCACTGGCTGTCAATCAATCACCAATGAACTTCCTTCCAGATAACTCAGCTGCTGCGATTAGTCCCGCACCAAAAGGACGGACATTCTTGAAGAACCAGAGCCCGCTTACGCCAAGAAGATCAGGTTGTTTCATAACTCGTGCCCATCTTTTAAAATCGATAGCTTTTTAACCGCTTGTTGTAAGTTGTAAAGTTATAATGATTAGAACCCAACAGGGAATTAATTTCATTAAAAAAAAAACATTTGGTTATTATTGTTGCTTATTTGATTTATATAAATTTATAACCACCCATTGATGTAGTCAAAACTTAATGATTACAGTATTTTAAGTTAAAAATAGCGAGTCAAAATCCATACACGATAAAATTGACACGTTTGCACGCTTTCACGTGGTTTTTTGACACAATTAGACACTTGTAAAAAAGAAAACAAATTGTGTGTTCCATTTCCGTTCATTCATAGGTGGAGTCGTGGAACGGTAACATTTATCATGAGTCTTAAAATAAAATTATGCAGTTTACAAAACATCGCAATAAAAATGTATGACTATTTTTGCAAACGAGGCTAAACGAGGAAGATTATTTCATTCTTTGGAAAACCCTGAGAATAGGACAAGACACATTTTGGATTTATCTAAACGGTCATTTAATCGCTGGATTCAAGCACGTGATCGTCAATGTTCAAAATATACAAAATCACAAGGACGAGCAAAAATGTTGGATAATTTCGACAGTGAACTTATTAGAAGTGAAATTCGCAAAATATTGGGTATGAATGAAACTGTTACAATAAGAAAATTAAAGGTTTCGCTGAAAAAGAACAACAGTATTAAAATATCAAAGTCTACATTATGGAGGAATGTGAGAGCTGCAGGCTTTACATTCAGAAAGTATTCCAATGGACGAAACATCATCTGTGAGAAGCCACATATAGTAGTCATGAGAAGCAAGTACTTACATGAAGGAAAAGAGGTGCGCAAGCAAGGTTATGATATTGTGTACTTGGATGAAACATGGATCAATGCTCACCACACTAACCAAAGGGAATGGCAGTCATCAGATGGAAAGATTAAGATATTAATACCTAGCAGCAAAGGACAGCGCTTGATAATTGCTCTTGTTTGTAGTCGACAACGTGGACTAATACAGAATGCAGAGCTAATTTTTCTTTCAAAATCCATAGACAATCGGGATTATCACTCTGAGATGAATGGTCATATATTTAGACATTGGATTGAAAATTATGTTCTCCCATCACTAGATCGACCATCTTGCCTAATAATGGACAATGCAGCGTACCACAACATTGTTGCACTTGAAGATAAAGTCCCGACGTCTTCCAGTACAAAAGATACTATTAAGATATGGCTCACAAAGGAGCACATACAATTTAATAACATGTACTTAAAACCTGAATTACTATCTCTAGTAAAGCAAAAACAAAGGACAAAGATTTTTCCAATAGATAAGATTATCCAAGAGCACGGTCATATAAGTTTGAGGCTGCCACCTTACCATGCTCATTTAAATCCAATAGAACTAATCTGGGCAAAATTAAAAGGACAAGTGGGAGATGAAAATACAACATTCAAAATATGCGATGTAAAGACTCTTGCTAATCTCGCTTTATTAAATATAGACAAATATTATTGGGCTAAATGTGAAGACCACGTCTTAAAACAGGAAGAGGAATATTGGAAAAATTATGGTTTGTGGAATGTTCAACCCCAAACAGTTATTCATCTTTTAGACTCGTCTGATTCAGAATGAAAGTATATAGCCCCCACAATGTTGGCCCCTATATTACCTTAAATTAGTTCAACAAACGGTCCTTTTCAGGACCACACAACTATGAAAATTGGACATACAGGTATACCTTGATATTATCGTCCGTCCTCGAACTGAGAAGACAATAATTCTCCTGGTGTTTTGTCTTATTCAGTTATTTCCCCATTACGGCCACGCCTTTACCTAGTGAAAATTAATCATAGACCAGCAACTACGGTAATTTCTATTCTTTAGGGCTTCACAATTTACAATTTTGACAAACATCAAAGAAATTCGCCGCTTTAAGAAAACTGCAGCTGCAAGATATTTGTTAAATATACATTTAAAGGGTCTTTTGCATTCTAATAACATTTGGAAAATTTCAGCAGTTTTTAACAAACGGGTATTGAACAATAGCGTTTTGAAGTTGGGCACGTCATTTGAAACGAGCTATAGTGTAACAACAAATATGAACAGAGCAGAGCATGTTGAAACCGATGGTAGTAACACAAGTTTGGGGAAATCCCTACCGCAACGCGCCACTCCTTCACTGTTCGGTACCTCGTCTGCTCACCCAGGAAGACCTGAACATTCCGTTAAATGATGTGACTGAAAAGTGTTCCGTGCTGTAGTTTCCTCATATTCCAAGCCCGTCTTGCTGCTGGAACTACTGAGTTAAGTGCTCTGTGCACACCGTGAGCTGAGCGTTTCATCCGTTTTTGATCGTGTTTCGATATTCCAATTGCTTACGATGAATGATGATATCGAGTGACTGTGAACATATGGTCGTGTTCATCTTCTGTGCGGTTTCGCCTTATGTCTGTTAGCGTGTGCAGAGACTGTTACGATAATGACCGAAGCTACCTTTTCTTGTTTAGGAGATGAGATATTAATTCGTATGATTCTACTGGCACGGGCGGCTCAGCAATTATGGATTTTAATTCGTTTGCAGTGATACCGGGGCCTTACATAACCATATTTAAATATATTGCATATGATAGTAATTAATTGGCGACATCCCAAATGTCTTTTTTATCTACATTATCAAATGTTTGTTTTCTTGACACATTTGAAATTGGGGAGACAAAAATGCCACAAACTACTAATTGCTGAAGAACGTTATAGGCGATGTAGTTAGTACTCATGTCTCGATCTTTAACATTATTGTATTTGTTCTCAATGTTTTTTTTTATATAATGTAGCGCTGTAGACGGTTGCCATAAAGTAAATTTTAATTAAAATACATAGCTGTCTTCTCAAATCTTCTCCCCATATTTTAATATGGCAGAAACATACGTATGAGGTATTTATCTCTCTCCCTCTGCGATCAAGACTCAATTAGAGTAATATTCCAGACTCTCTAGGTATTTGAGGATATGAATGATGAGGTATTTGAGAATAACTTGGGTTATAGACCATATATTACTTACTGACAGTTCTCCAGACATTATGAATGACAGCTGAGAAGACAAACCGATTTAGATTTGATAGAAGGCAATACTAGCACTAGGATATGTATAACTTTTTTATACTTAAACCCTTTAAATCCCAATCCCTTATTCACTTAAACTCTTATAATCCATGTTTTGTAGGGTAGATGCTTATGTACTCTCTGACATCATCTACAAAAAAGACTTCACTAAGATTCAGAATGTTATATGGGAAATCAGATTACAATTGACAAGTAGAGCAAGTAATGTTGGTAGTATGACAAATGGTTAACATCAAAAGTCCAGAATACTATCAATGTTGTTTTCCTTGGACGGAAATGAAAGAAGGACCTGATGCAATTGTGAGACTTAACAACATTTTGGGTGGGTAAATAGAGTGGGCATTAAACATATATCTTTAGAGAATAAAAGATGATGATTGTGATGATGGTTTTGGTGTTGATGATTTTGATTTTAATTATGGTGTTGATAGTGATGATGATGGTGGTGATGATGCTAATGATGTTGGTGATGATGATGATTATGATGGTCATAGTGGTGGTGATGACGATTAAGATATTGATCGTCATGATGATGATTGTGATACTGGTGATGATAATGATGATGATTGTATTACTGGTGGTGCTGGTGATGATGATGATGATGATGATAATGATAATGATATAGTGACGATGATTTTAGTGATGATGGTGATGGTGATCATGATGGCGATGATGATGATTTTGTGGTGACTTTGGTGATATTGATGATGCCGATGCAACGATCAAAAATCGCATTTACAATTATTATCGGCATGAAGTAATGTATGTACTAGATATATTTGAGAGTCAAGATCAGATACTCTTTCGAAATGTTGATGATGATCAATTCTATATTCATCGTTTCATGACTTCATCACTTTTCTATATGACTCTTAAACATACCAGAACACTTTTTTTTTCCCTACCAAACTTTCTTTTGAAATAAAGTTTCATTGCTCATATCTTAGCAAATGCGGAGATTCTCGTCCCCGATTTCGGCACTTCTGTAATATTTTTCACAACTGAAAGCTATTTACTTTCAGTAGTTCGGAGAGAGACAAAATATACCATTTTAAGCGCAACTGCAAGAATATTGAGTAATTTAAATATTTGTTTTTGACATTAGATATGGGATCATCAAACAATTCATCAAATACATTCATCATCATCATGTACCCTGCCTGCTGGCATAGATGATCTTTCAACTAATTTATTATTATTAATTGATATTAATTTATTTAAACACAGTTATGTATCATTTCTGTTCTTGACGTTCTGCCGAGACATCATCTTATTCTGTCTGGTATATTTTCTCTCTGATTACATGGCATCTCTAAGTCCGTCAATTTTCCCACTTGTTACAATATATTCAAGCTGTTCCTTTCTCATTACATTGACAACAAATGATGATTGTTTGTTTCTTCTCAATATTTGACATTAGCATTCTTTTTGTTTTGGCCTCTTTCTGAAAGTTTTAATTACTCTTCTTAGCTGTCATGGTATTCTCAACATTATTCTGTAAAACCACATTTCTACAACCGTCAGTGATTATTATGTCTGTTGCACTATTGCCCATGATTCACAGCTATATGTTAAGACTGGCTCTACATAACATTTACGAATTGTTTTTCTTATTTGTATTGTTAAAAAAAGATCGCACAATATCTTCCTCATTTTTAGAGATCTGCTTTTGCCTGAGCCATTCTGCATCTCACCTCAGTTGTACATCTAACATCTGAGGGTAACATTATTCCCAGATATTTAAATCCATTTACCAGTTTTAAAATACATGTAGTTCCACTTGTCTTTATTGTAGATTGCGGTGATGTTGTTTTCTTTGTTGTTACAATTGCACATGTCTTTTGATATTGAGGCTATTATCAATACTTTCGATCGTTTAAATCATATTTTTTTTTTACTGAAAACTTTTTACTATATACGATTTTTAGTCAATTAAAAAAAATATAAAAGAGATATGTGGATCACGTCTTGACACGTAGATACAAACCAATGCTAAGCGGAGACCAGACCCAACTAAAAAATCTCATATCGCTTTATTGAAAGAAGTGTTATGAAAATTGTCATGGACAGCAAACAAATTAAAGGACTCAAAGTAAAACGAAACTTATTGTGAAAAAATAAAAGGAAACAACCATCAGTATTAACTTACATTATGATAAGGGAACAACTAGTATACATTGTGATAGCAGAAAAAAATCTAGAGATAAAGAGATAAGGCAAGCTGAGAGAAAACAAACAGATGTCGAGACGATAAATGTGAAGAGAAATGCTCAACTGCTAAAGCAGGCATAGTGCTCAAGGATGATAATGATGGTGTTAGTAAAGAATGGTGGTATTGATGATGATGAGGATATTGCTGATGCTGATGACGATGATTCTGAAGTTTTTGACATTCGTTTCTTACTGCGTTTTCAAAAATCGCGATCTGAAATAAAAGTAATACACTTTTTAATCAGTGAATGGTATTTCAAGAACGTTAAGTGGAACCACAATTGACCTCTTAGGTAAATGATGGACACGATGGCTGTTGATGTGTTTGCACAGAAGACTAACCAATTGTTCTATTTAAAATGCCATTAAATGTGACTAGAAGTCGATGACGTTAGTGTTTCCTTATTCGAAACCAGAGCCATTTCAACAGTGTCATGCAAATATGATGAAATAATATATACTGTTATAGTTTTCTCTTCTCAGTCTTTTTGGCCTCAATATATCGAGTTGTTCCATATATTCTAGTTGTTCCCGTTTTGTTACTTGACCAATAAATGTGATTGTTTTTTGTCGTTTAATGGGAATAACATTCTTTGTGGATTCTTTCTTCAGAACATTCTCATTATTCTGTCTATAGTTCTCTCCACATTCTTCTGCACAATCGCACACAATCGTGTGGTCTCCATTTACTTTCTTGCCTGCTGCCCAATCGCACGTACTTGTATTACTGTGTCATATTTATATATATTATTCTTAGTGATTGAGGTAGTGCAGATATTCTATAAAAAAAAAACAACTTAGGCTAAGTTTGAAGATGTTCTGTTGCATCAGTGATATACTGAATGAATGCTTCATACTTAAACCATATGTGATCCAAGTATGATGAGAATCATTTAAACAAAATGAAACCATGCAGAATGTTATGTTTAGTATACCTGCCATCTGCAGTTATTACCTACATTTCCATTCTTTTACTTCCAGTAAAGGTTTATCATTATACACATCCACTATGTTCTTATCTCTTTGTATACACTCATCATCATCATGTCATACCGGTTGGCGAAGGCCACCATGTCCTCCCACAATCTTCTATCTACAGTGCATTATATCAATTCTGTTGTTGACTTTTTTCCATGTCATGACGCCTAGCTAACCAGTATTTCCTCTCCTTTTGTCGTCCGCGATCTCTCTTTCACTGTATTGTTCCAGTTGTAAACGAGTATTCCAACTCTCCTCTTCTCATGATGTGCCAGAAAAATGTTGAGTCTTTCGTTCTGATGTTTTTTAGGAGCTCCTTTTTTGTGATGGCATTTTTGAAACTTTTATAATTCGTCTTTTTAGCTATCCAGGAAACTTTCAACTTTCTTCTGAGAAAATAGATCTCTGTGGCCTCTACTCGTCTTTTTATTTGTTTGTTTATTGTCCATTATTAGCTTCCATAAGTCAGAATTATGAATTCTCCGATTATTCACCCATGAACTCTCTTTCTCACTTCTATTGACATAAATTTGTTGCATTTGACGTTTTTATATTTTCTGAAATGCTGTTTTGGCCTGAGCTATTCTACTTTTTTTTTTATTTCTGTTGTGCAACTTCCGTCTGATATTAATATTGTGCACAGTTATTCGAGTCGTTGCACTTGTTTCATATTTGTCCTGTTTATTGTTATGTTCCATACTGCTGATGTGGACATACAAACAGATAAATGTATTTATTAAAGATAAGAAAGGAAATCTGCATAGTAATATAAAGGAAATAATGAAGAGATGGAAAGTGCAATTTGAAGAACCATTGAACAGACCCAGCCCAAATAACCCTCCATATATACTACCAGCAGAAGAAGAGTTATTCGTTAACTGTGGAAGACAAAGCAAGGAAGAAATCATGAAAGACATCAAGCTATTACAAAATGGTAAAGGCACAGGACCAGATGAAATTCCTTCAAAAGCCATCAAAGCAGATAATAACACCTCTACCAAGATGTTACATAATCTGTTAGATACAATTTGGGATAGGGAAGAAATACCTGAATAATGGATGGTTATGTGATCAAATTACTACAGAAAGGAAGTGCACAAACGAGCATACATTATAGGGGAATTATGTTACTATCAGTGCTAAGAAATATATTAAGCAGATTCATTCTGGAGAGGCCATAGAGAATCATTTGGTGGATGAACAAGAGGTTATAGGAAAAAAAACGATCATGTACTGATTAAATAACTACCCTACGTATAATAAATGAACAAGGTTTAGAATTATAGTCTCCAGTTTACATCGGATTCATAGATTACGAAAAGACAATTGACAGGTTAGTCAGAGAAATGTTTTAGAAGTTGCCCACTCATTACGGAATCCCCATAAAGTGTTTTAACCTGATAAGAACAAATGTATGAAGACATGAAATGTAGTTTGGAGCACGAAGCAGTTTACATACGCATTTTAAATAGGAACAGGTTTACGGCAGGGGTGCCGTCTATCTCCATTTCTCTTCATACTGTCCACATATTGGATTATGAAAATAACTCAGAACAACGGAAATGGAATCCAGTGGTCACAGACCGCACAACTTAATGTTGCAGACTTGATTGATGACATAGTTCTCCTATCACACAGCCATCAACAGATACAATATAGATTGTGCATCATTGATGAGAGATCACACCAGCTCGGAATGAAAATAAACAGAGATAAGACCAACATTTTGAGAATCAATGCAGTTGACAATAACCAAATAACAATAGGAGAAATACATCTACGAAACGTGCAATCCTAGATATATCTGGGAAGTAGTAAGAACAAAGAGGAGGATCAGGGAATGATACCAAAATAAGGATGCCAACAATAAGAGGAGCTTTCGTTGCACTGGGGAACATATGAAAGTTCAAAGAAATTGGGTTAAATACAAAAATAAAAAATTAAACTCCGTGTTAAGTCAGTCTTATTATATGGCTGTGAAAAATGGAGAACAGCAAAAATGACAATCATGAAGTTATATACCTTCATTAATGCATGCTTGTGACAAATACAAGGATGGAAATGACAGGACAAAATCACTAGTGTAGAATTTTGGAAACGTACCAGTCAAATACCAGTGGATAAAGAGAACAGTTGAAGACGATAGGGCTGGATAGGGCACACACTGCGGATGCCAACTGACAGTGTTACACAACAGGCTATGTTTTGAATTTCCAAATTTGGATATTTGGAATACCCAAGGAAAAAGACAAAGAGGAAAAACCAAGCAATTTTTTGAGAAGACAGATGGAAGCAGAGTTGAAGATGATGGGGAAGGAATAATTTTAAAAGCGTGAGAATAAACAGAACGGCTTGTAAAGTGAAGAACCAGTTGTGAGGAGTGTGAAACACTCCAAGGTATGAAGACAGCGTCACAAGGGAGGAACACAACACAATACTGACGTTTCGGCCTGAGTTCTTCTTCAGAGTACAAGGACAACGAAAACAAACGATGAAACACAATTAAATATAACTACATGATCATAAGAAAAAAGAAGTGGGCAGAAAAGATGGAAGTAAGAAGTAGAAAAATAAAGAAAGGAGAAGAAAGCTACATGAGGGGACTATGGATGAGTAAATAGAAAGAATAGGAGTATATATATATATATATATATAAACATATAAAATATATAAACTATAGTGACACTTAGCTGGATGACTTGTCTGTCGGCCGGGAACGAAAGACAGAATGACCACATAGACCAGAAACCACGTGTCCCGGAAGAAGGGAAGCAAGAGATCGAAACAAAAGAGACAAAAGGGAAAGGGGGGAGGGGGCGGGGGGTGTTTACGCGCCAGACCAGAGACCAAACATTGGTCGAAAAGAAAAGAGGCTCAAACAAAAGCCACGGAGACGGGAAAGGTAATAGGTATCATAAAACTACAGGAGCCAAACAGAGGGGAAGGGGGGGGGGGGGCGGGCAGACACCTAGAGAAAGGAAAAACTGATACGAGGAATAAAATCCTGATGGAGGGAGGAAGGAAATAGGAGAAGGAAAAAACGATCGGACGAGAGGTAAAGGGTCAGGAAAAAATAGATAAGAGAGGGAGTCAGAAAGAAGAGAATAAGAGAGGGATGGTGGGAAAGAGGTGGGGCCCAGCGAGGTAGAAAGGAAGGGAACGGAGAGAATGAGGGGGATACTGGGAATGTATATATGAAGAGGAGTAGGAAGTATACATAGGAGGAAAATAGGGTTGGTACGCATGCAGTGGTGCCTAAAGAGGTAAGGAGGTGGGGAATAGAAAGAAGAGGAATATAGGGATGGTACGCAGGGATGGTAGTGCCTAAAGAGGAAAAGAAATAGGGAAACAGAGAGACTAAGGGGATACAAAGAGAATTATATACAGGCCGTAGTGCCTAAAGAGGAAAGGAAATAGGGAAAGAGAGAGACTAATGTGATACACAGAGAAGTGGAGAGAGGGGCTAGTAAACAGGCATGTACAGTCCTAGAACCGAGTAAAAAAGGGGGGAGGGAATAATAAAAAGGGGAGGGGGGTTAAATAGGGTAGAGAAGTGGTGATACCAGGAGAATAGAGAATCCAGGGAGTAGATGAATAAAGGGGATTAGGGAGTATCCAACAGAGGAGGAGAGGTAATAAAGCGATAAGGAGGGGATGGATATAACGGTGGTATGCAGAAAGGAGGGGGGAATATAGGATAAAGGAAGAGGAAGGGGAGAAGATGGAAGGATCCAAGAGTATAGGGGTAAAGAAAAAGGATAGATAAGGAGCCGATGTGAGATAAGAAGAGAAGTAACGGGGTAGGAGGAGTTCTCAGAGGAAAAGGGGTCCTCAGAGGGACCGGGATACATTGATGCCGCGGGGAGAAAGGCAACCCCAACGAGCGATCAGACGGTGCTCAAGAGTGAGACGACTGAGGTGATCAGAAGAGCACGATACTAAGCCAGTGACCAGGACATCAGCCTTCCCCTGGTGGCCCCTCGAGATGAAGTGGGCTGCTACCGGAGTGCCAGCCTCTCGGGTGATGTCGTGTAAATGTTAACGGCACATTTCGCCGATCTTACGACCAGACTGACCTATGTAGGTCAACTTGCATCGCTTACAGATGATGGCATAAATGATGTTCCGCGATGTGCAAGTGAAGCCCTCTCTGATCTCGAAACGACCATTAGGAAAGAGGACAGTATCAGTCTGGAGAACGTGATCACAAGTTTTGCACACTCTGCGGTTGCATCGGATAGTGCCACAATGGCTGGGGAGGGCAGCTGGAAGACGACCCTTGACAAGAAAGTCACGGAGGTTCCGGTCACGTCTAAAGGCCACCAGTGGTGGGTCGGGGAAGAGCAGACGAGTAGTAGGGTCAGATCAGAGAATAGGGAGGTAGCGGTGAATCGTCCTAATCACAGCGTAGTGGTGAGGGTGATAGGTAAGGGTGAGTACTAGTTTATCAGAGGGGGGATGAGTAGAGGGGGTAAGAGCAGACTACGTAGGAGAACTCGACGTAGGGCAGGGAGGAGAGCTGATTCTGGGTAGAGACGTCGGCGGAAGAAGTCAAGCATAAGGTAGGCATTGTGAAGGAAATCTTCATCGTCTTGGCAAAGGCTACGAAGTCTGAGAAGCTGAGAATAAGGAAGAGAGTTCCTACAGGATGTAGGATGAGAGGAGTTGTAGCGGAGGAAACTGTGGGAGTCTGTGTTCTTATGGAAGACCGAGGTGTGAAGATTAGAGGTGCTCAAGGAGACTGAGATATCAAGAAAAGATACGGAGGAGGTGGAGATGTGGTAGGTGATGTGGATAGAGAGGTGGAAATGTCCGACATAATCGATGAAACGAGAGATCTCATCCTCTGGAAGGTCAGTCAGACCGATGCAATCATCGATATACCTACGATACATAAGGGGGAGAGGACCCTGGTAGGTTTGGATGATATGGTGCTCTAGATAACCCATGAAGAGACAAGCATAGCTAGGGCCCATTTTGGTGCCCATAGCTGCGCCGCTGATCTGGGTAAAGAAATTGCCATTGAACTCTAAAAAGAGTTGCGGTTCAAGACTAATTCCGCTAAGCGTAGGAGGACGCCAGTAGCAATGGAAGGTTGGACCCTACGGTCCAGGAAGAACTGAAGAGCTAAAAGGCCATCGGAGTGGGGAATGGAAGTATAAAGGGAGCAGACATCCATGACGAAGAGGCGGTATTGGCGATCAAGAAGGAGGGTGATAGAGGAGAAGATGTTGAGGGCGTTGATGGGTTGGAAGATACTGTCAAGGAAGTCGGAAATGAGAACTGTGGGGCATGCGATGGACGAGACAATGGGAGTAGTGTATATCCAGTGATTGGCCTGTAGAAACTGCGTTCAACGCAGAAAAAAGTATGCATTTTTCTCTATATAAATAGTCTACACGCAGATTTTTACCTTATATAAATAGTCTACACGCAGTTTTTCCTTATATAAAAAGTATACACGCAGCTGCGTTTTCCTTATATAAAAGTATACACACAGAAAAACGGACAACTCGTGTCGGAACCGCTAGTCCCGGTGACCCCGGAAGTGACCTGTTTATGTCTGGTGTCTACTGGCTTTGGAATTCTTGATGCACTTGTGATGACCTCATTTTTTATGTGAATATGTTATCTGCTGACGTCATGTGTTTTTTTTTATTATTTATTTTTTAGTTGTTTTTAAATGGAGGAAAGCGGCTTCTGGTGAACCTTTCCGTGTATTTTATCTCTCTTCTCATTAAGACTGGACATTTCGTCCTCCTATATATCTCTCTCTCTCTCTCTCTTTCTTTCTCTCTCTCTCTCTCATCATTATAATCGTACTTTAACTTTTCTTAACTGTCTTTCATCCGTATTAGTGAGACTAAGCATCTCTCTCCTATTTCCTCATAGACTACTCTCCTTCCATACCACCCTCCATCCTCTCTCTTTCCACCCTCCCTCGAAATTTTAACTTCCCTAATAGACGTCCCTCCATTGTAACACTTACTCATTCTCAACATTTACGACTATCATCTCTCTCACCTCTCGCTCTCTCTCTCTTTCTCTCACCTCTCTCTCTCTCTCTCTCGCTCGCAATCCCTCATAGACTTCCCTACTTTATAACACTTAGTCAGGCTCTCCATTTAAATCTACCAGCTCTCTTTCTCCTCGCCTATACGTCGCTCTCTCTCTCTCTCTCTCCTTTTCCTCATTGACTTCCCTCCAATGTAACACTTACTCATTCCCGCCATTTAATCCTATCATCTCTCCTACAATCTCCAAAACTTCTCTCTCTCTCTCTCTCTCTCGCTTTCTTACCTCTCGCCATCTCTCTCTCTCTCTCTCTCTCTTTCGGACAAGCGAATTAAGCAAGACAAATAAAATAAACAAATATGAGACTTTCTATGTAATTTGCACAATTAAGCCTTTATTAATACAGCAGCGAGAACAGGTATTTGATAAATGTACAGTAAAAGTTTAACCTCTCTGTCTCTATCTCTCTCTCTCTCTCTCTCTCTCGCTTTCTCTCCTCGCGCCGTCTCTCACTCTCTTTCTCTCTCTCTCTCTCTCTCTCTCTCTCTCTCTCTCTCTCTCTCTCTCTCTCTCTCTCGGACAAGCGAATTAAGCAAGACAAATAAAAAAAAACAAATATGAGACTTTCTATGTAATTTGAACAATTAAGCCTTTATTAATACAGCAGCGAGAACAGGTATTTGATAAATGTACAGTAAAAGTTTAACCTCTCTGTCTCTATCTCTCTGTCTCTCTCTCTCTCTCTCTCTCTCTCTCCTATCCACTCCGACACTTCTCTCCTACCAGGGCACCCTCACTCCACACTTTCACCTCTTTTGACCATACAAGATGGAACATGAGGGCTAATCAACCGATCGGGAAGTCACGTATGTGGAATAAATAGAAACTAGTTGCTGGAATGCTCTCCACCATCCACTTAGTATCTGGTCTGTTTAGAAGGGCAGTGTCCGCAGGATCATGTTCGTTTAGAGAATCAACGAATCTGGTGAAAGCTCCAAGATTATTGATTAAACAGGGGAACTCGAGAACAGCAGAGTTATTGAGGGAAGAGTGGAAGAAACGTAGATCACTATTCTCTCTATGCCTAAGGATAAGGTGGTGACCATAGTTAATTTTGAATTGGGTTGTCTGACTATCAAACATATTTCTTAAAAGAGCAGACCAGTCTGTGATGAATGGACGATCAGGTGAGTGGAAGAATGTATAAGTAGAAACTGTCTTGTTGATTGCAGCGTGGGTGTTTATAGCTGACCAGTTTTGTTCATATACAGCACGCACATCATCCGGCAGTGTTGCTAAAGGGTCATCAGGCTTGAGTTTTTTACTGGGAGGTGATTGTTCTTCGTCTATCTTTCGTTTGTTCATTGTAGAAGAGGTCGATGGGACCACCTGTGATGTTGTTTCAGGTGCTGATGATGACATTGGTATTTTAGCAGGTACCGAGGCTGAAGATGGTGTTGTAGAAGGAGCCATTGATGAAGCGGGTGTTGTTGTAGAATGTTTTAGTCTCCTATGGCTGGCTAAAGAACTTCGACTCGTATACGAACGTTGACAAAGGGGACAAGCATGGCGTATAAGGCGATGTGCGGCCCGTATATGCTGATGCATAGCATGGCGCCATTTAAACCTCTTTGGACAAAACGGACACTCGTGATCATCCGAAGATACCTCATTATGAGAAACCATCTGTAGAAAAATAAATAACCATTTATCAATAGTACTTTACATATCTAGTTTTATATACACCAATAACATTTAATAACAAGACTAAATATACCTACTTTATACATCCATTAAGAAAAAAAATATGAAAAAAACTAAGGAATTCAACAATACTTAGCATACCTACGTTAAACACATCAATAACAATGAATAACCTTTTATCGATAAGCCTTAACATACTTTAAAAGGAAACAAAATACTCAAACTTACACCTTAAAATATAGTCTCAATCATCTACACGGAATATAACCTGTTATCGATAAGCTTTAACATACCTTAAGAGAAAACAATCAAAACTCCGCTAGAATGAACAGTAACTTTCCTTGAATCAACCAAACTTATAACACAAATTCTCGCATGAGACTAGTTTAAATATATCCTGGTAGCAGATTTTAACCAATCAGCGAGTGACTACGTCAACATCGCCTGATATCCAGATTAACCAATCAGAGAAGAGTATTAACATTGGAGGCGGGGCAAAGAAATGACTGACAGGTGGATTAACCAATCAGAGAAGCGCGTTAGCCGAAGCGTAGGTAGTGGCTGTCGGGTCAGTGGTGGGGGAAAAATGCGGGGTGGTGGATTACTTGAACTCATTTTGACCCCTGAGCCAATTCCAGAAGAGTTCTATGACCTCATTTTGACCGCTGAAGGCTTTAATACCAGTGTTGCCTACTTCAACGAACGACATACATCATTAAAGGTGATTACTTCAGCTCTTAGACTTTGGAGTTCCATATCTTTATCACTTGATTGAATGACAGAGAACAGTAAAGATGATCATTTCAGGTAAGAAAACTTAGTTCCAAACCCCAAAATTTCGACTCATACTCACGAAGTTGAACACGAACTATACAAATTAAGTCCCAAAGTCGTAATTGTTCACCACAAAAGTCGTAAATGTTATATACAAACTCAAAATTTTGTCATAAAGACAACCCAAAGTCATAATAGTTAGACACGAAAGGTCAAAAAAGTATATGCAAAGTCCAAAAGGTTACTCCAAAAGACAAATAATGTAACACCAATTCACAAAAATTTCGTCGTGTAACCAAAAAGGTGAACTCAAAACCCTACAAAATTTAAACCCAAAGTCAAAATAGTTAGACACGAAAGACCAAATAGTTATATTCAAAGTCCAAAAGTTTGTCAAAAAGACAACCCAAACTCAAAAGTGTCAAAAAGACAACCCAAACTGAAAATAGTTAGACATGAAAGGTCAAAAAGGTATACACAAAGTCAAAAATGTTACTTCAAAACTTAACTAATATAAAAACAAGCCCTAAAATTTCGATTCATATGCACAAACTTGGGCACAAACCCTACAAAATTTAGACCGAAAGTCAAAATAGTTAGACACGAAAGACCTAATAGTTATATACAAAGTCCAAAAGTTTGTCAAAAAGACAACCCAAACTCAAAATAGTTGTACACGAAAGACCAAAAAAGGACATTCAAAGTCCAAAATGTTACTCCAAACGACAATTAATGTAACACCAAGCTCTAAAATTTTGACTTATACTCACAAATTTGGACACAAAACCCTTAAAAAAATCTAGACCCAAAGTCCAAAAGACAAAATAATTTAACCCCAAAACACAAAAATCTCATCTCATAAGCAAAAAGTTGAAAATGCAGGCTGTCTAGTATGTCTTGATCTTGACCCGATAAGTTTCTAAAAATAGATTTTGACCAGTGATACAATACCAAAGTGTCCACTTATCAACCAAAGTCTTTAATACAGCTGAGAAAACCCTAATAAATAATTACAATTTACTAAAAATGTTGCACTTGATGATAGTTGCGACTGTGTCTACATCATTATTGAAAATATTCATAGAACTGTAGTAAAAGCCAAACACACTAAAACACCACATTGAAAGAATGAACTTAAAGTACACGCCCCTGTCACAACTCTGCTAAGAAAAGTACTGCAAAAAAATGAAAGTTATGTCCCCTGCTATAACTCTACTAAACGAAAGTATTACCAAACACGTAGGTTACACTCCTACCATAACCCCACTAAGAAAAACAAGATTTTACTGAAAATACCAAATTTATGATTGTTACGCCCCTTGATCCTTTATGAGGGGTACGCCCATGAAACTGTTAGAAATAGTAAATTTACACTCTAGGATTACACTATAGGACCGTGGAATGTTCGTTAAAACGCACATAAATACTTATATAAATAGTCTACAGGCGCGTCAACGCACATTTTTTTGGTCTTATATGAGTCTTCATTTTTTTTTCCTTATATGAGAGTCTACCCGGCCAATCACTGAATATACACTACTAATTTTTAGTTGATTTTTCAGGCAAATTTGATACATGGGCGTGTCAAATATTATGTTTGAGGTATACCTATAGGTTAAATTTCAATTTTTTTATCGATTTCATGGGCGTAACTGCCAAAAATGAGTACTGGGGTAGTAATTTCAAACGTTGTTTTTATGTAAATTCGTGATACGGGGATGCTTAATATAAAGTTTGGGTATGTCTAGATGTTAAATTGACTATTTTTAACAGTTTCATGGGCGTAACCGCCAAAAATGGGTACGGGGGTAGTAATTTCGAAAGTTGTTTTTATGTAAATTCTTGATACGGGGATGCTTAATATAAAGTTTGGGGTATGTCTAGATGTTAAATTGACTATTTTTAACAGTTTCATGGGCGTAACCGCCAAAAATGGGTACAGGGGTAGTAATTTCAAAAGTTGTTTTTATGTAAATTCTTGATACGGAGATGACTAAAATAAAGTTTGGGTTATGTCTAGCTGTTAAATTTACTATTTTTAACAGTTTCATGGGCGTAACCACCAAAAATGGGTACAGGGGGCAACACTCATAAAAGTGGTTTTTAGTAAATTTTTGCTATGTGGATGACTAAAATAAAGTTTGTGGTATGTCTAGATGTTAAATTGACTATTTATAACAGTTTCATGGGCGTAGCCCTAAAAAAGTGTCAAGGGGGTAACAATCATAAAAGTGACTTTTAAGCAAATTTTTGCTATGGGGATGTCTAAAATAACATTCGGGGTAAGTTTAGAGTGTAAATTTACTATTTGTAAGAGTTTCATGGGCGTCACCTCATAAAGGGTCAAGGGGCGTAACAACCATAAAAGTGACTTTTAAGTAAATTTTTGTTATGGGGATGTCTAATGTAAAGTTTGGAGTAACCCTATAGTGTAAATTTACTATTTCTAACAGTTTCATGGGCGTCCCCTCATAAAGGGTCAAGGGGCGTAACAACCATAAAAGTGACGTTTTAGTAATTTTTTGCTATGGGGATGTCTAATGTAATGTTTGGAGTAACCCTAGAGTGTAAATTTACTATTTCTAACAGTTTCATGGGCGTACCCCTCATAAAGGGTCAATGGGCGTAACAATCATAAATGTGGTATTTTAAGTAAAATCTTGTTTTTCTTAGTGGGGTTATGGTAGGAGTGTAACCTACGTGTTTGGTAATACTTTCGTTTAGTAGAATTATAGCAGGGGACATAACTTTCATGCTTTGCAGTACTTTTCTTAGCAGAGTTGTGACAGGGGCGTGAACTTTAAGTTCATTCTTTCAATGTGGTGTTTTAGTGTGTTTGGCTTTTACTAGAGTTCTATGAATATTTTCAATAATGATGTAGACACAGTCGCAACTATCATCAAGTGCAACATTTTTAGTAAATTGTAATTATTTATTAGGGTTTTCTCAGCTGTATTAAAGACTTTGGTTGATAAGTGGACACTTTGGTATTGTATCACTGGTCAAAATCTATTTTTAGAAACTTATCGGGTCAAGATCAAGACATACTTGACAGCCTGCATTTTCAACTTTTTGCTTATGAGATGAGATTTTTGTGTTTTGGGGTTAAATTATTTTGTCTTTTGGACTTTGGGTCTAGATTTTTTTAAGGGTTTTGTGTCCAAATTTGTGAGTATAAGTCAAAATTTTAGAGCTTGGTGTTACATTAATTGTCGTTTGGAGTAACATTTTGGACTTTGAATGTCCTTTTTTGGTCTTTCATGTACAACTATTTTGAGTTTGGGTTGTCTTTTTGACAAACTTTTGGACTTTGTATATAACTATTTGGTCTTTCGTGTCTAACTATTATGACTTTCGGTCTAAATTTTGTAGGGTTTTGTGCCCAAGTTTGTGCATATGAGACGAAATTTTAGGGCTTGTTGTTATATTAGTTGTGTTTTGAAGTAACATTTTGGACTTTGTGTATACCTTTTTGACCTTTCATGTCTAACTATTTTGAGTTTGGGTTGTCTTTTTGACAAACTTTTGGACTTTGAATATAACTATTTGGTCTTGGTGTCTAACTATTTTGACTTTGGGTTTAAATTTTGTAGGGTTTTGAGTTCAACTTTTTGGTTACACGACGAAATTTTTGTGAATTGGTGTTACATTATTTGTCTTTTGGAGTAACCTTTTGGACTTTGCATATACTTTTTTGACCTTTCGTGTCTAACTATTTTGAGTTTGGGTTGTCTTTATGACAAAATTGTGGGTTTGTATATAACATTTACGACTTTTGTGGTGAACAATTACGACTTTGGGACTTAATTTGTATAGTTCGTGTTCAACTTCGTGAGTATGAGTCGAAATTTTGGGGTTTGGAACTAAGTTTTCTTACCTGAAATGATCATCTTTACTGTTCTCTGTCATTCAATCAAGTGATAAAGATATGGAACTCCAAAGTCTAAGAGCTGAAGTAATCACCTTTAATGATGTATGTCGTTCGTTGAAGTAGGCAACACTGGTATTAAAGCCTTCAGCGGTCAAAATGAGGTCATAGAACTCTTCTGGAATTGGCTCAGGGGTCAAAATGAGTTCAAGTAATCCACCACCCCGCATTTTTCCCCCACCACTGACCCGACAGCCACTACCTACGCTTCGGCTAACACGCTTCTCTGATTGGTTAATCCACCTGTCAGTCATTTCTTTGCCCCGCCTCCAATGTTAATACTCTTCTCTGATTGGTTAATCTGGATATCAGGCGATGTTGACGTAGTCACTCGCTGATTGGTTAAAATCTGCTAACAGGATATATTTAAACTAGTCTCATGCGAGAATTTGTGTTATAAGTTTGGTTGATTCAAGGAAAGTTACTGTTCATTCTAGCGGAGTTTTGCACAGTAAGTTGGATTGTTTTCTCTTAAGGTATGTTAAAGCTTATCGATAACAGGTTATATTCCGTGTAGATGATTGAGACTATATTTTAAGGTGTAAGTTTGAGTATTTTGTTTCCTTTTAAAGTATGTTAAGGCTTATCGATAAAAGGTTATTCCTTGTTATTGATGTGTTTAACGTAGGTATGCTAAGTATTGTTGAATTCCTTAGTTTTTTTCATATTTTTTTTCTTAATGGATGTATAAAGTAGGTATATTTAGTCTTGTTATTAAATGTTATCGGTGTATATAAAACTAGATATGTAAAGTACTATTGATAAATGGTTATTTATTTTTCTACAGATGGTTTCTCATAATGAGGTATCTTCGGATGATCACGAGTGTCCGTTTTGTCCAAAGAGGTTTAAATGGCGCCATGCTATGCTTCAGCATATACGGGCCGCACATCGCCTTATACGCCATGCTTGTCCCCTTTGTCAACGTACGTATACGAGTCGAAGTTCTTTAGCCAGCCATAGGAGACTAAAACATTCTACAACAACACCCGCTTCATCAATGGCTCCTTCTACACCACCATCTTCAGCCTCGGTACCTGCTAAAATACCAATGTCATCATCAGCACCTGAAACAACATCACAGGTGGTCCCATCGACCTCTTCTACAATGAACAAACGAAAGATAGACGAAGAACAATCACCTCCCAGTAAAAAACTCAAGCCTGATGACCCTTTAGCAACACTGCCGGATGATGTGCGTGCTGTATATGAACAAAACTGGTCAGCTATAAACACCCACGCTGCAATCAACAAGACAGTTTCTACATATACATTCTTCCACTCACCTGATCGTCCATTCATCACAGACTGGTCTGCTCTTTTAAGAAATATGTTTGATAGTCAGACAACCCAATTCAAAATTAACTATGGTCACCACCTTATCCTTAGGCATAGAGAGGATAGTGATCTACGTTTCTTCCACTCTTCCCTCAATAACTCTGCTGTTCTCGAGTTCCCCTGTTTAATCAATAATCTTGGAGCTTTCACCAGATTCGTTGATTCTCTAAACGAACACGATCCTGCGGACACTGCCCTTCTCAACAGACCAGATACTAAGTGGATGGTGGAGAGCATTCCAGCAACTAGTTTCTATTTATTCCACATACGTGACTTCCCGATCGGTTGATTAGCCCTCATGTTCCATCTTGTATGGTCAAAAGAGGGAAAGTGTGGAGTGAGGGTGCCCTGGTAGGAGAGAAGTGTCGGAGTGGATAGGAGAGAGAGAGAGAGAGAGAGAGAGAGAGAGACAGAGAGATAGAGACAGAGAGGTTAAACTTTTACTGTACATTTATCAAATACCTGTTCTCGCTGCTGTATTAATAAAGGCTTAATTGTGCAAATTACATAGAAAGTCTCATATTTGTTTTTTTTATTTGTCTTGCTTAATTCGCTTGTCCGAGAGAGAGAGAGAGAGAGAGAGAGAGAGAGAAAGAGAGTGAGAGACGGCGCGAGGAGAGAAAGCGAGAGAGAGAGAGAGAGAGAGATAGAGACAGAGAGGTTAAACTTTTACTGTACATTTATCAAATACCTGTTCTCGCTGCTGTATTAATAAAGGCTTAATTGTGCAAATTACATAGAAAGTCTCATATTTGTTTATTTTATTTGTCTTGCATAATTCGCTTGTCCGAGAGAGAGAGAGAGAGAGAGAGAGATGGCGAGAGGTAAGAAAGCGAGAGAGAGAGAGAGAGAGAAGTTTTGGAGATTGTAGGAGAGATGATAGGATTAAATGGCGGGAATGAGTAAGTGTTACATTGGAGGGAAGTCAATGAGGAAAAGGAGAGAGAGAGAGAGAGAGAGAGAGAGAGAGAGAGCGACGTATAGGCGAGGAGAAAGAGAGCTGGTAGATTTAAATGGAGAGCCTGACTAAGTGTTATAAAGTAGGGAAGTCTATGAGGGAATACGAGCGAGAGAGAGAGAGAGAGAGGTGAGAGAATGAGAGAGAGAGCGAGAAGTGAGAGAGATGATAGTCGTAAATGTTGAGAATGAGTAAGTGTTACAATGGAGGGACGTCTATGAGGGAAGTTAAAATTTCGAGGGAGGGTGGAAAGAGAGAGGATGGAGGGTGGTATGGAAGGAGAGTAGTCTATGAGGAAATAGGAGAGAGATGCTTAGTCACACTAATACGGAAGAAAGACAGTTATGAAAAGTTAAAGTACGATTATAATGATGAGAGAGAGAGAGAGAGAGAAAGAAAGAGAGAGAGAGAGATATATAGGAGGACGAAATGTCCAGTCTTAATGAGAAGAGAGATAAAATACACGGAAAGGTTCACCAGAAGCCGCTTTCCTCCATTTAAAAACAACTAAAAAGTAAATAAAAAAAAAAACATGACGTCAGCAGATAACATATTCACATAAAAAATGAGGTCATCACAAGTGCATCAAGAATTCCAAAGCCAGTAGACACCAGACATAAACAGGTCACTTCCGGGGTCACCGGGACTAGCGGTCCCGACACGAGTTGTCCGTTTTTCTGTGTGTATACTTTTATATAAGGAAAACGCAGCTGCGTGTATACTTTTTATATAAGGAAAAACTGCGTGTAGACTATTTATATAAGGTAAAAATCTGCGTGTAGACTATTTATATAGAGAAAAATGCATACTTTTTTCTGCGTTGAACGAAGTTTCCACGGTCCAATCACTGGATATACACTACTAATGGGTCGTCCAGGAGAGTCAAGTTTGTGTATCTTGGGCAGAATATAGAAAGAGGGCATGCCCAAGCAGTAGTCAGGAAGGATCATACGGGAGGAGCTGGAGGGAAGTAGTCCATCCTGAATGAACAGGAGGATCGTGCGACGCACCACGGCGTTATTAGAGACAGTGGTATCGTCTGGATTTGGGAGGTAGAAAGTCGAGTCGAATAATTGTTTGTCCCCTTCCCGGATATAGAGGTCTTTTCTCCAAACGACCACCGAGCCACCCCTGTCAGCCGGCTTGATGACAATATCATCACGTCGGCGAAGGTCCTGTAGGGCTTTGTAGTCATCCCTACTAAGATTGGAGTGTCCAAGTCTCTGGGGACGGAATGCCATAATCTCCCGGAGAGTACAGTTAATGAAAAGGCCCAACACCTGTGAGTCGCCCGGGGAGGGAGTCCAGTCAGATTTGCGGGAGGAGAAGCGGGCAAATTCGTCAGTGGGAGGAGAAAGAGAGGCAGAGTTCGGATGAAAAAATTGATAGAGTTTAAGCCGTAGTCGTCTGAAATACTCCTGTATGTCCCGTAAAAGGGAGAATGAGTCGCTGGAGGGGCGAACAGGGACAAACTTAAGACCCTTGCTGAGAAGAGAGCGCTCGTGGTCAGAAAGGGGCAAGTCAGGGGGAATACAGACGACAAGGGAGCTATAGTCAGAGGCAGTCGGGAGAGGAGGAGGTGAGGCTGGAGGAGGACGGAGGGTAGAGAGTTTACGTTAGTGCTGAGAGGACAGAAAGTCATACAAAGAACGATTGTAGTGGTGGATGGTATGGCGAATGAAACGAAGAGTGCCAGGAAAGTTAGAAGTGAGGAGCTGGAGTTGGGATAGGAGGTGTTGTTGGCGGGTTTTAAGGTTGGCAATAAGACGAGAGTGGCTCGAAGTGACGAGACGAACACGTCTCAAGCCATGCTGGAGTCCAAGCTGCTGCAGTTGGCGACGAAGATAGTTAGAGAGGTGGGGTTGGCCGACTTGAGGTGAGAAGTGAGATCGGAACCCACACGGGAGAATTTTATGATGGAAGCAGGTGTTCAAGAAGTTCATATGACAGGTAAATCTAAGGTTGTAGGACATGTAAAGTGAAGGTTGAAGACTATGTTCCACAGGGAGCTGAAAGATAGAAGAAGAGGAAGAATGCTGGTGATGAGTGTTTCTCAGATATGAACATTTCTTTCTGTTTTTTTTAATATTCCGACTCATACCTTTTATTGTTGCTCTCTTTGGGGATTCTGTTATCATTGCCATCAATGTTTAATTTCTCCAGCATATTGATATTTTATTTGTCAAACACTTTTGCGTAGTCTATAAAACACATATAAGGGTCTTTCCTTACCTTTATAGATCTTACTATTAATGTTCTCAGGATGTATATTGCAGTAGTGATTCCATTTCTTTCAACTAATCCACATTATTCCTCACGCATTGCTGGCTTTGTTTTATTCCTTACACGTCTCATGATGATTCACAGTAATATTTTATTGAGTGGCTCATGAGACTAATAATGTAATGTATACACTAGATCATTGTTATTGCTACAAACAAGATGCGATATTTAATAAATGTAATCCATTTCAATGTGGGGATACTTTGCTGAAATTCAAGTTATACAAGTAATTACTTACTGTATGAACTCCATTAGCCATATTTGTATTCTAAACATACAAAGTGGTGTGAAATGTATTTTTGAAATAAAAGTACAATTCTTAAACCGACATATCCGTCTCTGCTGTTAGTAATTTTATCCAAGGCAAGACTCAGAAACACTTTTCAGTTCCCATTAGATCTATAGCACAATTATTGTATCGTTTTCGATTCTTCTAAAGAATACTTCTTCAACTTAATTATAAGAAAATGTAATACAATCGAAGTGGTTAATTTAGCCATGTCTGACGTTTGGGGGTAAATATTGGGTCATTAAACAACGGACAAGGAAAGAGACCATATGGCTGAGATTTTACAGATAATGTTGGAGATTGCAAAGGCCTCTGTAGTTGGTTAACGATGAAGACAATTTCTCTTTCGTTTGGTGGTGAAAGGAGAGTGCTGGAATGTATGGCATCAATTTGATAAACAAAAGATAATAGACAGAGATTGAGAGATAGAGAGAAAACGAGTAACGATAATAGAAAATTTCAATTGTGTGATTGTTGTGCGTAAACTGCTGTATTAATAATCTGCTGTCTAGATAGGTTGGGAGACAGGATCATCATTTGTCAATCAAATCGTCAGTAATATGACGTAATCCGCGAAGTACCCTTGCAAGCAAGCGTTTACTGATCCGCACATACTCCAATTTAATATGTCACTCATGCAATCACTTTATAACTACTTAACTATCGTAAGTCATTGCCATCTCACTAACCGCTAAACCACTCATTTTAAAGAGCGCATTGATTCACTCTTTCATTAATTTAGTTATGCACACAACTACTCTCTAACTACACCATTACCCTCTTTCTAACTCACTCATTGACTCACTCACTGAAGAACTCATCTCCTAAAAGTTTTATTTAATTTGAACACCAACGTCTGCATTTAGAAAGAAATCATGCTCTCTCACAAACTCACTCACTCACCCACTCACCCAATAAGTCATTTTCTAGCAGTTTAATTTTATTTGATCAACGTCTGGATCAATCAAGCTTCATCTAACTTACTCACTAACTCACTCACTCAATAAATCATCTCTTAACAGTTTCATTTTATTTGAACAAATAACGTCTGCATCAAAAATGCTTAATCTCACTCACTAACTCACTCACTCACTCATTCACTCAATAACTCATCACCAAACAGTTTTATTTTATTAGAACAATAACGTCTGCATCAATCAAGATTCCTCTCACTCAATCATTCACTCACTCAATCACTTACTCAATCACTCACTCACTCACTCTCTCATTCATTCATCCACTGAATAACTCAATAACTCATCACTAAACATTTTTATATTATTAGAAATATAACGTCTGCATCAATCAAGATTCCTCTCACTCACTCAATCACTCACTCTCTCACTCATTCATCCACTCAATAACTCATCACTAAACATTTTTATTTAATCAGAGCAATAGCGCCTGCATCAATCAAGATTCATATCATTCACTTTCGCGTGGCATTTTAAAAACGACAACTGAGAATCTTAACAAGGTAGCATATGAAAACACCCGCTGTTACTGAGACATACATCCTGACTAGTGAGCGATGACGATAATTATCAAAGCTGAATATCGAAAAAAACTACGGAGTTATATATGTCATGTCTTTAGATTGGAGGAAAGCGCACAGCCTAACACCTTCTTGTAGACATTGCGTGACGAAAGAAAACAATGAAGACTAAACGGAACACTAAGAAGAGTACGTTTTGTAGATACAGCTCAATTAGGAGATTAAGAAGAAAATAATTTACAAAACCTAGCAACGAAATCATCATACATTTTGATTTCTGCCCAATTTCTCTCGATCTACGGCCAGTGTCAGCTAATTAATTTACATTTCGTTTGTGGTAAATGTAAACAATGCTGACTAGGAAGAGCTGCTTCCCAAACATTTCAAGTTATAGAAAGACAATATATTCTAGACTTAATCAGACAGACCCACATAAAGAAGGATTGCACATCTTACACAAGCTCCCTAGAAGGAGAAACTCCTAAAGGAAATGTCTCAAGCGGGAGATAAAAAGATCATCTCTTAGGGTGATTAATCCTACAGCAATTTGCCCCGCGTTATCTTCATGAGTAATACATAGAGATCACTAAATGTGCTTACAGTGGAATGCATCAACACTTTCGTCACGAATCAAATATCAACGTTTTCTTTCATCATCATCAAGTACCATGCCTGCTGGCGTAGGCGACCATGTCTCTCCACAACCTTTGATCTTAACAATTATTTATGATTTCTGTTGTTGACCTTCTGTTAACCGATTCTCTTAAGTTGTTTGGCTCGTTACTCTTCTTAGCCGTCCATGGTATTCTCATCTAATTTGTTTCATTATATTCAAAACCAAAGACTGAAGGCATAATAAATAATACTCTAAGACGCAGGATTCTACAACGCTCATATTTTTGGGGGAGATAAACAAACAACGCATTTACTCTATAACTCACTTTAATTCTATATAACTTGCTCTGAAATGGAATATATTAGTTTTTTTTATTATTATTACAAAAGTCTGCTTCAAGTAGAGTTCTAAATTACTTAATTCCAGATTCGTCCGCATTATGAATAAATGTATTTCGTGTTGATCTATATTTTCAAAACTACTGGCCAATATTACAAATTGTATCTACTGACATTTTGATGTGAATCAAAATAAATAAGTGGGAGCTCTAATTTGTCACTTCCTCATCTGCAACTTCAACCATTAGGTATATTTCTGTGTTGTTGTTGCAACGAGATTAAACAATAAAGATGACACAATACAACAAAAAGGCTACAGTGTGGTTTTTTCATAGTTATTTTTGTGAGCCGCAAAATAAATATATTTACGGCATTTTCATATAACTGGGGTGTGTCGGGGGATTGGAGGGTGTGGAGGGGAGGGAGTCAGGGAAGGTATATGGTTTGAGAATAAAGGTCGCATGTCAAAAGCAGTCACCACAATGTATTCAGTTCTGAGTTTTATTTTACCCCCGATAGAAAATAATCGTTTGGGAATTTTGACATTTGAACCGCGTTCTCCTAGAAGAAAAAAAATGTATTGATTGTTTCTATAAACACTAGCAAGCAATTAGGAACTTTTTCTTAAACTATGAGCAATGAATATGTGCTTTTGTCAGTTTATAAACAGAGTTGATTCCATTCACTTATAATATTTTCTTTCATTCAAATTACCGGTCTCAATTTTTCTCCATTGTTTTTAAGTGAAGCCTAGGGGGAAAAAATATGTTAATGAATTAATTACCACTTGTGCTTTGAGCTGGATTTATTTAGGAACCTACTCCATAATTAAATTTCATTTTAAATGTGTGTTAATTCATGTATACGTTTTCATGATAACCATTGTTTGAATTTGTATCTGTGAGCGCAGCTGGTTTATGCTGCTAGTTCACGACAAGCCCTGATATGTGTGTCTTTTCGACTTCGTCATGAGCAGATGGTTAGGTTTAATAATTTGTGGCCGAATAGTGACCATTTTGGCCAAATTTGCTACTTTTATTATTCGAGAGCATTTTAACGTGCGCATATTACACACATAATCTCCTGTGTGTTGAAGTTATCCTAGAGGAGTAAGCATCGGATCACCCTTATTTCACAAAGACCATGGGAAATTAAAGCCATGAAAAAAAAAGAACTCGAAGTGTCTCGTGTATTTCTATTTGATGATTCGAATCTGTAACCCTTCTGATCAAAGATGACCGTCATGTCTCTAGACCACCCATTTCCCATTAACTATGGACAATTAACAATGAACAACAGAGACAGAAAGTAGAATAGCTCAGGTCAAAATAGCATTTCAGAAAATGAAAAAAAAATCGTATGCAACAAATCTATTTCAATAGAAGTGAGATAGAGAGTTCATCGGTGTTTTATAGAACACATTCTAACCTATGGAAGCGAATAGTAGACAGTAAAACAAACAAATAAAAAGACGATCAGTGACCACAGAGATTATGTTTCGCAGAAGAATGTTGAAAGTTTTATGGACAGCTAAAAAGACTAATGAGGAAGTTCTTAAAGAGGCCAACACAAAAAGGGAGCTGCTAAAAGCTTTAGAAAGAAACAATCAACATTTTTCCGGGCACATCATGAGAAGAGAAAAGTTGGAATACTTGGTTACAACTGGCAAAATAAAAAAAAAGAGAGATCTCTGACGACAAAGAGAGAAAATACTGAATAGCTTGGTGTCATGGCATGGAAAACAGTCAACAACAGAACTGGCACGATGCACTGTAGATAGACGATTGTGAAAGGACATAATCGCCTATATCAACCTGTATGGCACATGATGATGATGAACAATGTCGAACAATTTCAACATGTTCACTTTTATTTCTGGACAATATAATGTGTCATTTATTATATGTTCATAGGATATCGGGTGTCATGCGCGGTGTGCACTATCTGTGCAGTTTTTAAAGTGTTTATCACTATCATCATGTACCACGTTTGCTGGCGAAGGTGATCATGTCTCTCCGCAACTTTCAGTCTCGACAGTTATTTATCATTTCTGTTATTGACATTCTGCTAAGCCATTCTCTTAAAGTAAAAAAGTAAATATATCTATATATATGGAATATGGTGTTAGTGACCATACATTTTACAGACCTTCAGCACATGATTTTTGGGGTAATGTGGTCGCTATTACTGCCGTGCCGCTTTACTTTCCCAGAAAAAAAACCGGCACCCATTTAAAGCTGGGTGAATCCGGAAGCCGCCGTCGGTTGGGATCGAACCCTACCCCTTGTCCTTTGTAGTCCTGTTCATTAATCACTGAGCTATTACGGCTACCCCATTCTCTTAAGCGGTCTGGTATCTCTTCTGTAAACTTCTCTCGATCTCTTCGTCCTTCAATTTTCCCTGTTGTCACAATATATTCCAGCTGTTCCTTTCTCATTATATGGCCAAAAAATTATGATTTTTTTTCTTTCTAATATTGGATATTGGCTCTTTCTTTTCTTTGGTTGCTTACAAAACGTTTTCATTATTGTTCTTAGACATTATTCTTCTTATTCTTCTCAACATTCTTCTGAAAAATGTGTTTATAGATTTCCAATATTCGTTAATATGTGCAATGACCTATTGTGCATGATACTGTTATCCACCTGAAAGGTAAACAACGAGTTTATTTCGTCAACAATTTCTTCTTTAATAAGTTCAAACAACAACATTGAGTTATTGAGTTATTTGCGGGCCATCATCATTGCACTCCGAACATGTCCATTGGTGCTCAGATCCCCTCCTCAGCAACTCCCTCAGTGTCCAGCGACTGACGACTCCAGTTCTATGTTGGGTGATAAGTCTTCTTACACGGCCACTAAGTGTCTCATTTCTGGCTGTGCCCAACTTAACTCCCATTTCCATCATCCGAAGAAGTGACGTGGATCTGTGTTTGTCGAAGTCATGTGCTCTTTCCACATCTCGGAGGGCATTGATGATGTCCGCCCGATCCATTGGCTGCCCGTCCTCAACGACAGCGCAGCTAGCCAGCCTGTCCGCCCTTTCATTTCGCCATACTCCCGCATGTCCAGGGACATAGACAAAGGTGACCTTACGTATTTTGGATTTCTGCAACGACTCTACCCATTGCATGCGTACAGAGCCCGCCTCCACTTTTTTTTATCATGCTCATCGAATCACTCAGTATATATGCGTGGGTATAGTGTACTAATAATGGAATATCTAAAACAACATAATTTCGAACTAGAATTGTATTTTTTATTTATCATTCTTGTTTGAAATTATTTTGTTTCAGATACTGCAATATTAGTTAGCTATGTAGGCTAATTTTATTTGCTTACGTAACTGTGTGTGTGTGTTGTTTATTGTACCTGCTAAAGGCCTATTAAGCCAAAATATATATACAAATACCTATTATATTTTCATTTCGCCTGCTCAATAATAACAGAGGCAACTGTATTGTTGTTGAAGGACGTAAATATTTAATGTGCTGTCAATTGTTCATCTCTTTGTAACTACTCTCTCGAGTACAAAAATTGTCATTTTGACCTAACGGTAATCTGACAGATACAAGAAAGAGAGTTGCAAAGTGTTATGTGGAGCCAGTAGTAACATATGGCTGTGAAACATGGACAATAAGACAAAAGACGTGACAATAACTGGAGGCTGTAGAAATGTGGTTTTACATAAGAATGTTGATAATACCTTGGACAGTTAAGAAGAGCAGTTAAAACGTTCTGAAAAAAAAGGCAAAAGTAAAAAGAGAGCTAATAGGCAATATTAAGAAGAAACAATCATCATTATTTGGCCATGTGAACGAGAGTGGAATAACTGGAATATATTGTAACAACTGGGAAAATTGAGGGACGAAAGTGATAGAGAGAAACAAGGAGAAAAGATACCAAACAGCTTAAGAGAATGGCTTTACAAAAGGTCAACAACAGAAATGATATGTCGAGATCGAAAATTGTGGAGAGACATGATCACCTACGCCAGCAGGCTTGGTACTTGATGATGATGATGCTGACATATTATTTTTTATGACGTTCGAATGATCAACACGCTTGCTTTAGTTCATTCTTCCAAGTGAATGAACTAGCTTGCTCTATTTATTGATGCTTATTTACGTGTTGTTATAACCTTGAAACAACCCTAACATATCTTATTTAATATTAAACAAACTGGAAAACATAACATATATCAGGCCATATAGATGGGGTTTTCCGTTGAATGATAAGATCTACATACACAGATGAAAAGTGTAATTAATAATCAATAACAGACGAATGAAAACGTCAATAAGTAAACACAACAATACTTTGGTGAAAATGCTATCATGTTGTAATAAACGAGTTCTTGCCAAGTCCGGATTTTTTTAAAGTGAAACCAACATTTCTTGCAACATTCAACATAACTGTTTTTTGAAAGTGTTATAATGTATTTCATTTGAATTTATTTTTAATTCTGTAGAGAGTAGCAAGTTTATTTACATTAAACCTTTTCAAAAGTCCACGTCTAATAATAGTTTTGTCAAAGTAATCTACATTTTCTTTTCGTCCCTGACTGATACTTTATGTGTTTTTAAATGAAAAGTTTTGTCGCATAGAACTTGATAAAAGATTGTCTTTCTACACTCTTTAGTATTCTCGTATCTGGTTCACGAATGTAGCATAATCGACTCCTCTTAATTCCTTACAAAAGTGTCTGCACAAGCCTTTTTTTGTCTAGTGATGAATGCCAACATTATGCATTACGATTTAGAAAATTCACCCATGTAACTATTTTAGTGTTTTTTAAGGGAAAAAAAAATATTTTCTAACACGCCTTTGCTAGAGTATAATCAACCCATTCAACGAGTGCTTATTTGATGATTGGATGTGAGTCTCTTCTGCGCATGAGATGTACGTTAAAACTGTAAAACAGTTTAATGTATGCATTATTGTGTTTTTTTTGTTTGGCATAATCTATAGTTTCATTAATCTTCACTAGATCAGTTTTATAGTAGATAGAAATATCGTATTAAGATCTGATAGAATCTCTCTCTCTCTTTCTCTCTCTCTCTCTCTCTCTCTCTCTCTCTCTCTCTGCGATCAGGACTCAATCAGAGTAGGATTCTAGACTCCCACATGAAGTCAACTGTAAGGTTAAGTGTGTTGATCGCTCCCACAGACAGAACATCACATTTAGAGTCTGCCAGATCCACTCTGGCTGAACACCCTTTAATACGTTGCACTGTGTTCTGCGCCAGTGGCCCGATTCGATTTCAGCCAGAATTTTATTCAGGTTCGCTTTCCTTAGCCTTTGATTGTCCCCAATCTTCCTGCAAGGCAGCAGAGTGTCTTTTCTGTAGGGGGATTCTGCCCTTAGATGGTCTGCCTTCCCAGGTTTACGACCACTATCTGCCCGAGTCACTAGAGGTGACTAACACAGACATGCACACACAAAGATATGAGATGTGACTAACACAGACATGGACACAGCGATACGATACTTGACTAACACCGATACACATCAAGATATATGACACATGAATAACATAGACATGCGCATAAATATATGAGATATGACTGACTTAGACATGCATACACAAAAATATGACACATACCTAACATAGACTTACACACAAATACAAAGCGCACCACCGGGTATGTAAATCATCATCAAGTACCGGGCCAAGTGGCGTAGGTGATCATGTCTCTCCACAACTTTCTATCTCGGCAGCTATTTATCATTTCTGTTGTTGATCTTCTGCCAAGCCATTCTCTTAAGCTGTCTGCTATTTTTTCTCGTTGATTTCCTATATCTCTTCGTTCCTCAATGTTTCCAGTTGTTACAATATATTCAAGTTGTTCTCTTCTCATTACATAGCCAAAAAAATATGATTGTCTCTTCCTAACATTGGAAATGAGATTTCTTTTTGCTTTGACCTCTCTCAGAACCTCTTCATTACTCTTTTTAGCTGTCCATGGTATTTTCAACATTCTTCTGTAAAACGACATTTCTACAGACTCCAGTGATTTTCTTGTCTGTTGTCCTATTGTCCATGACTCGCATCCATATGTTAAGACTGGCTCTACATAATATTTAAGGACTCATTTTCTTGTTTCTATTGTCAGATATACTGCTTTTGCCTAAGCCATTCTGAATCTCACCTCTTTTGTATATCTTCCATCTGAGGTTAACAAAGTTCCCAAATATTTAAATTCATTTACCTGTTTTAATATTGTTCCACTTGTCTTTATTTTGCGCTGAGGTGATGTCTTTTTCTTTGTTGGTTACCATTACCTCTGTCTTTTTGCTATTAAGGCTGAGTCCTTTATTTTTGCTTTCCTTCACTACAATGTCCAACATTTATTGTAACTCATTTTCACTCTTAGCGATTAATGCTGTATCATCAGCATACCTTAGATTATTTATATTATGACCTCCAATAGTTATTCCAGGCATGCCCCTTATGGATCTTAAAATAATCTCACTATAAATATTAAACAAATCTTGTGACAGCACACAACCTTATCTAACACACTGTTTTATTTGTTGAAACATTCCCAATTGGTTTCCAGTTCTTATGGCCGCTGTTTGTTGCCAGTACATGTTCTTTATTATTCTTAGATTTATGTTGTCTATGTTTATGCTTTCTAAATTATTGATTATATCTTGGTGCTTTACTTTGTCAAATGCTTTGGTGTAATCCATGAAACATAGGTATAGATCTGTTTTCACTTATATGGCTCTTTCTACTAAAGATCTTATGATATAAATGGCATTGCCTGTTCCTTTATCTCTAACAAAACCACACTGTTCATCGCTAATTTCTGATTTTGTTTCGCACTCTTCGCATGATGATTCTTAGTAATATCTTAGTCATATGACTCATAAGGCTTATTGTGCGATGATCATCGCTTTCAATCGCACCCGATTTCTTTGTTAGGGCTATGAATATTGATTTGAGCATGTCGTCTGGTATATATCCGCTGTTGTAGATATCATTCAATATTTTTGTTATTATTTCTATTCCAAAATCACCCATGGCTTCAATCTCTTCTTTAGTTATATTATCTGGTCCAGGAGCTTTGCCTGCTTTCATATTGCGCAAGGCGTCTTCCACTTCTTCTCTTAGTATTTCTGGTTCTTCTCCATTATCCTTAATATTTACTTCCGTTCGCTCATCATTATAAAGATCATTAATGTGTTCTGTCCATCGTTCCCTTTTGTTTTCTTGATCAATAAACAGTTCTCCTTTCTTTGATCTTAAACATCCAGTTTTTGATTGCGGTTTTCGTTCTGTTAATTGCTCAATTTGTTTGTATATAGCTTTAGCATCTCCTTTTTGTTGCAATTCGATCTATTTGCATCTCTTTTTTAGCCATGCTTCTTTTACTTCATTGAATTTTACTACAATTTCTTTATTTAATCTCTTATACTCATCTTTATTTTCTTTATTTCTTCTTCTTGTATCCATTAGCTGCAAAATATCATCTGTCATCCATTTCTTCCTTGAATTTGTCCTCACTGGTGGTATGAACTCTTTTGATGTTTGTTGCATTGACTCTTTTTTAGCATTTCCCACTGTTCATCAATGCTTTGTATCTTCTCTATTGCATTGTACCGGTTCTGAATTGTGATTTTATATTTTTCTTGCAGCTTCTTGTCTGATTTTAGTAAATCTAAATTTAACTTGATGTTAACTGAGGCTCGTTTTGTTCTTTTTAATTTTACTCTAAGCTCTCCCACAACTGGTACATGACCACTATTGCAATCTGCCCCTGGTCTAGTTTTCACAAACACCAGACTGATTCTAAATCTATTGCTTATCATTATATAATCAATTTGATTACGTGCGTTGTCCCCTGGGCTTTTCCATGTCCACAGCCGTCTTGGATGTTGCTTAAACCAGGTGTTTCATATCATCATGTTGTGTGTTCTTGCACATTCAATAATTTTCTCACCTCTTTCATTCCTCTTTCCTAAGCCACAATGACCAACTACTTCCTCAACTCTTTCCTTTCTTACTTTTGCTTTAAAATCCCCTAGAACTATGGTGTTTTCATGTGGTTTGAATTCATGAAGTGCCTCATTTAACTCGTCGTAAAATGTATCAATTGTTTCCTCTTGACTGTCTGCTGTTGGTGCATAAACTTGTATAAGATTTATGTCTATTGGCTAATTATTCAATTTCACTAAAAGGACTCTGTCAGATATTGGGTAAAAGCCTTTCACTGCTCTTGCACTTTCTGCATCCAAGATGATACCTATTCCTCTTTGGTGTTCAGTACCTCCAGAATATATTATTCTATGTTTATCATAATATATCTCCCCTGATCCGGTGTATCTCATTTCGCAAAGTAGCAGTAATTTTAAACCCATTCTTTTCATTGCTTGTATGATATTTTCTAGTTTACCCTTCTGCATGAGTGTTCTCACATTCCAAGTACCTATCTTTAGAGTTTGTTTAATGTTTATTTTGCTTACAGTAGCTTGATGACGATCGGGTAACACCTGTAGCACATGATATCCCTTACCGAAAGAGGGTTTTCCATCTGAACCCCCCTGAACGTTATTGTCGATATATCTAATGTTGTGGCGATTCATGATTATACAAAGAAATTACGACGGTGGTTTTCTGTTGTCTTCCGTCGGTTTGTTTACGGTTGACTCTGCTAGCCTTTGACTAAAAAGTCTCACCCACAAGGCAGTGGGGTTGTTTTACTTCGGGGTACCCTCCCTTAGCCTTTTACTCTTCCGAGTTTACCTGCAAGACAGCAGGGCAGCCACAGGTTGTACTGTTTACTGCATACAGTAGCAGGTATATTTACCCGACCTGACAGTAGTAAGGAAGGGGGTTTAGTGCAAGGATTTGAACATTTCGTGCAGGTATCGTGCAGCATTGGCATGTATCGTGCAGCACAATCTCGTCGTGCAGCATGTATCGTGCAATCTTGACCTCGTTTATCGCTCGGCGCGGGTGGTCAAGTGGTCAAGTGGTCGGCCTCGTCTTATCTCAAGTGTGCGTGCGACCAGTGGTTCTAAAACTTGTAGGTGTGTTTGGAGACCAGTGGTTCTAAAACTTGTAGATGTGTTTGGAGACCTCTAAAACTTGTATGTGAGTCTAAAACTTGCAGGGGGGTCATCAATGTGTGATGGCAACAGGAGGCAATAGTGCCACGTCGATCATCATCGGGGCACCTCGGTCATCATCATCGGCGCTGGTCGTCGGCGGTCGCTGGGTCGTCGGCGGTCGCTGGTCGTCGGCGGTCGCTGGTCGTCGTCGCTGGTCGGCTCGGGCAACATCATCATGATTAAATAGTGACGCTCTCTCTCTCTCTCTTATCATCATCATCATCATCAAGCCACACCCTCAACAACACCATCACCAAGCCACACAAATTGACACATCATCATCATCATCATCATCATGTGCCACCATCATCATCAAGCCACACCCTCAACAACATCATCACCAAGCCACACAAATTGACACATCATCATCATCATCATCAAGCCACACCCTCAACAACACCATCATCATCATCACCAAGCCACACAAATTGAATATGGAAAAGCATCTCGACTAACTGAAAGTTATTAAAATCGCGAAATAATAATAACTCGAAAGAAATAAATGAGCGGAAAACTATGTAAGAACCCCACCGGAAGTGCCCTGTTTATGTCTGGTGTGTGCTGACTTTGGAGCGCTTGGTGTACTTGAGCGATAGTGATAGGTTAGTAGATTATACAACATCAATGAAAAACATTAAATTTAAAACAGAAGACGAAGATATATTTTATTCTTTTATTATCTCAATAGGTGTATAACATACAGTGGAAATTATATAACATTACAAACATATTTAGTACACTGAGTAAATATATAGTACAGGGATAACCTTTATTTATAGGTATGTAGTTGGGTGTCTGCTTAGTTCTATGTCATAAATGAATCATAAGGGGTGAAACTGTTAGAGATTGCTGGGTAGTCTAAACTGGTAGTGTAAAGAGTTAAATATCTAAAGGCGTAGTCGAGACGTTATCATCAGCTATCTTTCTTTTTATATAGAAATAGGAAAGAGCCTTTCTTGTTTGACTGTCGGAAAATATGGAATTATTTAAGACTTTGAAACCTACATTTTTCCCACCCTTAGCCTTTTGCGTAGCGAGAACCTCTAAAAACATATCTTTAGCTAATTTGCTGTGTTGCTTACTTAACCCTTTACAACTGATTTTATCGTAATCCCCACTACAATGGTACGTCTTACTACATAAACTAACAAGAGCCGTCCCTTCGGACTCTAGTTTAAAAAGCCCGGGCGTTCGTTTGGTGTATGCTTTAACACCCTTACAGTTTACACAGTCTGGCTAATATGGTCATCGCAAAACTCGACAGGAAACCAGTCTTTATATACGCTATTAAACTCATTCCGCAGCCCTGACTTAACTATAGCCTCCAACTTAGGTGCACTTAAAGCCAAATATAAACTATCAGTATCTGTTTCACATAACTGAAAGTTGGACCTATCTACAAACTTATCTAAGAACTCGAAATAAAAAATCTAACATACGAAGTTTTGCATATCGATACACGAAGAAACCGATTTGTAGGGGTAAGTCCCATCCTACCGGGTGTGGGAAAACGGTATTTGTACAAAAGTTTATACAGAACCTTCTAAGAGGCGAAGGCAGAAACCTACGAGTCAAGGGCAGAAACCAAGGAGGGAAGGTCAGAAACCTAGGAGGCAAGGGCAGAAACCTAGGAGGCAAGGTCAGAAACCTAGGAGGCAAGGTCAGAAACCTAGGAGGCAAGGTCAGAAACCTAGGAGGCAAGGTCAGAAACCTAGGAGGCAAGGTCAGAAACCTAGGAGGCTCCTCGATGGACAGCTAGACAACCGAAGAAGCGTTTTACAATCTCAATATGACTAACCCCCTTGTGGGTATGCCTTTTCTAATACGGTTATCATTCTGTCGGCATATTATCGTTTGTTTTTAATTATAATCTTAGTAGCATGTTGACAGTGCCACTATTGCGTGCTTTTGGTTAATTTGACGGAACCAGTTGTTATAATGCTTACATTTCAGTATTCGATTTTCAATTTCTCCCACTTATCGTTAATTTTCGCGTTTTCCCCCTCTCTTTCTCTATAAATATATGTGTAAATAAAAAAGACATTATTTGTTTGACTAAAACCATGGTTTTTATATTTTGCTATATGTTTGTACATATGTTATCATCATCTACTAAACGTTTTAAACAGTATACATATGAGTTCTCGAGCCACGCTCTTAACAAACTACAAACTTAATAAACCACAACCCCACGAACCACAACCCCACGAACCATGGACTTAACGAACCACGGACTTAACGAACCATCAACTCACGAACCACGAACAACAACCCCACGAACCACGGACTTAACGAACCATCAACTCACGAACCACGAACCACAACCCCCCGAACCACGGACTTAACGAACCATCAACTCACGAACCACGAAAAACAACCCCACGAACCACGGACTTAACGAACCACGAACCATCAACTAACGAACCACGAACCACGAACTTAACGAACCATCAACTAACGAACCACAACCCCACGAACCACGGACTTAACGAACCATCAACTAACGAACCACGAACCACAACCCCACGAACCACGGACTTAACGAACCACGAACCATCAACTAACGAACCACGAACCACGGACTTAACGAACCATCAACTAACGAACCACGAACCACAACCCCACGAACCACGGACTTAACGAACCATCAACTAACGAACCACGAACCACAACCCCACGAACCACGGACTTAACGAACCACAACCCCACGAACCACGAACAACAACCCCACGAACCACGGACTTAACGAACCATCAACTAACGAACCACGAACCACGGACTTAACGAACCATCAACTAACGAACCACGAACAACAACCCCACGAACCACGGACTTAACGAACCACGAACCATCAACTAACGAACCATGAACCACAACCCCACGAACCACGGACTTAACGAACCATTACCCTCGTACACCCCAAGTTAATGCGCATCTCTTTATTCTGTATTTTCTCCAGCCTGTCAATTTATACATTATTAATAACAAACGCCTTAACAAGAAACACCGCGCACTCTTACCGTCTAATAACTTGAAGTTAACACTTTTGTTAAAGACATTATAGTGATCCTAGGTGAGGGGTAATTATCATTCTCAGGAGATATAGCGACTAGCGACTAGCGACCACGGATAAGACAAGTGGACACAGTAGATGTCGAATAGATATGTCACTTAACAATGACCCGTCTGATAAGACATGATAATTTGATCAAGTTTCAACATTAACGTAAATATACTAACAGTGCCCAAGTTTTTAACGTTCACTAAATTCTTTAGCATCCGAACCTCCAACTTTTTCCAACATTATTGAGTTGTTGTTTTACAATTTAAAGTTATATTCATTTTTGTCAGTTCTCGTAGTTTTTGTTGTTGTTGCGGTGAGTCATCATTGGTGATGTCTTATTAAAGATATGTTCTTCGTTAGAAATAGTTTTCTATATGAGAAGACGGTGATTATAATTTGTCACCTTTTTTTTATACTGTTTAAAACGTTTAGTAGATGATGATAACATATGTACAAACATATAGCAAAATATAAAAACCATGGTTTTAGTCAAACAAATAATGTCTTTTTTATTTACACATATATTTATAGAGAAAGAGAGGGGGAAAACGCGAAAATTAACGATAAGTGGGAGAAATTGAAAATCGAATACTGAAATGTAAGCATTATAACAACTGGTTCCGTCAAATTAACCAAAAGCACGCAATAGTGGCACTGTCAACATGCTACTAAGATTATAATTAAAAACAAACGATAATATGCCGACAGAATGATAACCGTATTAGAAAAGGCATACCCACAAGGGGGTTAGTCATATTGAGATTGTAAAACGCTTCTTCGGTTGTCTAGCTGTCCATCGAGGAGCCTCCTAGGTTTCTGACCTTGCCTCCTAGGTTTCTGACCTTGCCTCCTAGGTTTCTGACCTTGCCTCCTAGGTTTCTGACCTTGCCTCCTAGGTTTCTGACCTTGCCTCCTAGGTTTCTGCCCTTGCCTCCTAGGTTTCTGACCTTCCCTCCTTGGTTTCTGCCCTTGACTCGTAGGTTTCTGCCTTCGCCTCTTAGAAGGTTCTGTATAAACTTTTGTACAAATACCGTTTTCCCACACCCGGTAGGATGGGACTTACCCCTACAAATCGGTTTCTTCGTGTATCGATATGCAAAACTTCGTATGTTAGATTTTTTATTTCGAGTTCTTAGATAAGTTTGTAGATAGGTCCAACTTTCAGTTATGTGAAACAGATACTGATAGTTTATATTTGGCTTTAAGTGCACCTAAGTTGGAGGCTATAGTTAAGTCAGGGCTGCGGAATGAGTTTAATAGCGTATATAAAGACTGGTTTCCTGTCGAGTTTTGCGATGACCATATTAGCCAGACTGTGTAAACTGTAAGGGTGTTAAAGCATACACCAAACGAACGCCCGGGCTTTTTAAACTAGAGTCCGAAGGGACGGCTCTTGTTAGTTTATGTAGTAAGACGTACCATTGTAGTGGGGATTACGATAAAATCAGTTGTAAAGGGTTAAGTAAGCAACACAGCAAATTAGCTAAAGATATGTTTTTAGAGGTTCTCGCTACGCAAAAGGCTAAGGGTGGGAAAAATGTAGGTTTCAAAGTCTTAAATAATTCCATATTTTCCGACAGTCAAACAAGAAAGGCTCTTTCCTATTTCTATATAAAAAGAAAGGTAGCTGATGATAACGTCTCGACTACGCCTTTAGATATTTAACTCTTTACACTACCAGTTTAGACTACCCAGCAATCTCTAACAGTTTCACCCCTTATGATTCATTTATGACATAGAACTAAGCAGACACCCAACTACATACCTATAAATAAAGGTTATCCCTGTACTATATATTTACTCAGTGTACTAAATATGTTTGTAATGTTATATAATTTCCACTGTATGTTATACACCTATTGAGATAATAAAAGAATAAAATATATCTTCGTCTTCTGTTTTAAATTTAATGTTTTTCATTGATGTTGTATAATCTACTAACATATCACTATCGCTCAAAAACACCAAGCGCTCCAAAGTCAGCACACACCAGACATAAACAGGGCACTTCCGGTGGGGTTCTTACATAGTTTTCCGCTCATTTATTTCTTTCGAGTTATTATTATTTCGCGATTTTAATAACTTTCAGTTAGTCGAGATGCTTTTCCATATAATCCGCTCCCTCCCGGGCCGAGGTACATGTCGATGCGGTTGCCTAAATTTTATAAGGTTCGTACGTTATTTTTACATAAGTTTCACGCTCGTTTTCATTTTTATATTTCTAAGTTTCGCGTTCATTTTCTATTGCTGTTTCATTAGACTCGATATTTACTTCTAATATTTTCTAACACGCCCTCGAAGGATGTGTTCAGCCTCATGACTCACGATAGGTCTGCGGGTTACAAGAGTGTTATCACCTACGCCGCGCTCGTGGTCAGGAAAGCTAAGCTAAACCCCGCGATTTCTCTGGCTCACGAAAAGGCTCTCTTAAGCGGGAATGCTCGGTACTCGATCAAGAGGGTTACCATCAAGACATTTTCCATCGCTAGCGGGATGTTCTCCCACTGTCAAGACAATTTATTTTTGTCTCAAACACCGACCCGTATAGTGATAGGTCTGATTACGGCCAGTGCGTTTAATGGCGTCTATACAGCTAACCCGTTCAATTTTCAACACTTTGGTCTGATTTATATGAACCAGACGGTCGACGGGAAATGCATCTCGGGAAAGCCTCTAACTATTTACTTTGAACGAAATCAATACGCGAGAGCTTTCTTCGGCACAAATCTGGCCATGGGTCTGATTGGTAAAGATAGTAATAAATATTTTCTCATATGTGTTGTGTATTTGTTGTATTAATAAATATATGTGAAATATAGAGCGACTTTTTTGTTTTGCTTTAGCGTGAATATGAAAGAGAGAGAGAGAGAGAGAGAGAGAGAGAGTTGAGGGTGTGGCTTGATGATGGTGTTGTTGAGGGTGTGGCTTGATGATGATGTTGTTGAGGGTGGCACATGATGATGATGTTGTTGAGGGTGGTACATGATGATGCTGTTGAGGGTGGCACATGCTGATGATGTGTCAATTTGTGTGGCTTGGTGATGATGATGATGGTGTTGTTGAGGGTGTGGCTTGATGATGATGATGATGATGTGTCAATTTGTGTGGCTTGGTGATGATGTTGTTGAGGGTGTGGCTTGATGATGATGGTGGCACATGATGATGATGATGATGATGATGATGTGTCAATTTGTGTGGCTTGGTGATGGTGTTGTTGAGGATGTGGCTTGATGATGATGATGATGATAAGAGAGAGAGAGAGAGCGTCACTATTTAATCATGATGATGTTGCCCGAGCCGACCAGCGACGACGACCAGCGACGACCATTAATCACTACACATGATGATGTTGCCTGAGCCGACCCGCGACGACGACCAGCGACCGCCGACGACCAGCGACCGCCGACGACCCAGCGACCGCCGACGACCAGCGCCGATGATGATGACCGAGGTGGCCCGATGATGATCGACGTGGCACTATTGCCTCCTGTTGCCATCACACATTGATGACCCCCCTGCAAGTTTTAGACTCACATACAAGTTTTAGAGGTTTCCAAACACACCTACAAGTTTTAGAACCACTGGTCTCCAAACACACCTACAAGTTTTAGAACCACTGGTCGCACGCACACTTGAGATAAGACGAGGCCGACCACTTGACCATTTGAGATAAGACCACCCCGCGCCGAGCGATAAACGAGGTCAAGATTGCACGATACATGCTGCACGACGAGATTGTGCTGCACGATACATGCCAATGCTGTACGATACCTGCACGAAATGTTAAAATCCTTGCACTAAACCCCCTTCCTTACTACTCCTGACAAGTAAAGGTATGTAAATAGTGGGTAATAAAATAGTAAACATTAGCTGTTAACAAAACGAACATGCTTCTAACTCAGGTCTAAATTCTAATGATCATCCAAATGAAGGGTAAATGCTTTTGTTTTTAATTTATGGTGATTGTGTTTATCGTATACAACTACCCGCTTTCTCTGTTAATTAGTTTCATCAAATCTGTTAATGCAGATAAGAATGGCCCCACATTCTTCATTTCTTTACTTGCAGTTAGATTCAAATGCAGATCTTGAAACATTGCCATAGTAGATAGATCAATAAGAAAAGATTAAAAGATTATACATTAGATAATGCAATTAACTTGGTTAAAACAGAGTAAAGAGCTAGAACTATATTTACATACGCAGACAACAACAATGCAAAAGTGGTCACCCCAAATTCATTATTGATTTTCTGAACACAAGTTTTTCTATCAAACCCTGCACAAATGGTCTTTTATATACAAGCCTTACCACCACAGTTGGCAAGTGATCAATTGGATACTAGAAATAGAGGAAATTGTAATTAAAGAATTAATTGCCATGTCTTGTAAAAGAATAATCACATTCGACGTCGAAATTTTATAATAATTAGATTCATCATCATCAGCATGTGACATACCGATTGGCGTAGACGATCATGTCCTCCACAATATTCTATCTACAGTTCATTGTATCAATTCTGATGTTGACTCTTTTCCAAGCCACGACACCACGTTATTCAGTATTTAATCTCTTTGTCGTCCGCGATCTCTCTTTCCTTTTATTTTTCCAGTTGTAACCAAGTATTCCAACTTTCCTCTTCACATGATGTGCCCGAAAAAATGTTGATTGTTTCTTTCTGATGTTTTTAGCAGCTCCCTATTTATGTTGGCCTCTTTGAAAAGTTCCTCATTTGTCTTATTAGCTGTCCAGGGAACTTCAACATTTTTCTGAGAAATCCCATCTCTGTGGCCTCGTCTTTTCATTTGTTTGTCTACTGTCGATGGTGGACATCATCACCCATGGTTTCATAGGTCAGAATTATCAATTCTACGATTATTCACTGATGAACTCTCTCACTCTTATTGACATAGATTTGTTCCATAAAATATTTATAATTGTCTAAAATGCTATTAGGCCTGAGATATTCTGCTTTTTATTTCTGCGCTGCTTCTTTATCCTGATGTTATTATTGTGCCCACGTATTTGACGCGTTGCACTTGTTTCAGATTTGTTGTGTTTATTGTTATGCTTCATGAAGGTAATGATTGTTTCTTTGATATCACCATTACTTCTGTTTTCTTACTATTCAGATTGAGACCTTTTTTGTTGCTTTTTTTTTTTTTTACTAATATATCTATCAATTCTCGTAATACATTCTATGTTTCCGCTATTGAGACTGTGTCATCCACAGATCGCGAATTATTTATGTTGTGACCGTTGGCTTCAATTCCTTTTTTGTCTACTATTGTATCATATGTTCGTATTATTGTGAAAACAAATCCAGCGACAGAACGCAGTCTTGTCTGAATCCTTTTTTTTATATATTGGAATTGTCCTGTTTGGTTGCTAATTCGTATAGCTGCCGTTTGTTACCAATACATGTTTTTTTTTATAATTCACAGATCCTTCAATGTTTAATTTCTTTAGCATATTGAATATTCTCACATCATTTACTTTACCAAATGCCTTTGTGTTCTCTATTAAGCACATATAATGATCTTTCTATACCTCAATATACGTTTCTATCAATGTTCATAAGATGAATTGGAACCCTTTCTTTCCACAAATCCACATTGCTCCTATTTATTTCTAGTTTTATTTTGATCCTTTCACGTCTCATAGCGATTCTTTGTAATATTTTCGTCAAATGGCTCATGAGACTAATAGTGCAATGGTCTTCACAATCAGTGGCGCCTGACTTCTTCGGTATGGCTACAGATATAGATTGTTAGTAGATCTTCGAGTATGTGTCCAGTGGTATAATATGTCATTGAGTAGTTTTTTGTTTACTTTTACTCCCACCTCTTCTCATGCACGTGTCTCTTCGTTTGTTTTATTGTCGGGCTCTGGAGCTTTTCTTCTTTTCATGTGTTGAATTGCCTCCTCTACTTCACTCTGCATTATTGGTGGCCTTGTGTCTTTGTTTGAATTGTTCAACTCTGGTCTTTCATCATCATAGAGTCGACTGATATATTCTGCCCATCTTTCCATTGTTTTCTCTTGTCCAATTATTATATTTCTTTCTTTTGATCTCATACATCCTGAAACTTTGAATTATTTTCTTCCAGTTAATTTAGTTAACTGATTGTGCATACGTTTTGATTATTTCTTCTATTGTTTTTTTTTTCCATTTCTTCACATTTCTGCTTTAACCATCCTTCCCTTGCTTCTCTGCTTTTGTTTTGGATCTGTTTGTGCAATGTGTTTTATGTCCGTTCTTTATTGTTATGTTATCGTCTTTTGTTTATTAGTTCTAGTATTTCTTCTGTCATCCATTTATTTTTGTTGATTCATTTAGTCACAGGTATTACTTCTTGTGATGTTTGTTGAATCGATAGTTGGAGCATTTCCCACTGTTTCTTGATGTCCTGTATTTTCTCAAAAGCATTATATCTATTTGTGCACTATCCTCTTGTACTTATCACTCATCTCTCTATCTACTCTAAACATATCTAGTTCTAATTTAATATTTCTAGGGAATTGATGCGTCTTCCTCAGTTTTATTCTTATCTTTCCAACTACTGGGTCATGGTCACAATTGTAATCTGCTCCTGGACTTGTTTTAACAGACGTTAGCCGATTCCTGAATATTTTCTGTGTCAGTATACAATCAATTTGATTTTGTTCTTTTATAGTCTGTTCTTTGCCATGTCCATAGACGTTTAGGGTGTTGTTTGAACCAGGTGTTACGTTTAATCATTTAATGTGTATTTGTTCAATATATCCCCTCTGTCATTCGTCTCTCCAAGTTTATGTCCTCAGGTCACATTTTGCACTTTAGCTGTTCCTACCTTTGCTTTAAAATCCACTAATATATTAGTTATTTCTTGGGGATTACACTGTACCATGATAATCTCTAGCACGTAAAAAGTGGCAAAGTCTTCTTCTTCGCTGTTACTTATCTCTTCGATTGTTATATTGTCGGGAACTAGAGCTTTTTCTTCTTTACATGTGTTGAATTAGATTAATGAATGGGTTTTAAAACACATTCTGTATCTGTTAAGAAAAGAGAACTTGGTAATTACTATTAGACTTCGGTGATTATATATATATATATATATATATATATATATATATATATATATATAGTAAACTAAAGAACCTCCGTCACGCCAAGTGGCGTTTAGGGAATATGGTGTTAGTGACCATACATTTTACAGACCATCGGCAGATGATTTTTGGAGTATTGTGGTCGGTATTACGCCCGTGCAGCTTTACTTTCCCAGAAAAAAAAACATCCGGTATACATTAAAGGCTAGGTGTACCGGGGCCGTCGGTTGCGATCTCTTATCCTTTGTAGTCCAGTTGACTAACCACTGAGCTATCTCTGCTCCTATATATATATATATATATATATATATATATATATATATATATAAATATATTTAAATTCATTTTATTTTTCATATATCTATTGTTTGTGTCGTGAATGTATCGACGGTGCTATGTGTTTGATTGTGTAGTTTTCAATTTAATTTGTTTAGTTCCTCCAGGTCATGAATGAAATCAATACATTTGGAGTTTTTTTAAATGTATTTACATGTTGTTTTTCATTTTTATTTTTAACAAAAAATGTTGATAAATATAAGCCATGCAATACGTATATTTATATAAATATACATGAATGTTGCAGAAAATGAAAATAGCAGTACCACATTGGTTTTATTATTATTATTATTATTATTTTTGCGTTTGAAAAGAAAAAAATATAGTTTGCACAAATAAATTTTAATGATCAGATCATTTTCAATTGGAAATACAGGAGCTCACGAATATAGGACATCACGAGAAGTTTTGCATGGTGACAAGTACTACTGTCTATTCATGTTCTTCCTGCTATACACAAAAACTCTTAGTCCTTCCAAATTGATTAGTTTATTCTACATATCTAAATCTATAGAAAGTGAATTCATGTACATTTGTGTACATGTGATTTACAAATAATGTCACAAAGGATATGTCTTCTAGAAAATATAGCGGCCGTTGTCGCAGGCCTCTTTTAAACATACCAACACCACAACAGAGGTTTATGCTTATACACATATTTAATGTTTTTTTTTCTATTGAATCGAGTGAATTAGAGGTGGAAGTGAATGTGGACACTCTGTTTTCGGTGATGCGTTCTACTTGTCCCCCACTCAACCCCCGTGGCTCAAACTCGAGTTCCACCTTGCTAACGTCAACGACAATGTAAAATCAAAAATAGTTTCGCTCTGTTTATTTTTCAAAGACTAAGGTAGTCGCTTAGACCGTTGCTTTGCTTGCTTTAAATGTGTGTTTACGAGGAAACTGGATAATGAAGTTATTGTGCGCTATCTATTCGATGGAATAGATCGTTTGAAACCTTCGCCCGTGCGTTGATTAAGGTTGCACAGTCGTCAAACTTATCAAACATAATTTGCCACCGCACTTTGATGGGAGCAGAATAGACCGATATACAATAGGTAGAGTAGGGGAGCCGTTCAATGGGGAACGGTTCAAACTTAATTTAATTATGAATATGAGACAGATTAGAGCACTGGTGGCGAATGGTAGGGCATTAGCTTAGAGGATGGTATAGCGCACATGAACAAAGTGTGATTGACCTACCATGTCATATGTATAGTGTTGCCGCCCAAGACTGGGCCGAATTTAAAGCAGGCAAAATTGTCACCACAAATGTGTTTGTTTTGTGTTAACCAGTTTGCAGTCTCTGGCCTAGTGTAACCCTAAGGGGAAGACTCTTAACAAGAGAAAGGTTGTCTCGGCACAATTAACGTGAAACATGAAAATATAGTATTACCACACAGACCAAAGTACGACGGCGATCAGCCAGATCAAGGGTGAAAAAGCTCTCAGTCCGGGGGAACAGGTCAGCAGTGGAAAATTACGAGAGCAGCTCGATAACGGCTGAGGTCAGTCTGTAGAGGCTGACACAGGTCGAGAGCGAACCATTAAGACATTATCATTACGCGTTAATGTTAACAAGATCATAAACAATTTCCTCCTTTTACACACATAAATCTACTGATATATTAACAATCGTATTGTTTGTACATCCTTACTTATCATCAACGTTAATAATCTAATCAATTAAATGTTCACCGTCGCGTGATGATTCAGAGTCACTGATATTAATTTGTATGCACTGTTTAGCTAAATATTATAAATCCAAGCCAGACTGTTTTGACTTATATCTTACTTGTGTACCTAATATCGTTAAATGTATCATCAGAATTATTGACTAGCTAATAATTATGTGACGTTGTTTTCTGTTCCTGGTTAAGAACCTGAGACAATGAAACTGAGATGTGTTTGCGTTTGATTCAGGTTCAGTGCTCAAAGTAGAAGCTATGAGATGTACTTAACATAAAATAAAACTTGCTCAACATACACGAAGTAAAACAATGACACTTGTTTAACATTTTAAAGTGTCTAGCCTTCAGTCAAACAGTGAGCTATTTCTTTTCTTTAACTCCCCTGTTTAAACAGCGATAGTTTACCTTAGTTACGTTTAGTCTGTAGATAATCAACATTGTTCATCCGACAAGTCATTTTTAAGTTCCTCAAATCTTTTTCCTAGGTGTATCCATCAACGTGTAGTCAATGAGACACCAGCATAATTTTGGTTCACAAGCCTCCTTTGACTTGATGCGTAACACTCCCATGACACGTTCTACTTTGTGATTATATTCGAGCAGTCTGTTCATTATAGCGGATTGATAGTGATAAAGTTTAGTCAATATTTTGTCCAGCATCGTCGAGGGTATATATAATGTCAGTTGTGCCCGTTGCTCTTCTACACTCCATAACAACCACACTTGCAAGTCCAGCAGCTTATAGTACAATATTACAGGCGTGTCTGGATAGAGTTTTTAGAGCGCTCTGGTGAGGCCTGCTGACAACGATTTTCCCTTGTATACTCACTGAGCGAGTGAGGAAACATACATGTGAATACTACTGTGACTCAAACCTTGTCATAGCTTCAATGACTGTCTTAACTTCCATAATTAAGCTACACGAATTCAGTTTTAAATTATCACTGTCTTCCTTCATATGGTTCTAACCTTAAAAATGAGTCGCGAAAGCCCATTAAGTCCGTACGTGACCAAAAAAGTCCCATCTTTGCAAATGACTGCATCGCTCGCATGTGATTACGGGAAAATCAATGCTTACACGTCTGCCTCACTGACCAGTGTGTGTTGATGTTTGCATTCTCTGTCCAGTGTGGTGATCAATGGGAAAGACAAATAACCTTTTTGTGCCACTCATATCTATTTTTCAACAAGTACTACATTCCCATTTGGAAACATAATTTGGAAAAAAAAAATATATTCTCAGCCTAACATCTTTCTCCTTTTTAACCAACCGACTTTTGTATTCGTAATTTCACGGTGTAGCGGATGATGTGCGTCTGCACTGACACCGAAATGAAATATTGTTGCCAAATTATGACGAAGACTCTGTCGTATCATATTGTTAGACCTAAAGGTGACTTCTAGTTCCCAAACATAAAATGAGTTCACAAAAAGGCTAAGCTGAAAGGTAAGAGACTCACTTGAAACATGTTATATTGTTTATGAAGACGGTAACATTCGAAAGACATTTTGTTTCACAGAAGAAAACAAAAACAAATGTTCAGAACAACTAAAATAGAAAACTAAATAAAGAAGTGCAATACTAGTCACACCTGAGAGAAGTTAACAGTATATATATATATATATATATATACATATTATTATATTAATATATTTACTGTGTGTTACCAGGGCCTCATTATGAGGGAAGTAAAGAATAGTGACACTGTGACCTTCCAGGCATGTCGTAAGAGGCGACTAAGGAGTTTGATCAATGGCTTGACAAGCTGTCATTGTAAAAAGTATTGTTATGGAAACAGAGTCATATATTTTAGAAGCAGTGATCTCTGCAATATGTGCCACTTTGGCAAGCACGATTTCTGTTTTTGAGATTGTGGTTCTGCCCTATGTGCCGTCTTCGGCTCGAAAGGACAATATATATATATATATATATATATATATATATATATATATATATATATATATATATAGGTATTATATTTATAGACTGCTATGTTGACTAACTCTTGAGAAAAATTATCGCTAGGACGGAGTCTATTTGTATATATTATCTGTGCATTTTGACATATGTGTATCTGTGAAATAGCCCTTCTCTTCTTCATATTCTTCCTCTTTCCTTCCTCATGTTTGCCTTTCAGCGTCGAGGGGAGATATATTTTGCGGTCTTTTGCTCTCCTGTTCGTCACAGCTGCTGTTATGTTTCCTAGTGTTTCTAATATTCTATCCATCCATCTTGTTCGTGGTCGACAAGTGGGTCTGGTATTCTCATAACGTTTGCGGAAGGCTCGTTGTGTTGTATTTTGATCTTTCTGACTTGTCACAGGGTCAAACCATTTTATCTGTTGTTTCTCTATATATTCTATGGCAGGGTCTATATGCCTATCTTTTTTCTCAGTTCTTCATTTCTGATCTTATCTCTTAGACTGTTTCCTGTCATTCGTCTGACACATTTCATTATTGTTCTTATTGTTCTTGCATGTAGGGTCCAGGTCTGGCATTGGTAGCACAACGTTGGGATGAAGATTGTATTGTATAGTGCTCGTTTTGCCTCTAGAGTTATTTTCTAGTTGGACAATAGTGGTGATAACTGTCTAATGATTTGACGCGCTTTGTTGCACCTTGATTCTATCTCTGCTTTTTGTGAATTATCGTTTGTCACTAAACTTCCTAGGTATTTGAATACCTCTACTTGTTTTAGCTGCCTTACCTCTATTATTATGTTAAAGTTCTGTTTAATTTTGGTGACATTCCTGAATTCTGTTTTGTTGATGTTAATTTTCATGCTATATGTTATGTCTGTGCTGTTGCGTTTTTAAAGTGTTCTTGTAGGTCTTCCATTGTTTCATGTATATTAATTTTATATGTATATTAATAACCTGGTCGTCTGCAGATAAAAGCTCGTTGATCTCCTGTGTCTCTGATGGACCGGCTAACTTGCATGTATAGTCTATGTATGAAATAAACAGTAGCGAAGATAATACGTTCCCCTGTCTTACACCTGATCTAACTTCAAAGTTGTCTGTGTAGCCTGCTGCTGTTGTGATTCTGCAGCTGCTGATGATGTAGAGACTTTTAATTACGTTGGTTATATGTTGGCTTAGTACATATGTTGTTAGTATCTTCCACAACTGTTCTCTATTTGCTCAATGCCGCATTATGATACACTTATTTGTTTCAATTCGAGTGATTGCCATTTGAAAAAAAAAATATTTGTATAATGTTGACCTTGCATTGCTTATACTTGTATTTATAATGTAATCATTGTTTGGATGATATCTTCTGTATGGTTGCTGTTAACCTATTTTTGTTTATCTTCAAGTCATACCTACAACCATCACAGAGATTTAAAATATCGCTTGACTAACATATTTGTTACTATTCGGATTCGCTATACAATTTTTGTTTTCTGTTCGTTTCTCCTAGCAGCGATTTTAAGTGGCTTATTTGAATGACTTAAATCTGACATTAGCTGAAACACAGTGAAGTAAGTCATACATGGTCGCACACTCCTGTATATGGAATTAATCATTATCGACCTTCATTCCTGTTCTCCATCGCATTACTTACAATTAATGGTTCTTTCGCCACATTGACAATCTAAGGATGTTGGAGATTTAAAGGGAAAAACAAATAAGTAACGAATCAACGCACATTTTTTAATATTCTCTCATAATGTCCCTCTAGTATGTACAGTCTTGGTTTAGAAAAAGCTCCACTGTTCTGCTCATTCTATACGTCAGATTTTATTAGTATTATTTAATGCGTTTGCCTAATTGACTTTTATATTTGTCACTTTACTTAGCAGTGATTCCTATCGAATCTCTGTTTCGACTTTTTTTTATCTATGTCTTCAATGTTCAAAAAAAATTAGACACGCTGATTCTGTCCAGTTAACATAATATATATATATTTTTTTAAATTTTAAATTGTAATTATTGCTTAAAAGTGTGTTTTAAGTTCATTTTTCTTTAAGAGTGTTACAAGTGAAGGTGTTGCATTCCTTATTTCCTTTTATCCACGAGAAAATGCAATTAGAGCAGAAACATTGGCTTCTTTGATCATTTACTATCGTCAAAACTGAATATTATAGTTTAAGTTATGTTATTATATTCTGACATAATTCGTGCAGTACGATCATTTAAGATAGAAACATTCCTTGTCTCAACAAATGCATTCTTGTCTTCAATCCGCTCACTAAATGTTTCTCATTAGCCACATCTTCCTTAAATGTGTATTTCTGTGTACAACGGAAGCACACATATTTGACTTGAATTTTTTTCTCGTCATTTCTCATTCAGTGGTACGACCACAAGGAAAGGGCTGTGTGGTGTGTGACGTGGTCCTCATCTCCCAATTCTGTCTTCGGCTTTGAGTTTTCGACAGATTATTCTGTGACTTGATTTTCCTTGAGAATACGAATACAAGTATTCCGATGTTTTCTGTTCTATAACAATTAATACCAGTTTCTAAATGAGCTTGCATTTACCTGTTGTGCTAAATCTATAATCTGAAATAAAACATTTACCTCTTCAATTTAGGAAAGATGCATTTTTTTATCAACATGGTTAAAGAAAGCGATGAACACATTCATTGTAAGAGGAATGCATATGTAAAAGTACTGGCAAATTTAGATATGTTTATATTGTTATTATAATATTGCTAATTTTGTAGATCAGTTGTAATGTCCATTTATGGTTATGGTTGATGTTAGTCAAAGGCCCTGGTATCGCTGCAAACGAATTAAAATTCATAATTGCTCTATTCTATTTTATATTCTATTGAATTGTTCATTTTATACATTGTTAACCTGCGGCCGAATTTCATAACGACAGTATTTATCATTGCAATATTTAATAATAACTAGAAACATGTTACTTTAAGATCTACTTGTTTAATATTAAAATGTAGTTTCCATATCCTTCTATTAATATGCTTATTCATAAAACTTACCACATCCTTCATTTGTCTGGATAACTCGATTTGAGACTAGAAATACATCAAATGAACAACCGGAAAATTAAGTAGAACAATCAGTGATCACAGACCTCTAATATTGATCAAACACCTAACTATGTTAATGGGAGCTTCCAGAGCTTTGTTAGTCCTGGTTCTAGCCTAATGTAACATTTATTATATAATAAATACAGGTTCTCAACATTGTGGTGTCTGCTGTTCTAACATTGTCTGGTTTTCTTACAAAGCGATTTGACCCTGTTAGGGGCATAAGTGTGTCTCCTATAGTGTTTATCTATCTATCTATTGACCTTTCGAGCCGTAACCGGCCCATAGGGCGTAGACCAAGATACACCTTCTCCTATATGAATTTTTGTTCTAGCAGTTTTCTTTTAAAGATATTTTATCAAATCTCGCCATCTGTCTCTGTTCTGTGCAAGCAGTTCTATCTCATTGAGGGAGCCGATTCCTGCTGCTCTTGCCTCTCTCATCAATGTTCTTCTCAGTGTCTCCCTGGGTCTTCCTCTTTTTCTTTTACCTGTTGTTTCCCATATGAGGGCTTGCTTTGCTATTCGATTATTATCTCTTCTCATCACATGTCCAACGTATGACCATCGTCTTTTCTTTATTACTGAAGATATTAGTGGTTGATTGGCGATTTCTCTAATTTCCTCGTTTGTTTTGAATTCGTTCCATTCTATACCAAGTATTTTCCTTAGACATTTATTTTCGAATGCGTTCAACTTTGTTTCTATATCTCTTGTTGTTTTCCAGCTTTCACACGCATACGTAAGGGTTGATAGTACATTTGATTTGAATAGCCTAAGTTTTGTGTTTGTGCTAATGAGTTTTGATTTCCACAACTTTTCAAGGCTTCTGAAAGACATTGCTGCTTTAGCCAGTCTGATTCTAATTTCTTTGCTCGTATCCCCTTCTCGATCAATGTGACTTCCAAGATAGATGAAGTGATCGATCTCTTCTACTGGTTTGTTTTCCATGTATATTTTGTCACTTGTTGGAATTAAACTTTTCATGACTTTAGTCTTTTCATGATTGACCTCAAGCCCAATTTTGCTGGCTATTGATGATAGTTCATTTGTGTTTTCCTGCATCGTTTTTATCTGATTGCTGATGAGAACTATGTCATCAGCAAAGTCCAGGTCCTCCAAATGGTCTCCTTGTATCCATTCGATGCCTTTATTACCAGTGCAGCATTTCTTCATTATGAAGTCCATAACAATTCCAAATAACAAGGGCGATAAAATACATCCTTGTTTAACCCCAGTTTCTATTGGGAAACATTCGCTCAGTCCTTCCTCTGTTCGAACTGCACATGTGTAACCATCATACATGTCTTTGATAATATTTATGATTTTTGATGGTAAGCCATATTGCTTCAGAATTTTCCACAAAGAATCTCTATGAATACTATCAAATGCTTTTTTGAAGTCGATGAAGTTAAGTACAAAAGGTTTTTGCTTTTCAATGAGTTCCTCCAATATAAGTCGTAGAGTGAAAATGTGGTCAAGACAGCTTCTCCCTTTTCTAAACCCAGCCTGTTCTTCACGCATTACTGTATCTATTGAATCCTTTATTCTATTTAGGATGATTTTACAGAATAATTTTGAGGCAACTGACAAAAGTGTCACGCCTCTCCAATTGTTACAATCTCTAAGATTGCCCTTTTTTGGGATCTTAACAATGATTCCTTTTTTCCATTTATGAGGCGTCTTCTCTGTTTTCCAAATGATGTTGAACATTTTTTGGAGATGTATTAAATTATGGCTATCAATTGCCTTGAGGATCTCAGCTGTTAACTTATCCTCTCCAGCAGCCTTGTTATTGGTCATTAGCTTTAAGGTGGTTTCTATTTCACTCAAGGTGAAGTCATCTAAATTTACATCTAATTCTGCTGCTGGTGTTTCAGCTTCAAAATCTATTAAACTGTGAGGTAGTGGACGGTTAAGAATTTCTTTGAAGTGTTCCGCCCAACGGGCTTTTATGTCTGCGCTTGTTGTTAGCATTAATCCAGATTTGTCTAGAATTGGTGTTCCACTGGATGTATAGGTGTTTGTCAGCATCTTTTGTACAGTATAAAGAGTTCTGCTGTCTCCTGTAATTGCAGCTGTCTCTGCTTTCTCTGCCAAGTTGTCTATATAAGCTCTTGTATCTCTTCTTGCCGAACTTTTCACTTTGTTGTCTAATTCTTTGTATGTTGCTTTTGCCAGAACCTTTCCAAGATCTGTCTTTACATTAGTCATGGCTCTCTTCGCTTCTCTTCTTTCTTTGATGTATTTCCATGTGGTGTCTGAGATCCAAGCTCGTTTTTCCATTTTCTTCAGTCCAGCACTTGCTTCTGCTGCTGTCATTAGTATTTTGCTCTGTGAGTCCCACATTTCATTGATATCTAAGTCTATTTCACCAAGTGCTGAATAACAATTACTTAGCTCTATGTTAAACTTTTCCTTTATTGCTTCATCTTTCAGTTTATGACTATCAATTTTATGTGTAATTGACCTCTTCTGTTGGTTTCTAAATTTTAATCTTATTTTCCCAATGCACAGGTTGTGGTCACTATTAACATCAGCACCTCTGTATGCTCTTACATCTATTAATGATGATCTGAATTGTTGTTTAATACATAGGTGGTCAATTTGATTTGATGTTCTATCATCAGGAGATATCCATGTTGTTTTGTGGATATTTTTATGTGGAAATAATGTCCCACCTATAACTAAATTTTCTATTAAACATAATTCTATTAATCTTTCTCCATTCTGACTTGTTGTATTACAGCCTTCTCTCCCCATCACATGTTCCACTCCTGCGTTATCTTGTCCTACTTTGGCGTTGAAGTCTCCCATTACAATTAAAAGATCGTGTTTTGGTATTTTGTTTATAAGTTGTTGCAGTTGGTTATAAAAATCATCCTTAACTTCATCATCAGCTTCGTTAGTAGGCGCATAACATTGAACAATTGAAAGTCTTCCATGTTTTGTTTTGTAGCGTGTTCGTATCAGACGGCTGTTTACCGGTTCCCATTCTAATAAACTTCTTGCAGCTTTGTCTGTCATCATTATGCCTACTCCTTCACGGTGTTTTCCATCTTCCCTTCCAGAAAAAACTACTATTTTATTATCAATAGATCTCCTACCTGTTCCAGGCCAGCGCATTTCGCTTAATCCTAAAATATCTAGATCGTATCTGTCCATCTCGCTCGCGACCTGTGCATGTTTCGTCGGAGCGGCCATTGTTCGCACATTCCAGAATCCTATTTTTGTTGTTGTTTTAGGGCCGAAAAAACTATCACTACTATCTACTGCTAATTTACACATTCTGTATCAGGTCTACGTTTCATTAACAACATCGTTTTTACGATAGCGGCTTGTTAAACCTCTGATCAACGGTTCTATACCAAGCCGGAGAAAAATAATTCCTCCATTTTGGAAACAACCGTGTTTATGAGGTAACCAAAATCGCCCGCTTGCTTTTCAATAATTAACAAACCACTAACATTAGTATTTGTAAGTAAACTAAATGCACACATCAGCAAATTAGACCAAATAATTACTTTAATTAATAGTTCATCAGCATCATCGTTGTCATCATCATCATCATGCAACTGGACCAGGGATTTACTCGACGCTAGCAATGTACTTTTTCTATAAGCCAATGATAAACTTAGTAAAACAGATAAACTTGAAAACCTTCTACTAAATTAATTTATGTGAAATATTCTTCGGTGACGTTTCTTCTCCCACATAAAATGCGTCGTAATCCTCAAGTTGTTAATCACTGATGTAGAACATAACTTTGGCTTTAACTTTAGCTGTAGAGAGCTGAACATCACAGGTTCTCACCTGGGACCTCCTTCAGGATAGGGAGAAGGGGTAGGGAAGCATACTGCGACAAAATGCACACATAACGTAATTGTTAATGGCTGACCAATAAATATATATATATATATATATATATATATGTTTAATCCTTGAAACGAAGTCGAGAGGGGGATAGTGCGACTGAGTAAAGCACTATCTCCATATTCCGTGCCCAGGCAGAGTAGGCAAAGTGAAATGAGGAAGAAATTTGATACTTCAACTGCATACAAAGAGTGGATTAATAAATATAATTAGTGCCTATGCACCAACGTTGGCTGCATCAGGCGAATAGAAAGACAACTTCTACCAACAACTGCAAACGATCATTGACTCACTTCCAAAAAGAGGAACTATTATACATACTCGGTGATTTCAACGCACGCACAGCATCTGATCAACAATATTGGCCAACATGCCTAGGTCATCACGGCATTGGAAAAATCAACGAAAATGGTCAGATACTCCTAGAATTCTGTTCAGATAATCATCTATGCGTAACTAACACTTACTTTAATGTGAAACACAAACATAAAGTAACATGGCGTCATGCTAGAAGTGGTCACTGGCACCAACTAGACCTAGTTCTTACACGTAGGCAGTCTTTAAATAACATCAGAATAACACGAACATATCACAGTGCAGACTGCAATACAGACCACGCTCTCGTCATCAGTAAGATCAAAGCCAGAAGTAGTCGTACTTACAAAGCAAGAGAGCCTGCAGCAGCCAAGATCAACATCACAGCGACAAAAATCACATCAACCAAAGACATTTTTAGATCTAAGTTTGAAGAACTGGTAGAAGAAGCAGAAGATGCAGCAAGTGTGGATGACAACTGGTGCTCCCTGTAAACACACATCTATAATTGCGCTCTATCTACCTACGGCCAAAAACGGTTCTCAAAGAACGACTGGTTCGAAGAAAATGCAGCAAGACTAGACCCACTAATAGCTAATAAGAAAAAAACCTTTACTAAACTTCAAAAAATAACCCCAATCAAATCTCCAAGGATCAGCTTAAACATGCACAAGCCATCCTACAACGCGAAGCAGGAAGATGCGCGAACGAATACTGGAACAATCTATGCTATGCAATACAGAAAGCCTCAGACAGGGGTGACACAAAAACCATGCATGACAATATAAATAAGGCCCTTGGACCAAAAATAACCAAATTAGCCCCCCTAAAATCCATGTTTGGAGAACCTATTACTGATAAGGGACAACAAATGCAAAGATGGGTTGAACACTACTCCAATCTATACTGTGACGACAGACCAGCAAACACAGCTCTAGCACAATCAATACCCAAATATCCTACAATGTTTGAACTGGATGTTGAGCCTACTATGAACGAACTTGCTGACGCTATAAATGCCCTCTCAAGAAGAAAAGGTGCAGGAAATGACAACATTCCCACAGATGTACTAAAGTACAACTTAAACGTACTACTTCCACATCTATACAAACTGCTAATTAAATGCTGGAGACACGGAGTAATACCCCATGATATGAGAAATGTCAAGATTATAACGCTGTACAAAAATAAAGGAGACAGGGACGACTGCAATAATTACAGAGACATTTCTCTCCTTTACACAACCGGCAAGGCTTTTGCTAGGGTCGTACATAAACGTCTGCATAGACTTACAGAACGTGTGCTTCCCGATTCCCAATGCGAATTCAGAGCCGGGAGATCAACCATAGACTTGCAGAACGTGTACTTCCCGATTCCCAATGCGGATTCAGAGCCGGGAGATCAACCATAGATATGATCTTCACTCTTAGACAACTGCAAGAAAAATGTCGTGAACAAAATATGCCTCTCTATATTGCCTATGAGGATCTCACAAAGGCCTTCGACACAGTAAACAGAGATGGGCTCTACAGGGTACTAGAAGGCATAGGCTGCCCTCCTAAATTGCTTAGGCTGATAACTTCCTTCCATGAAGACATGAATGGCAAAATCCATTTTGATGGGAGTTCATCAGAGAGTTTCAAAGTCAACAAAGGAGTGAAACAGAGATGTGTCCTCGCTCCCACCCTTTCTGGTATATTTTTTGCTGTCCTCCTAAATTACGCCATCGAAAACAGCTCAGGAGATTTTTACATTCGCACAAGACCAGATGGCTCACTGTTCAACCTAGCACGACTAAGAGCAAAAACCAAAACAAATGTTGCCCTACTTAAAGATTTTTTATTTGCCGACGATGCAGCCCTAGTCGCTCATAGTGAAGCCACCCTACAATCCCCGATCAACAACCTGGTCAAAGCATTCGACTTTTTTTCACTGTCAATTAACGTTCAGAAGACAGTAATACTAAATCAAGGTGACATCAAACCTCTATTTATTACTCTGAAAGACTGCCCACTAGAAGCAGTACAGAAATTTACATATCTTGGATCCACAGTTACGCAAACCATCTCTCTTGATGAAGAAATAAACTGTCGAATTGGTAAGGCAGCCACGACCTTCGGCAAACTCACAGAAAGGGCGTGGAACAACACGAAACTAACACTGAAGACTAAACTCTTAATATATCAAACTTGTGTGCTTAGCACACTATTATATGGATCTGAAACCTGGACAACATACTCAAACCAGGAAAAAAGACTAAATGTCTTCCACATGCGATGTCTCGGCAAAATAATGCACATCAAATGGCAGGACAAAATAACCAACTTAACTGTCCTGCAACGTGCTAAGACCCCAACAATCATGTCGATGCTCAGAAGTCGAAGGCTAAGATGGCTGGGGCATGTCCAACGGATGGAAGAAAAACGCATTCCTAGGCAAATACTATATGGCGAGCTAAAACACGGAAAACGACAAATCGGCAGACCTAAACTACGATATAGAGATATCTGCAAATCATCTCTGAAAGACTTCTCCATCTGTGAAAACGACTGGCAACATCTGGCAAGTGATCGCACATCATGGAGAGCATGTATAAGGAACGGTATAACAACTTTTGAGAGTGTGCTAAGACAAAACTTAGAAGAGAGAAGACTGAAGAAAACGGATGGTAAACACTGTGGACCAGTGAGCCTGACCTGTTCATTATGTGACCGCGTGTGTTTGTCAAACATTGGTAGAATTAGCCACGAGAGAAGCTGTTCGGCAGAAACAATACCTCAAAAAAATACACAATAGTGTCCACTAGACCGTCTGATAAGACGAAAAGGGCCACATTTATACATATATATATATATATATATATATATATATATATATATATATATATATAAACTATAGAAGGCAGACAACTAAAACAAGTAGAGGAATTCAAATACCTAGGAAGTCTAATGACAAACGATAATTCCCAAACAGCAGAGATAGAATCAAGATGCAACAAAGCTTGTCAAATCATCGGACAGTTATCACCACTATTGTCCAACAAGGAAATAACTCTGGAGGCAAAAAGAGCACTATACAATACAATCTTCATCCCAACGTTGTGCTACCAATGCCAGACCTGGACCCTCGATGCAAGAACAATAAGGAAAATAACCTCTACAGAGATGAAATGTGTTAGACGAATGATAGGAAACAGCCTGAGAGATAAGATCAGAAATTAAGAACTGAGAAAAAAGCTAGGAATAGCCCCAAGCATAGAGTATATAAGGAAACAACAGATACAATGGTTCGGCCACGTGACAAGGCAGAAAGAACAAAACACAACACAACGAGCCTTCAACAAACGTTGTGAGAACACCAGACCCAAGGGTCGACCACGAAAAAAAATGGATCGATGGAATATTAGAAGCACTAGGAAACATAACAACAGCAGAGGCGAACAGTAGAGCAAAAGACCGCAAATTATATCTCCCCTCGACGCTGAAAGGCAGATGAGGAAGGAAAGAAGAGGAAGAAGAAGAAGAAGAAATATATAATATATATATATATTATTTAGCAATTTTCACGTATGCTACTATGTATGACGATGCCATTTATTTTTTCATTTTCTCCCTGGCGACCAGAAATAACAGTGACATAATAAAGGAATACACTGGCAGTCAATTTACTATTTGTTCACAATGTATAAAGCCGTCCGTATTTTATTATTTGAGTTTTATCAATTTGAAATGGGCAAGGTGAAACTCGCGTTCCTGCTCATGTTACACTTTATTCAACGTCTAAGCTGTGGCGATTATTGGAGCAAGAACGAGCATGGACGCGTTTCAGTTGATGTCCTCACGTTACAGTTGTTGTTTTCACGTTATAGTTGATGTTCTCACGCTACAGTTGATATTCTCACGTTATATCTGATGTTCTCACGTTATAGTTGATATTCTCACGTTATAAATGTTGTTCTCACGTTATAATTGATGTTCTCACGCTATAGTTGATTTTATCACGTTATAATTGATGTTCTCACGCTATAGTTGATGTTCTCACGTTATAATTGATGTTCTCGAGCTGTAGTTGATATTCTCACGTTATAATTGATGTTCTCACGCTATAGTTGATGTTCTCACATTAGAATTGACATTCTCACGGTATAATTGATGTTCTCAAGCTGTAGTTGATATTCTCACGCTATAGTTGATGTTCTCACGCTATAGTTGACATTCTCACGTTATAGTTGATGTTCTCACGCTATAGTTGATGTTCCCACGTTACAGTTGATATTCCCACGTTACAGTTGATATTCCCTCGTTATAGTTGATGTTCTCAAGTTATAGTTGATGTCAGCGATAATATAAATGTAACTCCGCCAAAGCTAGAGAGGCTAAGCTGAGGAGTTTCTTCTTTAACAAGACGATATGTCAGAGTTTAGATGCGCGTCTATTTAAGAACACACGCACACTCATACGCACGCACATACACGCATGCCAACACGCACGCATGCATACACATACACACACCGCTTGCTATATAAATACTCTCAGATTGGAACGAGAAAAATATGTGAACTTTGACCAATGTGCTAATGCTACCTATTAATATGCTGATTGGCATATCTTACCTGTGTCAAATTAGGTTCTTTATTATTGGTCCAAATCTTGGAATGTAGGGGGAAAAACATTATATATGTAGGAAGTAGGAAAAACAAATTATTATTTGTGCTTACATTTTCAAAATGATTGTTTAAATAAAGAAATGCTGTATTTTTTTCTTAAATTGAAGATTATAAGATTATACTATAAATTATACGCGTGAACTGCACTTAATGAAACGTTAAACCTTCAGTGATACGTTTTTGTTCAAAGGGTATGGATCAAATTGGTTTGTTATATAGATCAGGCAAGTCATATTGTCATGAATTGAAGTGACTCTACATCTTATTATTACGTCGAGATATGATTTAAAGTTATTTTTAACGATCACAGAGATTCGTGCGCGGTGTTTCAGTGTGATTATCGTTCAATACAAATAATATACTTTTTGCAAAACATGTATATTATAGGACTCATTGTGCCATTTCCTACCAGTTATTGTTATATACTTACATCCCTGTCGGTACCAATCACATTAGCAATCTAAATAGAAATAAGGACACTGAGTTTAATTAAATCCATTATAAACGTGCTTCTATTTGTAATTTATTCTACTTATAAGTGTACTCACGTATTAATGGCGTCATTCACACACTCGTTAACGCTATTCACAAATGTATTACTCAAATATTCCTCATTCACACACTTTAGAAAGAATTCACATATATTCAAATTCCTTCACTAACTATGATGCAATCATTCAAAAACGTATCCACTCACTCAAATAGGGAAGAATGTGGTTTTCATTGTTTTTTGGCGGCTGCTAAACCACATTTTTCGCTATATGAAAAGTATACACACACACATGTTTCCTTATATGAAAAGTTTACACACACATGCTTCCTTATATGAAAAGTATACACACACATGTTTCCTTATATGAAAAGTTTACACACACATGCTTCCTTATATGAAAAGTACACACACACATGTTTGCTTATATGAAAAGTTTACACACACATGCTTCCTTATATGAAAAGTATACACAAACATGCTTCCTTATATGAAAAGTTTACACACACATGTTTGCTTATATGAAAAGTATACACACACACATGTTTGCTTATATGAAAAGTATACACACACGCGTTTCCTTATATGAAAAGTTTACACACACATGTTTGCTTATATGAAAAGTATACACACACATGTTTGCTTATATGAAAAGTAACACCCACATTTTTGTGTGTTGAACCCACATTTTTTTGACCCGGTGAGCTGCGCTGACCCCGGCCAATCGTATGACCTCGGCGGAAATCGCATTATTTCGGTGACCGTGTTATCAGGGCAGGTGCTTATCAGTTGACCTGGTTGTTGACCTGGTTGTTGTGGATGCCTGAGGCGTGTGTTTAAATCATCAGCATGTGCCATGGTAACGTGTGTTTAAATAACGTGTTATGAAATATTGTGGTTTTTTTTCAATTTCATTTTAAATTGACTCTTTGAATTATGTAGATATGGTTGTTATCTTCCACTATCTTTTTGACATGAGTTTTTTATCATCTTCATCATCATGGTAACGTGTGTTTAAATAGTGCGTTGTGAAAGATTGTTGGTGTTTTTTTTTGTTAGTTTGATTGACGAAAGCATGTTCCGTTTTTTCATTGATTTATGTAGATATGCTGTTAGCTTCCTCGGTGTTATTGACATGGTTTTTTTAATCAGCCGACACTTCCTCGATGTTATTGACCGGTGGTGACTTTGGAAAGTAAATGCAATCTTAAGGGTTAAATGGAGAAAAAGGGGGCGTTGTTCCTGAAGAAGTCGTATTTTAGTGTCGCTGGCATGGTAACATCATCATCATGTGCCATGCCGGTTGATGTTTTGTGTTCTTCCACGGCTGATGTAAATGTGTTGTGTGTCATTTGTTTTTAAATTGAGGAAAGCATCATTGGGTGCTGCTCAGTGTTATCTCTCCTCGTTAGGACTTGGGGGACCTCCTCGATGTTATTGGTACTCTCTCCTCTTCTCACTCTCTTACTCTTTCACATTCGAATTAAACAAAGTTAATTAGAACATAACAAATATGTTGCTTTCTATATAATTTCATATTGGATATGTAATTAATATATCAGAGAACATGTATTTTATAAATGTTGAAAAGTGAAAATATGTGAGATTGAACAAAAAATTACCCAACAATATAGTCATCAAGAGCAGCAGGATTCGGCTCCCTCAATGAGATAGAGCTGCTTGCACATAACAGAAACAAATGGCGAGATTTGATGAACTATCTTTAAAAGAAAACTGCTAGAACACAAATTCAGATAGGAGAAGGTGTGCCTTGGTCTACACCCTATGGGCCGGCTACGGCTCGAAAGGTCAATAGATAGAATATAGTCATGTATATCACTTTTCACAATAACGATTTTAATAATATATCATCAAAGTAGAGAACATATATCTGAAAAGAAAAAAAAATAGTACTCTCTGGTTGCGGACTTTATTAATTTTAACTGTCTGGGCTTCCTTGCCTTGCTGGATCTGTCTGTTTGTGTTAAATGTCTACCAAAAATAGGTGCATTTGAGGGTTGATTAGCTTCAAAACACAACCACCTTCTGTTTTGACAAAACCTTGATCAAAGATTGAATAGGTAATTGGTCACTGTTGAATTTGGGTCACCCAGGGTATCCATTACGCTAATATCTTTCGGTTGGTTACTGAGAGGTGCAGTGTTGTTGAGGTTAGCATAAGCCGATACAATTTCATCTCGCATCTCAGCTAGCGTGATAAATTCCTGTCTCGATAGAGTGCTATACTGGTTCTGGTAGGAAACATTAAAGGACTCTAACCGCGGTATGTCATTATGTTTATCAACGATCTGTATTGAAAAAAACAAAATCTGAGACTGCCTTAACACCGTCCTTTGACAATGAAATTATATTCTCATTGCTGTGGGACATGAAAATCCATTGATCTCAAATATCAAAGGAAGTTGGCATATTTACGGTACACGACTCCGTATTTAAAAGACACACCACTCGGTAACAGACGCAAATTTTCTGTGTGCGCATATACACTGATCGAGCGAACTTTAAATCTCACTGTAATCGGTCGCGGACCATCTATTTATAGTAACTAATGCAATACAGTATTAGCTTTGTTGAGACATGTTCAATGATGACCCCCGGAAGTGACCTCTCAGATTGAACCAGGCGCTGATATGGGCATTCCGGGCTGACATGGCCGATGATGTGCAAATCGAATGTGTGTAACAGTTCGATCTCAAGTAACGCGTACTGAGACTAGGAAAGTCCTTAATGTTTATATGGGGTGATCTCGTTTTTGTAATGTAGTTTTTTTTTTAAATAAGTGTGTGTTAAAGAGGGAAACCTCGTGAGCTGGACCTAAAATCACTTGTTGTCATTACTTCATCAAATCTCATTCAGCGCCGGGGGGGGGGGGGGGGGGTGAAAGAAATATATTTTGTATGGTAGAGTGTATTCTTACAAAGAGCGATATTGACTAATTTTTTAATACTAGCACAATGGTTTGTGTTGTTTAGTGGGCAATGAATGATTGTGACGTCGTGCCTAACCTTGAGCTCGTTGTTTGACTGTACGGTTCATATTAAAAAAGCTGACTCGACAGTACTGATGGTGAAGGTATATTATTTATATCGGTGGTAAGAGTGATATTGACCGCTTTTTTAATAGTATATATAGTGGTAACAATGATTAAAAAAACTGATTATACAACCACCAAAGTTTCATTTGTGAGGATAGATACCCGATGGAAACACCTTCACAGCTCTGATAGCTGATCCGACAGGTTGTGGTAAACGGTATTTGTGCAAATGTTTCTACATAATCTACACGAAGATTAGTTGTCCCCGTACCGGAGAAGAAAGTTATATAGTGTTACGGGGAATGGTAACCAATGTACGAGACTATTGGGTCAGTGAGTCTTATCGAGGATCTACCAGACAGAAGAGACGACTTATCATCCTTGATGACTTGGTGTCGGAGACGGACAAGAGGGTAACAAAATGATTCACCAGAGGTAGTCATCACATAGATGTGAGTGTGATGTATATTGTTCAAAACCTATTTTAAAAAAAATAAGGAACATCGAACTATAAGCCTCAATACCCATTAAATACTCCTTTTCAAGAACCCGAGAGACGGAAGTCAAATCTCCAATCTGGCTAAGCAAATGTACCGGGTCAATGGGCGTACCTCCAAGAGAGCTTTAATGACGCGGCAGCGTCTCCTCATTGTTATTTATTGGTGGACCTTTGTCAGGAAACATCGGATCATCTTAGATTCAGAACAAAGATATTCCTAAAGGGGAGAGACAAATCTTCAAATTACCAAAGTAACAAACAAATTGCATAATCATTTAGATGGTGAAATGTTGAAATGTATGCGCGTCGCCACGCCGAGTAGTTTCAAGGCCATATTGAAAACAGCTTCCCCCGAACTCATTCACTTTTTTAGACTCACTTGACAGACGTTCGGGTTACGTCGACACAAGAAGAAGTTGAGACTCCTCACTAAAAATACACCGATTCTTAAGCAATGGAAAGAGATTATACAAACGGGTGGGTTCATAGGTGCTTTGATCCGACTTATATTAAGTGTTCTCGGTGAGTACTAGGTGCGTAACCATGGCTATAAAAATTATCTTGATGTATCCTCGGTTGCTCGAGGGTCTGAAACAGACTACCACGTATACCGCACCTGAGGCGATCAAAGACAACATGAGAGATTCAGATGATGAAATGCAACTTATCCTAGACCGAGATGATTTAGCACCCGTTGATAATGCCAGAGTGTACCAAAGTGTTCTGAATCAGTATTTAACTAGATTAGAGCAGTATAAACGACGGTCATTGGGCTCGGTTGATCTCATTCAACACAACGCCTTCTCCACCACCACCAATCGAGGTGCCACCAGAGCAGGTCATGGCACTGGAAGCCTCAATGACAAGTAATGAAAACACTCCGCAGGTAACTACGTATAAATTGAGACCAAGAAAAGCAAGATCAGAATCTTAACCCCAAAATTGGAAAAGTTGAGAAAATAGTGAGACGTCATTACTTTGACCCTAGTCGCCCAGGGGCATATAGTAGTGCAATGGCACTGCAACGTAATATCAAACCAGGAATTAAAATAGATCAATCGGTAGTGGAGTCACCAGGACACCTATACCTTTCATAAACCAATTTGTCACAGATTTTAAAGGCGCCCCATTATAATGAGTGGGCCCCATCAACAATATCAAGCAGACCTGATTGATTTGAGACATTTAAAACAAAAACACAATGATAGGTATTCCTATTTGGTTTCTTGTGTGGATGTTTTCAGTAAATTCGCGTGGTCTGTACCGATACGAACCAAAACGGGCAAATTCTTAGTGGAAGCCGTCGGTAAAATATTTCTTGATGGGAAACTACGAGTTTTCAAACTGACAATGGGCCAGAGTTTATGAACAGAACATTTCTGATGCAATTCCTCGCCGACAACAACGTTCACTTTTTCACTACACAGAACGAAGATAATAAGGCTACCATGGTGGAACGCTTTAATATGACTCTGAAACAACGGATGTGACGATATTTCAGGAAAAAACAATCAACTGTCTTAAGTCCAAGTCCTACGGCCTACTTCGAAGCTATAACCATTCGTATCACATAAGTGTAATAATGGCACCCGTCGACGTCAGCAGAGACAGTCAAGAACAGATGTGGAACACGTTGTATAGTAACAAACGCAGCTTTAAATTTGAAAGGACCATGTATAAGACCGGTGATCGAGTTAGACTGGTCCTGAGCAGAGCCAATTTTTAAAAAAGGGGTATGCGGCTGGAACGGAGAAACTGTTTACCATCAGTCGAGTAAATTAAACAAAATCCGTTACATATATGTTGAAAGACAATAAGGGCGATAAAATAGAGGCGTCATTCTACGCGCCAGAAATTCAAAAAGTTGGAGACAAGCACGAGTACAGAATCAGGAGTATCATAACCGAACGTCGCTCGTCATTGGGACGAAAAGAGAGTTTAGCCATGTGGTATGGGTATGATTTATCATTCAACAGTTGGGTACCGACCAATGGCATTGTCAGATACAAAAACTAGAGATGGCAGAAGAAGAAGACGAAACTTTTGACGAGCCTGTTTTGCGAGCCCTAAAATCGAGAGGGGAGAGAACCACGCTCTGCCCGATGTTTGAGAAACTAATCCCCCGAATAGAGATTGTCTTTATATGTCAAACGGTGGTTATATATGTCGTTTTCGCGGTCTCGCTCTTCAATCTCACCACCAAAAAGCCAGACGTGAAGTACGGAAAACTGTGGATAGCCCTACTGAACTGTTTGGGTTATATGCTGCCGAATCAAAAGTTGGAGACGAGGCGGTGAATCGAGGAACATGAGTTTCTATGTCACTCTACTCTGCAACGCGTCTATGGAGATTTTTAAGGATAATAACCCCGTCCACTTTTTCGTTAAACTCTCTCAGACCATTGACATTTCGACGCAGTATGAGATCGCACTGGTGGAGATACAGCTTCCACTTAATTTTTTTTTTCAACTTAATAGAGGGTTATTTCTGGATTCGTTAAGAGCCTCTCGGTAGCAACATAATTCGCAGCGTTAGTTCTCCCTTCACGGTGACCCTGTCACCGAGGTTATACAAGGTATCCGAAGCTTTCATTGACGCGTTGAATGTGTTGATAATAAGAGCGGAACTGAATGCGGGTGTAAACACGTCCAAATTGAGATTCATTTACGCGAAGGAGGTGAACAAAGAAATCTTTAAACTCTACGAAAAGGGAGTCAGCGTTAGTATAAGCGACACTTTGATAAACATCTTAGCCTTCCGCATAACATGCATAATAGACGCCTCTCCCAATGTCCACGGCGTCGGGGAAATTGACTTAGAAAGTGTTGCAAAAAATATCTACGTCTACTGCGATCTCATTGCACCCAGGCCGGTCGGGGGTGTGATGGTAACCTCCTCAACAGCGTGCCTGTTCTCAACAGAAATCACACCGCGATGTTTCGGATCTACGACAAGCCTCGCTACGTCCCCCTGAGCAAATTTTCCTTCGACACCGTGGAAAACCTTTTATCTAACGAGCACGGAAAAACCATTCCATTCACCAGCGGGGCGTCAGTGCTAACGGTACACTTTTGAGTGAAGAAACATCTCGATCTGGTATAATGGTGAGACACACACCCCTTCATCGCGTTGATGAATTATACAAAGACGTTTATTGCTGTCAGGTGGGTGATGGAATGCCCGTGTTTATAGGAGGTCGAAATCAGATCGGTTCAGGAATCGGTAGTTTCTTTGGGGGAATCGGGAGGGCTATTTACCCTGGATAAAAAATAGGGGGTAAAACATTGCTCAGAAAAGGATTGGGGACCGGTCTACAGGTCGCACAGGACGTATTAGCCGGGAGAAATGTCAGGAAAGCTAAGCTAAACCCCGCGATTTCTCTGGCCCACAAAAAGGTTTTTTTAAACAGGAATGCTCGGTACCCGATCAAGAGGGTTACCATCAAAACATTTCCCATCCCTAGCGGGATGTTCTCCCACAGTCAAGACAATTTAATTTTGTCTCAAACACCAACCTGTATAGTGATAGGTATTATTATCGCCAGTGCCTTTAATGGTGTTATACCGCTAACCCGTTCAATTTTCAACACTTTGGTTTAACTTATATGAAACTGACGGTTGATGGGAGAAGTATTTCCGGAAAGCCTCTAACTATGGAATTTGAACGAAATCAATATGCGCGAGCCTTCTTTGGTTCAAACTTGGCATGAGTCTGATTGGTAAAGACGCTGTAAATAACGTTGATTATCGAGAATTCAAGGTCGGATTTTGTCTATTTGGTTATGACTCTCCTCCAGCCTGTTAGATATATCACACTTTGCGCTAGCCACGAGTGGGTCCTTGTCGATAGAGCTCAATTTCGCCGCTCCCACAACAACTCCCCTACAAGTTATCGTCTACGCTGAGTTGGATTCAGTACTCGAGTTGTCCAAGACACGTCAAATTCTAACACAATTCGCCGTTTGAGAAAAATGAACACGGGGGATATTTATAACCTCTTCATGTCGGATATTTTCGTTTGACGTTATTCCCTTGTTAGTGTCCTTCCACGAAGCTACTTACCGCCCAGCACGACCCTACCATAACTGCATCCTTTGTCATAAACACCGACCCTTTCTACAAACCGGGTGAGCATTGGGTGGCCTTCTTTTACAACGGCCTCGGAGAATGTGAGTACCTTGATTCCTACGGTTCATCACCCACACACATGTATATTTTAAACTTTATCGAGATGAATTCACACGTTCCTTTCGTCTACTACCCACGAGTGTTGCAGGATTTGTTTAGTAACACTTACGGTCTATATTGTGTTTATTATATAATTTTAAAGTGTCGTGGTGCAAGCCTTAACAGAATTATCCTGCCATTTTCGTCAAGACAACATATTAACGACCTGTTCATTTATCGTTTGCTGACTCCGTGAATATTTCGGTTTCGAACGGGGAGTGGTGGTCCATGGATTCACTAGGTGATCCAAATTCAACAGAGTCACCAATTACCTATTCCGTCTTTGAACAAGGTTTTGTCAAAATGGAGGGTGGTTGTGTTATGAACCTTAATCAACCGTCATAAGCACCTGTGTTTGATAGACATTTAACACAAACAGATAGTCCCAGCAAGGCAAAGAAGTCCAGACAGTTACAATTAATACAATCTGCAACCGGACAGTAATATGTTTTTCTTTTCAGATATGTGTTCTCTACTTTGATGATGTATTAATAACAACATTATTGCGAAGAGTGGTATACATGACAATGTTTTTCTGTAATTTTTCAATCTCACATAATTGATAAAGCTTCATCTGACATTTATGAAATATATGTTTTCTGATATAATAATACAATCTTTAATGTGACATTATATAGAAAGCAAGGGCTTAATTCGAATGTGAAAGAATGTGAGAGAGAGAAAGAGAGAGAAGCGAAGAGAATATCAATAACATCGGGAAGGTCCCACCAGTCATAACGAGGTGAGATACCACTGAGGAGCACCTGATGATGCTTTCCTCAATTTAAAAACACATGACACAACACATTTACATCAGCCCTGGAAGAGCACAACACCTCAACCGGTATGACACATGATGATGGTCTTCACTAGTCACTCAGTTATCCATTAAATAAAGAACATGACAAATAACCTCACTGACAGGTAGAATTCCCCCCCCCCCCTTTTAAGCACAGTGCCCCCCACCCCCAGCTAAAGAGTGTCAACAGCAGCAGATATCATCATCCTCTCTACCAATGCGTTAAAAGAATAAATGTGAGGTCCCTGTGCAGGGCTCTTCTCTATGACCCTGCCACATACATGAGCTTCTACCGCATGCACATTTTAAGGAAACCTAATTAGCGCAATATGTTCATTTTAGCTGGCGCACGATTATGTTCCATCAAGACACTCTCTGCAGATTATGACCCATCCATATCTCATTAAACTGAGATATTTTCTTTCTCATTTCACTTCATTCACTTCTTCTTGTACCCGTTCGGGTGTCGATGGTGATACACAGTTCTATTTTTCCCCTTTTGACAGCTTCACACATTGTCAATTGATGTTGTAGCGTTTCTTTGATGATGCCTGTCCATCTTACACTAGGTGTGCCTCATGTTCTTCTCCCTTCTCCTCTTTTAATATAAGCTTTGTATAGTAAGGCTTTCACGGCTTTCTTTCTAGACGGGCAAACCCGTTTATTTCTTGTTACTGTATGTAGCTTATGATTGGCTGATGGATGTTGACTTGGGAAAAATGAATCTCCGGAACTTACACGATTTTGAATATAAACTGACACCTTGTTATACGCATTGAATCAGCACTATAGTCTGTTCAGATTCGTTTGCCGAGATGTTATGATTTATAATTCAAAAAGTTCTTGATGATTTCACATGATTTTTGGCATACGGTGTTAAAATGTCCATGTCACGAGAACATATGTGTTACTCGATGTCTTGCTATAACGGTTTTCTTAAAGCGGCGAATTCCTTTGATCTTTGCCCATGTAACTATTATTTTGACCCTAATCAAAATGTTTTACAGTAATCTAGTGCAACGATGACCCATAGGCGTGTCCATAAAATTTTACTTGGTGGCAAGTATACAAATTTTAAATTATATATAGAACTTTTGTTCGTAGAGTCAATTTGATATAGTTCCATGCTCTTGGTGTGAGTTTCCCAAATGTTGTCGCTGCCTTTCAAATACGTACATTTAGTTCCTCATCTAAGGAAAGTGTGGCTGTAATAGTGGATCCAAGATAGCTGAACTTCTGTACTGACTCAAGCAGGCTTCCATTCAAAGTAATGGTTGTTGGTTTGCTTATAACATATTTTTGATTGCTTGGGTGGTCTTGAACAATAAACTGTTTAACAAATCAACTAGGAAATTTTGCAAATCAAACTATTTATCTGTAGACTTAATCAGAGTAATGATCATTCAGAATCAGACGAGTCAAATAGGTCGATTACTGCTTTCGGCTGAACAAACAACAAACCATCCTTTTTCCAATATTCCTCTTCTTGTCGTAACACATGATCCTCACATTTTACCCAGTAGTCTTTATTTATATTTGATAGAGCCTGATTTGTAAGTGTCTCAACATCGCATAATTTGAAAGTTTTATTTGTATATGCTACGTGTCCTTTAACTTTTGCCCAAACTAGTTCTATAGGATTTAAGTGTGCATGATATGGAGGTAGTCTCAAACATCTATGGCCATGTTCTTGAATTAACTTGTCTATTTTAAATATCTTTGTACGTTGTGTCTGTTTTACAAGGCTAAGCAATTCGGGTTTCAAGTAGCTGTCGTTAACTTGTATGTGTTCTTTTATGAGCCACGTTTTGATTGCATCTTTTATACTTGATGATGTTGGGATTCTATCTTCTACGTTAACTACGTTATGGTATGAAGCATTGTCCATTATCAGACAAGAAGGTCGATCTAATATTGGAAGGATACTTTTCTCGATCCAGTCTTTAAATATGTGCCCATTCATTTCGGAGTGGTAGTCTCTATTGTCTATGGATTTTGAAATGAAAACGAGATGAGCATTCTGCAATAACCCATTATGTCTGCTACCTGCATGTGCAACTATCAAACGTTGCCCTTTACTGCTTGGTACTGATCTTTTAATACTTCCATCTGCTAACTGCCATTCCTTTTCACTTGTATGATGAGAGTTGATCCAAGTTTCATCTAAATAAAAAATATCATAATCATTTTCGCGCATTTCCTTCACTTCACGTAAATACTTGCTTCTAAGAGCTACTAGATGTGGCTTCTCACAAATAATGTTTTTTCCACCAGCATACTTTCTAAAGGTGAAGCCTGCACTTCTTAATATTTTCCATAATGAAGTTTTTGATATTTCAATGTCGTTGTTAGTTTTCAGCCAAAGCTTCAACTTTCTAAGTGTCACTTCTTCGTTTATATCAAACATTCGACAGATTTCTCTTTTTACTAGGTCCTTATCAAAACTGTCTAACGTTTCTTTCCTTCCTTGCTTTCTTGCATTTGTTGGCAATAAATATCCGCTTCCTTTAACTATTCGATCAAATGAACGTTTACACAAACCTAAAATATGCATTGTTCTCTTCTCAGGGTTTGATAAAGAACAATAAAGATGTCCCTTTTTACGCTCTCTGCAGAAGTATTGATAAATCTTTATAGCAATGTTATGCTCAGTAAAATATTTTGCCTTTATATTCATTCTCACATAGACTTGCAGAAGATAATATGGATAGTGCCGCCTCCTTTCTGTAAATATTGAGATTTGCCTCTGAATTATGACTCGAACTCGAGTCTACGGCCGTGATTTTGACGTCACATAATTTCCGGTTTCGGCTAAAATGTCATTTTGTGCTAAACGGGAAATTTCATATGTAACATTTCTTTATAAAAATTTATAGTGGAAACATAACTATTTTAGGACGGTGCGCATTCAGCCGTGAAGGTAATGCCTATATGTTAAAGAATCAGCTGTGAGATGTAAGCATCTACATAATCCCGCCGGTGTTTATAATATCGATTAACGTTTTTTTAATATAGGTTAAATAAGGCATCTTTGAAACTGGATCACATTTCTTTGATAAAAAAATATTTTTATAGCGACATTAGTATTCTAAACCTAACTTCAAAAGATCAATGCAAATGAACAATAAGTTTTTGAAAAAAATAAATTAATGTCTAGGCAAACGAATCTGAACGGACTATAATTATTAAGCCCTAATTTGAGAAACATCCAAAATACAAACACCGGGTCTCCCCCAACTTGTTGGGCATGATAATGTTTACTTTTAGGTTTGTGTGAAATGCTTCTGCTGAATTTTGTTTACTGAAAAATGAGTTTAATTTTTGCGTCAGTTTACGTTATTGGCGAAAACAACATTACGAGTGGTAATTTTTTTTATAAGGCGATGAATGTGGCTATAGTTTCCAAATACAACCATTAAATTCATTGTCTGCTAGACGCGACGATGCATCTACTATAAGTGCCACGGTGGGCTGGCATTTTCACCTCTTGGAAATAACAATTGATAGATCGGCAAAGTGTGTCAGAAACGCAGTGCTTGATCGTTTGCTTGACGAACATAGGTTATAAGGTGTATATCTTCACATACCCGCTAACGACGTGAGAATTCATTAATTTAACAGTAATGGGATATGTAATGTGTTGTAGACATCACCTGAGTGCAAAATAAAGACAAGTGGAACACTATTAAAACAGGTAAAGGAATTTAAATCTTATGGAACTTTGTTAACCTCAGACAGAAGATGTACAAAAGAGGTGAGATGCAGAATGGCTCAGGCGAAAGCAGCTTTCCAAAAAATGAGGAAGATACTATGCAATCCATTTTTGGCAATAGAAACAAGAAAAAAGAGTTCTTAAAGGTTACGTAGAGTAAGTCTTAACATATGGATGCGAATCATTGACAATAGGACAACATACAAGAAAATCACTGGAGTCTGTAGAAATGTGGTTTTAAAGAAGATTGTTGAGAGTACCTGGACATCTAAGAAGAGTAATGAAGATGTTCTGAGAGAGGTCAACGCAAAAATAAAGCTAATTTCTAAAAAAAAGGAAGAAACAATCATCATTTTTTGGCCATGCAATGAGAAAAGAACAATTGGAATATAATGGAACAACTGGAAAAATTGAGGGACGAAGAGATAGAGGGAAGCAAAGAGAAAAAAATAACAGACAGCTTAAAAGAATGGCTTGGCAGAAGGTCAACAACAGAAATGATAAATAGCTGTCGAGATCGAAAGTTGTGGAGAGACATGATCACCTACGCCAGTAGGCCTCGTACTTGATGATGCTGAATGGGTTGCACCATTAAACCGTTTTTGACATATTGAAAGAACATACGCGTTCCTTTGATTTCACAGTTACGCAAAGTATTCCGTTTATTACTCACTTGCACCGTCAGGTTAATTATCTGAAACACAAATTTGTAAATGTACATATGAAAGAATGTTCCTAGACAATGTTATATATTATAGTCAGCACACTCGTTCTGTTAAACGTTGGGATCATGCCTTATATAAAACTGCTGACCGATTTCTTCATTGGCATTTATTCAATCATTAAATCTAGTAATCTTGGTGAAGCAAATGCCAATCTTGTCGACGTTTCTTTCAAATGTGTTTTCTAACATCCACGAGTAATCTGTAACTACCAATGACGACTTGACTGCCCGGCGAGATTTTTTGTAAAAAAATGACAAGCGTTCTGTGGGTTCGATTACTTTGTAACACAGACAAAAGTGTTTTTCGAGATATCACCATTCTTTACTTTCGGATACGATCCCTCTAAATCGACAACATGATTTACATCAAGCTATTTATTGTAAACAATCTTAGAATCGATTCTAATGTTGTAACGAATCATAGCACAACGTTTTTATATTATTTGATTACGGTTTAGTCTCGGGGTAAATATAAATAATCTTTTTTCGAACACAGATCTTATATTCGTATAAGAGAACATAGAGACATTTGTCGTGTGGCACAAAACGTTATAAACATAAAAAATATACTTTTGGAGCTCTTTTATGCTAATTGTGAAAGGAAATGGTGTGTGTGTGTGTGTGTGTGTGTGTGTGTGTGTGTGTGTGTGAGTGTGTGTGTGTGGCTATGTGTGTGTCCACATTGCTAATTCTGAAAGGATGTAATTATAAAGAAAACGCGAATATGATCGATCATATGGCAAGATCCACTAAGTGAAATGGGGAACAAAAATAGTTATCGCGGATTCTGAGACCTACATTTTTCTATAAAAAATTATATTATTTTAACATTATTGTTACTACATATTTACTCCTACTTCCATCATCTTTTTTTTGATTTATACATCATAACGATTTTTTTTCAGTAATTACATTGTTGATATGAATTTTATGACAGTGGTATTTTTCTTCAGTATTACACTTTAGTATTTTTCTCACTAAGTTCTCTTCGCTCTGGGCGTATCTCCCTGTAAGTTTTGTTTCGGTACATAAAGCAATTAAAGTTGATTCCCAAATACGAGGAGGGTTAATTATTTTCATTTGCTGATATTATATTTCCACAACTTCCTATGTCTGTCATGTTTTCTAATACTGGATAGTATAGCACGGTGAAAGCAAAACATGTGCATCTTGTAACATATCATTACCATTTTAATGTTAATGTCATTTGTTGATAGTATCATAATGTCACGCGCTACACGTGACATCCGATCGTCATCAAGCTACTGTATGCATTAACAAAAATAAAGACACACTTTCACATTAGATTAGTATTCCAGGTTGGCAAATTAAAAAAACATCAACCAAGAAATGAAGAGAATGAAATTGAACATCTTGGGACTATGTGAAATGAGATGGAAAGGAGCATGATTATTACAACGCAACAGTGGAAATGTAATTTACTCAGAATGAATCTCACACGAAAGAATTGTAGGCATACTGTTAGATAGAGACAGAAGCAAAACAGTGAAATGATTTTGGCCAGTATCAGATATAATTCTGCTAGTAAAATTGAGAGGTAGACCAATGGCTAGCAACATTAGTCTAGTTTTTACATCAAGAAGTAACATAAAAGAAGAAGATACTGACACTTTTTACAGTGAGCTAGAGATGACCATGGAACAGTGTAAATGCCAAGAACAAACTATTATATTAGGGCATTTCACTGTAAAGGTAGGGACAGCCAAATTGCAAAATGTAACTGGAGAACATTACCTTGTAGAGACGAATGACAGATGTGAAATAGATTGATATATTTGGCAAAAGACACAAGATAATGGTAATAGGTATCACCTGGTTCATGCTACATTTTAGAGAACTATGGGCATGGGAAAGTCCTGACAACAACGTACACAATTAAATCGATCTTATCCTCGTACAGAAATGATTCAGGAAGGAACTAACATCTGTTAAAACATGACCAGGAGCAGATTACAACAGTGACGATGTACCAGCAATTGGTAAAATGAAATGAGAATAAAACCGAAGAAGACACATAAATCACCAAGAAATATAACATTAACTCTAAATTTGCGTAGAGTAAATAGACATATGGGTAATCATCATCATAATTGAGTGCCGTCTCCGCAACGAAGGTTGGCTACCATGGAGCGCCATTTTGCTCTATCTCTTGCTTTGATGGTGCAGGTTGTCATCGGTTGATTTGTCCATCTTTTGATGTTACTCGTCCATGTTAATCTTGGTCTGCCTCTGCCTCTTTTACCTTGTATTTTCCCCTCCAGGATCACTTTCAGTAGGCTGTTGTGTCTTTTAACATGGCCTAAGAATCGCATTTGTCTTGTTCTAATTGTGTTCAGAAGTTCTCTTTTCATTTTTAGTTGTTTTAAGACTTTGTCATTTGTTTTCTTTTCCTTCCATCCAATTCTACCTATTCTTCTATATATCCACATTTCAAAGGCTTCAATTCTCTGTTCTGTTTTCTTGTCTAATGTCCATGTTTCAGCACCATATAGGAAAATTTAGAATATGTAACATTTTGCTAATCTTAGTTTTAGCTCTGGTGTTATTTGTTTTGATGTTAGTATGTCCTTCATGACATTAAAATTACTTTTTGCCATTCATATTCTTTTGTTTATTTCAGTTGTACATTTTCCATCACTGGTTATAGTATGTCCAAGGTAGTTATAGTTCTGAACTGTCTCCAGGTCTATTCCTTCAATTTTGATATCCACTTGTGGGTTTTGAGTATTTTCTTTGTTTATGATCATAGTTTTAGTCTTTTTGATATTCATATCTAGTCCATATTTTTTGCTTGTTGTGTTTATTTCATTAAGTAATTGTTGTAGGTCTTTAGGATTTTCTGCTAGTAGTACAGTATCGTCAGCATATCTTAGGTTATTGATTATCTTTTCATTAATTTGTAGGCCTGGCATCTCTATGATGTTTTTAAAGATTTGCTCAGTGTATAGATTGAACAAGCTTGGTGATAGGATGCCTCCTTGTCTTACTCCTCTTTTTATATCAATGGGTGTAGAGAACTCTTTGTTATATTTTATTATTGCTGTTTGCTCCCAGTATAGATTGCATATTAGTCGTATATCCATGTCATCTAGATGTATCTCTTTTAGGCATTCTATAAGTTGTTTGTGGTGTACTCTATCGAAAGCTTTGGTGTAGTCTATGAAGTAGGCATATATTGGTTTGTTTACTTCTGTGTATTTTTCGATTAATGTTCTCATGCAGAATATGGCTTCTTTTGTCCCGCTATTTTTCCTAAATCCAAATTGCTGCTCATCTAATTCAGTATTGATTTTATTCTGAATCCTTCCTTGTATAACTTTTAGCAAGATTTTTTGTAACATGGCTCATTAGGCTTATTGTTCTAAAGTCACTGCATTCAACTGCACCATTCTTTTTAAGCAATGCAATGAAAGTTGATGTTTTTAGTTCATTTGGTATGTATCCTGTGTGGTATATGCCGTTGCATATGTCTGTAATCACTTCAATGCCAAAATCTTCAAGAGCCTGTATCATCTCTATCTGTATGCTTTTAGGTCCTGCTGCTTTTCCCCTTTTCATTGTTTTTATAGCTTTTTCCACCTCAGATTTTAAGATTTTATAGCCTGATGTACATTTTGTAACTGGTTTCTTGTCTCTTTGATCATGAAATAGTTCTGTTAAATATTCCTGCCATCTATCTATGATATCCTTATTGTCTGTTAGCATTTTTCCTTTTTTGTCTGCAATGCATCCACCTTCTGTGGCTTTTTTATTTTTATTAGTCATTCTCTTTATTTCTGTGTGCATTCCTCTTAGGTCTTGTTTGATTTCCATAGTTTCTATTTCTATACATTTTTGGCTGAGCCAGTCAAAATCTTCCTTTGCCTTTTTGCACATTTTGCGTATCTCATTATCTATTTTATTGTATTGGGCAGTTTTCTTCGCTTGTCTCCTTTCTTCCATTTTTTCTAAGATGGTGTTAGTTATCCATTTTTGTTTTTTGTTCTTTTCTCTTTTGGGTAAGGTGTATATGGGTAATAAGTATGGCATAATTGTGCACATTGATATAATGTCATCGAAAAAAGAGAAATGCTCTAACAATCGATTAAAAAGGCATCAAAAGAGGTTATATTGGTGACTAAGAGAACCAACAAAAATACATGGATGACAAATGAAATGCTAGAACTAATGGACGAAATACGAAAAAATAAGAAGGAAGAACGGACAAACACAATATTGCACCAAGAGATCCAAAACAAAGCAGAGAAGCAAATGAAAGATGGTTAATACAGAAATGTGAAGAAACTGTGAAAAACCAGAACAAAGACACAACATATATCGATAATCAGTTAAATGAATTAACAGGAAGAAAAGAAGTCAGAGCATCAAGATGTGTGAAATAAACGGAAGGATATATAATGAGTGGACAAGAGAAGACAATGGAACGAAGGACAGAATAGATATGTCAATTCTGTGATAACGAAAGATCAGAGATAACCAATTCAGACAAAGACACATGACCACTAATTATGCAGAGTGAAGTGGAAGGGACAATTCAACAAATGAAAAGAGGCAAAGCTCCAGATCTCGATAATATAATAATTGATTTCGTAAATCATCGCAATATTAATCTAATGAGCCATAAGACCAAACAATCTTAATAAGAATCATCATGAAACGTGTAAGGAACAAAACAAAAAGCTAGAAATAGGTGAGGAAAAATGTGGATGTGTGGATGGTAAGGGCACTAGTAATGCAATAGACATATTGAGAACATTGATAGAAAGAGCTATAGATGTAAAGACATATATATATGTGTGTGTGCTTCATAGACTACACAAAATCACTTGACGAAGTAAAGCAAGTTGAAATAATCGGCATGCTGGATAAATTAAAAATTGATGACAAGGATTATATGATTATAACATCATGTACTGGCAACAAACAACAGCCATCCGAATTAGCAAATTTCTGCACAATTGAACACTGTAAGAACATGAGATGAAAGATGTACCACAGAAATACAAAGTAGAACAGCTCAGGCCAAAATAGCATTTCAGAAAATGAAAAACGTCTAATGTAACAAGTCTATATTATTAGAAGTAAAAAAAAACACAGCGCTCAGCTGCGCTATAAAGAATCAACTGTGGCCTGTGGAAACAAATCATGGACAATAGACAAACATTGGAAAGATGCTTAGAAACCACGGAAATGGTATTTCTCAGAAGAATTTTGGAAATTCCTTAGACAGCTAACAAGATCAGTGCATAAATTCCCAGAGATGCCAACACAAAAAGGGGGCTGCTAAAAAACAAATCCATTAAGAATTAATCATCACTTGTCGGGCACGTCCTGAGGAGAGGAAAGTTGGAATACTTTGTCATAACTGGCATAATACAGGGACACAGAGATCGCGGACAAACGATACAAGATAGCGTGTTGTTGTGGCATGGAAAACAATCAACAACATAATTGATACGGTGCACTGTGGATAAAACATTGTGACAGGAGATAATCGCCTATACCAACCGGTGAGGCACTTGATGATTATGGAGATTTCTGCCTTGATTGTCGCAATAAATAACACTTATATTTTTCGATCCCATTATTTGAGAGCGTGGTCCTGCATTTTGATGCGTTTCTATTAAATCCATTGTGATCAATCTTCTACCTGAACCTGATCACTCATTAGAAGCAGCAATACGACCAGTTTGTACTGCAGGTTTACATTATGATTGACTGTAAATTATTTTGTTTTATTTGAAAGGAGTGCGTTAATAAGTGATTGCTATATAGAAATACCACAATTGTGAAACTGACCGATGCAACAATGTATACTTAATAGATTGTAACAAATAAACCCTTTATGACCTCTATTTATATTCGCGTCACTCTTAAATCACAAGACTTACTCTCGGCGTTTCACCCAAAACTTGGGCAATCTAAAAAAACAATAATTTTTGGTGTATGATATTAAGTCTTTTTTCCAATATTCAATAAGCTTGTTATAAATTCTGATTAAATTATTATTTGAATTGAGAAGAAAATGTGATTGAATATGAGATTGAATTATTTAAATATATGAACATTATTATTTATTTTTCCTTTAACAAGTATCAGAGATCAATTCATATTTTCCTGGATCTCTCATATCTAGATAAAGCCTATGCTGCTTAAGGTATGGAGATCAGAGTGGGAGGAAGGAGGAGGGGGAATACAATTATCTCATTAGCATTGTTGCAAATTTCAAAATGAATGGACAAGAGCTAGAAACAGTTGATGCATTCCAATAATTAGGAATAATTGCCAGTGATGGCGGATAGAAACTTATCAATTAGTACAAAAACTTCATCATCCCTTCAAGGCTAAAACATATTAGGAAAATAAGAGCACCATTCGTGACACAATAATGAGGCTGATGCCCACCCTTGTTATTTCATTTGTTGTTGTTTACATCCGCTTGCTGGATATGGATCCTTGGATGAGAGCGGCCGAATAAAAAAAAAAAAAAAAAAAACCAATATATGTCGACTAAACGTGATCATTACATTATGGACAATTCTTGCATTGTACTGCTATACAATACGCAACATTCTGAGTACATGATGATCTTTTGACTATTGTGAAGAAATGTATAACAAATTAAATTCGGATCTGTATCTCGGCGGTTTGATCTATAAAAACCACTTTGCAAGAAACTGCGAATGGGACGAGAATAAGAATTAGGCAGAGAAAGAAGGAAAAGTAACACGAACGTGTTCACAAGCTTATACTTTGTAGTTTCACAAAGAGTAACTGAAGATTGAGAGAATTGGGAAAACGCTAGTCAATCAATGATAGCTTAAACAATCCATGAAGTTATGAAATTAAGAAGATGAAACAGAATAAGAATGCATGTTTTGCTTGCATTTCTATGTTTGAAATTACACTTTATTTGACATTAAAATGAGATAAAACAGTTTTTTTTTCTTTCAGCCGCTGGTTGAGTCACTCTACTCATGAAGAAATATTAATCCCGGACAATCCGACAAAGAACAAAAATGTGGACCACACAGTAAACTTTCAATGAAAGAATGGCATGTATATGTCATCAGCTGATAAATAGAGTAGTGTGGATGTTCTGAAATATTGTAAGGCAAAAGGAAACTTGCTACACAGCTTTTTGTTTACATTTCCAAGTGGCATGTTTAGTCTTATCTAAATAATCTGACAAATTTAACATAATTTATGGATAAGAATGTCGTGAGTGCATTCCTCTCACTCTTAAAAAAATGTATTGTATGGAAGTTGTTTCAGTTTGTGACTCTATATACGAAATATGCATTTTTTATGGTCTTAGAAAGTATTTTTGTATGAACTATATTTTACTAATTAATACATAACACAAATATCAACGATTTGAAATATGAGTTCTATCGGAATGAAATATTAACCTGTTAACCAGACACGTTTGTAAATTTCAAGACACATCTCATTCTAATAATATTTTGAGGTATTTTAAAAGAATTATCAGTATTAATCTTCATTGAAATCATTACGAGTCCAATCAACAAAAGTATCAATGACAAACAACCGTGGTTATTGATGTCAAATTGAAGCAAGCATGACGTATGTCATAGTTCAATTAGACATTGGTGAATGATACAGCTTTGTTTACGTGACTCGTTTAATACAGTGATACATCAGCAGTGGCATTCAGTGAAAAACTCATATCAGACATTTATAAGTCGTGTGGTCATCACAGAGAAAGATAAGCCGTTGCAAATACTGTATAACATACATGTGTATATAAGAGGTTAAATAATAGCAAAGAAGGGCCAGCCGTTACAAATAAGATGTAGTTACAGACACATTCATACATATGTGCATGCTCAACACGTTTTTGTTTCGAAAACATATCACCATCATCAAGTACTGTGTCTGCTAGAGTAGGTGATCATGTCTCTCCAAAACTGTCGATATCGACAATTATTTATCATTTATGTTGTTGACCTTCTGCCAAGCAATTCTCTTAAGCTGCCTGGTGTCTTTTCGCGTTGCTTTTCTTCTATCTCTTCGTTCCTCAATTTTCCCAATTGTTAGGATCTATTCCAACCGTCCTCTTCTCAAAACATGGCTCACAACTAATGATTTGAAAACACATTGCTTACAAAAACCACAAATTAGCATAAAACGGTATTTCAGCCCATATTTCTTACTTCAGCTGGTATAGAAGTGAACTGAAATGGAGGATATGTTATTTTAGATTGTCAAACAATTCATAAAAGCGGTATTATCATATTTTCAGTAAAACAAGAGAACATGTCGCAAACACAAACTATCGATTAACATTATCGGTCAAATGAGCGTAGAGGAGAATGACCTAATTTTGTAATGTATTATTGTTTTCTGTCAGCAGAAATGACGAGGATAAATCAACCTTACCACTGGAACCAATTTAAAACAAAAACATAGCGCCGTTTAATCACACATGCTATATAGCATAGCATTTCTGTTGACGAATATTTCTATCTATATTTCTTTTGAAGTTACAGTAAGGCAAAATGATACAAAACTATACGGTCCACACTGTAATCCGTACCATCTACAAAGGTAACATAAAGTCTATTCACATTTTGTTCACAATTTCTAAAACGCGTTTTCTGTAAAGTAAGTATTGTGTAAATAATTTGTAGTTTCAGCAATTTTAAACTGTGCGAGTTTATAGTTTGTATTAATTTTTATCTGTGCATTTTTTGCGTGATCTCAATGTACATCTTATGAATACTTGACATTAGATTATATGAATGAGTTGATTTCTTTGCATCAATGTTTGATTGTTTTATTTGCAGATGTTCAAAGTCAATGTTGGGATAATGAAAGAGTATTTGCTTTGGTAGTAAACGAGTCTATTTAATTAAATGGGATTACTTTGATACACAAATAAGACGCAGACTTTCTACCAGGACACATTCATGATGTTTGTGTACAGAGTTATACAGATTATTTAATTAATTAGTGACTTTTAATTCTGTCGGACGTAAACATTCATTGATTAAATGTAAAAAAAAAAGCTGTTAAAGCATAAAATATTGTTGTCAGATTATTGTAATAACCTTATTTTTTACGAATGCTTGAAACACTTCAAATATACGACCACCTACCAACCGTTGTTATAATTCAACATGAAATATGTGCTCCTTAAAAAAGAGACAATAAGCATAGTCGTCCTGCCTTGCCGAGACAATTAATTCAATGCCAACCAGCCCATTGCCTTTCGCAATACGCCGCAATCTCTCCAGCCAGATTGTCAGCTCGTCCGTTTCCTTTCACGACCGCGTGTTAGGGAAGACTAATGAAACAGATCACATCTGTCTTAAGTTCTTAAGGACCTCTACCAGTATCTTCGATGTAAGACGACGTTGATTTTCCTGAACAGGCTCATTATGTTGCTTAAAAAAGTCAACTTGAGTATATCGCTGTGTTTCTAGTCAAGCCATTGCTTTAGTTACCGTCCTTATTTGCAAGACCTAACTACTTGTGTTACCATGAAAGCATCGCTCTCTTTACTGTTCTTTCTCTGACCAGGCCCGTAAAGGCCCATGAGCTCAGACCGTGCTGAACAAAGACCTATCAGTATAGATGACTACCGTGACTTTCAGAGGATTTTGTGCATATGATCTGACATTCTCTACAATGAGCGTAATGGTGAGTTCTTTGTTGATTCCGACTGGTCATCTTTGAAATACCAGTCAATATGGCGGATAGGCGGCGAGAACCATTGAGGTATAATCTGAAAAGTGTCCCTTGTTGTAGTTTTCTCATATTCCAAGTTCGACTTGCTGATTAAAGTAGACATATCTGGGAGATACAGCATCGCAATACATGATGTGGCATAACTAAGTGTGATGTGCATGACCCATTTTTATTTTTGTTCTAGTCTTTCAGTTTGCTTGCGGCTGAGAGTTGGAATCGCCAGAATATACTCAATTGGAGAAACCATCAGTCCTTGGCGTAGGAGAACACGACTGTACTGTTCACAGTCTGCCGGCAACACACCCTCAGTGTTGAGAGTCATTTTTAGACTTCAGTAACTCTTTGTCTGTGCTGTAGGTTCAAGTATGACGCCTACCAAACTGTACTCACAGATACGGTAATGTCTGAGCCATTACAGCAACATCTGCTCACTACTGGTGTACGTGTGATGACAATATTGTTGTTCAGATACGATAATGTCTTGGTCATTACAGCAACCTCTGTTCACTACTGGTGTACGTGTGTTGACAATATGATTGTTCAGATACGGTAATGTCTGGGCCATTGCAGCAACCTCTGTTCACTACTGGTGTACGTGTGTTGACAAAAATTTTGTTCAGATACGGTAATGTCTGAGCCATTACAGTAACATGTGCTCACTACTGGTGTACGTGTGTTGGCAATATGGTTGTTCAGATACGATAATGTCTTGGTCATTACATCAACCTCTGTTCACTACTGGTGTACGTGTGTTGACAATATGATTGTTCAGATACGGTAATGTCTGGGCCATTGCAGCAACCTCTGTTCACTACTGGTGTACGTGTGTTGACAAAAATTTTGTTCAGATACGGTAATGTCTGAGCCATTACAGTAACATGTGCTCACTACTGGTGTACGTGTGTTGGCAATATGGTTGTTCATATACGATAATGTCTTGGTCATTACAGCAACCTCTGTTCACTACTGGTGTACGTGTGTTGACAATATGATTGTTCAGATACGGTAATGTCTGGGCCATTACAGCAACCTCTGTTCACTACTGGTGTACGTGTGTTGGCAATATGGTTGTTCAGATACGATAATGTCTTGGTCATTACAGCAATCTCTGTTCACTACTGGTGTACGTGTGTTGACAAAAATTTTGTTCAGATACGGTAATGTCTGGGCCATTGCAGCAACCTCTGTTCACTACTGGTGTACGTGTGATGACAATATGATGGTTCATATACGGTAATGTCTGAGCCATTACAGCAACATGTTCTCCCTAATGGTGTACGTGTGTTGATAATATGGTTGTTCAGATACGGTAATGTCTGGGCCATTACAGCAACCTCTGTTCACTACTGGTGTACGTGTGATGACAATATGATGGTTCATATACGGTAATGTCTGAGCCATTACAGCAACATGTTCTCCCTAATGGTGTACGTGTGTTGATAATATGGTTGTTCAGATACGGTAATGTCTGGGCCATTACAGCAACCTCTGTTCACTACTGGTGTACGTGTGATGACAATATGATTGTTCATATACGGTAATGTCTGAGCCATTACAGCAACATGTTCTCCCTAATTGATGTACGTGTGTTAACACCATGATTGTTCAGATACATCTATGTCTGAACCATTACAGCAACCTGTGACCACGACTGGTGTACGTGTGATGAGAATATGGTTGTTCAGAGAGAACCACGTCGCACCCGCCTTCCATTAGAGTGCCAATGTTCCTGCATCACAGCGATATCTTTTCACGCTTGTGAGGGTCTGGAATTGGCGAACAACGTGTCACTATCTCTTCCATGACGGTACACCAGAAAGTCCACATTGTAAGACATTTTTCTCCATAGACCTATAATCCGCTTCCCTGTTATTCTCAGTTTGTGCGTTGAACAGCAATTTCCCTGGGAAAAGGTGTGGCTGTAGATGGCATAAATGTATATTTGAAGGATCGGAAGTTAATATACCGCACTTGAAAACGGCATTCCGCTTAAAAAGAGCTATCCATTTTAGGACTGGACTGGACTGACACTACATGTGTTGGTACATTTACCAATTAGGTATTATACAACACTATTTGTATTACAGTCTTGCTTCACAACCAAATATCACTGACTAATGTCCCCAAGTAAAACTGTAAGTGATCTTGTAAAATTAAAAGTAAATTAACATAGGGGTATATATAAATTAAAATAAAAACTAAATTATAAATGATAAACTCGTATGTGATATAATTCCTCATTTAATTCATGTTAATTTTTCAAAGCTTTTACTTACGCCCAGTTGTCCTTTCATTTCATCTAGAGCCTGAGATTACATAGAAATTACTTTTTTAAATAATTTCAGTTCCAAACACAGAGTTATTTGCCTTTATTTCAGATGATGAAACAAGCGAACTATCAAAAACAAATGTATAAAACACATGACACGTACACAAGATTCAACATTTCCAATTCATAACAACTCTATTCTAGCATCAGATTACTTACCGCTTGTGCCATTGGAGGTAACTGAATTAGAAGGATACATTAGAAAAATTTGTTTCTCAATTAAGTTACATGTCTATCGTTTAATTTAGCTGAATATAACATATGAAAAATGTGAATGTCCAACTACTAATCGATTCAGTTATTGCTCAATAATATATTATTCAATGTTTGCTAAGTGTGTTAAACGTTGATATGATTTTCTTACACCGAGTAACTTCCTTATCAGTGAATTAGGGTCAGATGTTGATTCTATAAATTTGCCATTGAAACATTATAAACCACTACAATAGCCAGTATAAATGCTAAATTTTCAAAGTTATAACTTTCACAATTATAACTTTGACAGATGACAACAGAGTGCACCTCGAAGGAGGCAGGGGAGATGGGTACAGCCAACCTGGTGGAACGTAGAAGTCGAGGAAACTTGGCGGAACAAGAGACAATCGGCCAAGGTATGGCAGAAAGCCAGAAATAATGGATGAACACAACGTGAGCTCTTTAAGCGTCTGAAAGAAGAGATCGACCAAAACATGATGCACTTTAAACTATGTGCTAAGCAGGCTAAGGATGCCAAGTGGAATGATTTCTGTAAAAAAGTGTGCCCAGAAAAATTGCTGGGCACTTTCTGGCGTCTTCATCAGAGCATGAATGGCACAACGCGACACAGAGACATACCAGGCTTTCAGAGTACAGGCCAGATATGGCACAAATCTGATGAGAGCAAAGGGAAGGCCCTGCTTGCCCGCTACATTGAGCAGACTGACTAAAGAAATGAGGGGTCGCTGTGTGATTTGTTTAAGGATGTAGTGCTGGACCACCTCACAATCACAACCGATACCATTCACACAATACTTAAAAGGTCACACAACACTAAACTGGTTCAGATAATGTTCGGTAAAACGACATAGGCGATTTAGCAGACAACGACTTGAACAAACTGGTCAAAGAGTTTAATGCCAGCATTCGGAGTGGCCAGTTTAAGGAGGAGTGGATACACAGCTACATACTACCGCTACCGAAGCCAAACAAGGACCATTCGCAAATCAGTGCCTACAGAATCATCACAATGCAGAACACTGCGGGCAAGCTGCTGAAGAAAATATTTGCTCGTATCCTTACATGTCATATTGAACAGAAACGTGCATTCTAACCCACACTCGGAGGTTATAGATATAACAAAGAGACGTGGCTGAAAGCGGCAGTCTTCGTCTATGACGTCTTCGAAGGCTTCCACAGACGAGGTGAGACTGCTGCTATAGATCTGGACGATGCATACACCAAGGTACCATTTGAATACCTCATGCACATGCTCCTCAAACTGGCTGTGCACCACTTCCTCATTAGATGGATCGATATTACACTGTTTAGGAGGAAGGTGATACTCAGATATGGAGGTTGGTCTACCGAGCCAACATTCATTTGCCCAGGGCTATCACAAGGCTCACCATTGTCACCAGTTCTATTTAACGTGTACACAATAATGATCACGGAACAACAGCTGGATGGGAGGGGAAGAACTATGACTTTTGCTGATGATATTCTGATATATCGACTGGGAAGAGACAGGCGGGGAATCGCCTCCACAATGCAAGGCGAACTCGATCGCATTTCTTCCTGCTGTGGGAATTCATGTGCCTTGGTTAATTCTGATAGTAGGATACTACCACACCGGTAGTACGAATGAGAGCTGCTGAGGTGACCAGGGACAAGTTGATGACACACCTCAGAGTTAAGTTTGATCGCAGCCTGTGTTTTCGGGGCCACGTCTGCCATGTGATAGCACAATGCCGCAAAGGATTAGCCTTCTTGAAGGTCATGGCAGCTGCCATTACCTGGCAGAGGCTACTTACTCTTCTGTTCCAGATATTAGTCATCGCACCAATCGAGCTTGATGTTACTGTCAGTACGACTCAAATTGACAGGCTGGAGAAAATACAGAACGAAACCATGCGCATTATCTTGGGGTGTACGATGGACACTCCCTGTGTAGCAATGAGGTACCTTCTTGACTTTCACAACTATGGATAACAGAATCAAGATTTGGAGGGTACGAGCATATCTGAAGATTAGTGCAGATAAAGATCATCCATTGCACTACTAGCTCTACACAAGGAAAGGGGACATGCAAAAAAGAGGGAAATCATGGGTAGGCCGAGTTGAAGATGTCATCAAACAGGTCTGCAGGCTTACCAATATCAGTTTTTGCGAGGAGTGGATACCTGTGCATACGTCATTCAAGGGGACATTATCCTGTATTGTCATAATCGACAGGAAAGGTAGGGAACATAACTCAGTCGCAGTCGATGCGACGGTAAACGGTCTCATTTGCGATAACACCGATGAGAAAGATGCAGTCATCTATACAGACGGTTCTGTAATACAACACTAAAAAAGGGCATGTGCATTTACAGCACGCTCGGCAGTCAAAGTAGTCAACGAAGACAGTGCTGCATGCGTCATGACCACGAGTAGCATGACGATGGATGTGATGGTAGTGACCAGGGCATTCAAATGGTTAGAGTCACAAGACTACACCCTTGCCTGTATACTGAATAATTCGATGAGCCAGATATAAAAAAAAGCGGAGTCGGGCTCTGGTTAGAGTCATTGCAGAATTTAAAAATACGTACGGTCACCTTTATCTATGTCTCTGGACATTAGGGAGTACGGGGAAATGAAAGAGCGGACAGTTTGGCAAGCTGCGCTGTTGTTGAGGACGGTCGACCAATGTATCGGGCGAACATCATCAATGCCATCTGAGATGTTGGAAGATCACCGTACTTCGATGACCACAAACCCAAGTCACTCCTTCGGATGAAAGAGATGGGAGTTAAGATGGGCACAGCCGGAAATGAGAAACTTAGTGGCCGTGTAAGAAGGCTTATCAACCAATATAGAACTGGAGTCGTCAGTCGCTGGACACTGCGGGACTTGCTGAGGAGGGGATCTGAGCACCGATGGACATGTTCGGAGTGCAATGCTGATGACCCGAAAATTACTCAATAACTCAGTTATAACTTTAATCAATAATTTATAATGATAATCTGTCTGTTCACATAACTTACCGTTTGTATAACTTTTGCTATGTCTCCTTGGGATGCCTAGAAATAAAAAAAAATATATACAATAACAGAAAACTGTGTAAATCCGAAAATATATCTTGTCAAGACCCTATTCTAAATTTAGTAATTTTTCAAATACATATCTAATTTAACGGTACTTCTAGACTGTGGTAACAAGTGCATCTAGCGTGCATACTATTACTTCCTAAATAACAATAGAGAGCACAAACCTTTATGGGTGCTTCGATGGCTGGGTAGTTGGTGCGCACTCTGCTACGTCATAAATGCCCGGGTTTGTTTCCTTTAGGTTGAAGATTATTTTGTTTTTATTTGTTTACGCTTTCACGGTTAACTTGTTCCAGAAATCGGTACCGCCGATTTTTCTGGGAAGTTCTGGTTGTCTTCCATGACACCCAGATCATCGTTCAGAAATACCATGTGATCATGGACAACAATGTCACTTCCATCACATTCCCAATAAGTCGTGCATGGTGTGTAGAGAACCTTTACTTTCTAACAAATCTTTACATATGTAAGGGCATCTAATGTTATAAATGTGTTTTGTTTAAAGATAAAGGTCACCCAAATCTTCCGTTAATTGTGTACAATATCTACAGCATGTTTTCTTTTACAATATAAGTAGTTCTGTTAAATATATGACAATGTGTACGAATCTCTGTGTTATTAACATGAATGAATATAATTGTATACAATATAATATTACATCATAAACCTTTAAAATACACATTTTATGAACTACCATCCATTTAACAAAATTCAGAATAAAAAATAAGTTATTTGTTAAAGATGAAATTGTAAACGTTCTCCTAAATGTGCGTATAATGTCTCAATGTGAAGAACCGGGACCATAATTGGCTTGACTATATACAGTCCATCCACTTCCGTATCATAAACTGAATATTCATCGCGATATTCTTCTAACATACAGTCTGCATACGCTTTGAGAAATGATAGAACAAGTTGCGGAGCGGATATGGCGATGCCCCGATTGCAATTGAATTGAGTTCATGAATAGAATATAATAGAATGGAATAAAACATATGTCCTTCATATTTCGTATTTAACTATCAGTCTAAATGAAGTCTCAGGTTATTGTCTGCTCTTGTAGACCACTATATCTTTGACATTAATTAATATGTATCGTCTGTCTGTCGCCAATCTGTATTTCTTTAGAAGGCATCAGTCATGAGCACGCCACAATGTTCCTACATTTGTATAATTGCCTTTCAACTGTTATCATGTCAATATTGTAATGTTAACTGTCCACAGCTGGAGGCCGCCACAGCTCAGTGGTTTGTGGACTGCACTACAAAGGACAAGAGGTAAGGTTCGATCTTAACAAACGGCTTCCAGGTTCACCCAGCCTTAAATGGGTACCGATTTTTTTCTGGGAAAGTAAAGTGGGACGGGCGTAATACCGACCACATTACCCGGTAAAAAGCACGTGCCGAAGGTCTGTAAAAGGTATGGTCTCTAACACCATATCCCTATATGCCACCTGGCGTGAATCGGCTCTTTACTTCTTCTTTTTTTCTGTCCCTGTCGAGAGCTATTTTCATCCTATACTTCATTTTACGTTATGAAAGTATTTATAGAAACTTGTCATTCGAGTGTATTCTTCTTCCTACATTGTTCACGGTTTCAACATATTCAGCGTGGTATCTTGACTATAGTATTTATAGATACTTGTCATTCGAGTGTATTCTTCTTCCTACATTGTTCACGGTTTCAACATATTCAGCGTGGTATCTTGACTATAGTATTTATAGATACTTGTCATTCGAGTGTATTCTTCTTCCTACATTGTTCACGGTTTCAACATATTCAGCGTGCTATCTTGACTATAGTATTTATAGATACTTGTCATTCGAGTGTATTCTTCTTCCTACATTGTTCACGGTTTCAACATATTCAGCGTGCTATCTTGACTATAGTATTTATAGATACTTGTCATTCGAGTGTATTCTTCTTCCTACATTGTTCACGGTTTCAACATATTCAGCGTGCTATCTTGACTATAGTATTTGTTTTACATTCTCTTATTTCATATTTACGGCCATAGTTAGCCCTATTCAGTTTAATGAATATGTTCATGATCTCTGGTTATTGAACGGCCTCGAATACCGCTTTGTTAGATCATTTCCAGGATGGTGGTTTCTTGTTCGAGAGATGCATTTCTTAACAAGAAAATGCATAAATACAATGTATTCCCTCGTTGTGTTCGCAACCCCTTGATATTGTTACGATTGCCATGTGTGAAAGACACTGCACGTGATATAATTTACTTTTTAGAATGCTTACCTTGCAGTGTGTTTTAGCGTAGGTTTCCTGTTGCGAGGGTCGATCTTGCTCGGGGCAGTATATATATATATATATTTTGTTTTCCCCCTGTTGTTGATAATTTGTGTATTTGATTATTCAGTTCGATCCGACTTCTCTTGCATGGTACGAAACATAATGATTTATTGTTCTGCTCCCATAATAGGGAGGAAAGTGGATGTATATAACTTGTGTAAATTAAACAATTTATCTTTGGCATTTTTCACACCAGCTCATGCGAAGTATACACGGGAATAGAATATCACGCAATTTCATTGATTCATATTGCACTCATTGCACAATATGTTAAATGTATGCTCTCTTCTATCTGATGTTTGTCAACAAACGTGTAAACGCAGTACGGTTGGGCCTTCCAATCATCACAAAGTGTACATTTATGTATTTAGTTATTGAGTTATTTGCGGGTCATCATCATTCGCTCCGAACATGTCCATAGGTGCTCAGATCCCCTCCTCAGCAATTCCCTTAGTGTCCAGCGACTGACGACTCCAGTTCTATGTTGTTTGATACGTTTTCTTACACGTGTCTCATTTCTGGCTGTGCCCAACTTAACTCCCATTTCTTTCATCCGAAGAAGTGACGTGGATCTGTGTTTATCGGGGCAAGAGAGGTGGCATTAAAGTGTACATATCGTGTGATACCATTGTCACATTCACGTCACTCCTACATACAATAACTGACCCCGAATCTCGTGTCATCAGGTAAATCCTGAAATAGAAGGCAGTTTAATGTTAAATGATTATGTGGTTGTTTAGCACCACGTGCTAATTCGAGACGGTTCTATCGCTCACGGGCCATGCCTTTCATTAATTGGCATAGTTATGTGATTATTCTTTTCAACAAGTCATACGTAGAGATTGGTTAGCTAAAGTGATTGGTTGGCTAAAGTGATTGGTTGGCTAAAGTGATTGGTTGACTGAAGAGATTGGTTAGCTAAAGTGATTGGTTGACTAAAGATATTGGTTAGCTAAAGTGATTGGTTGGCTAAAGTGATTGGTTGACTAAAGATATTTGTTAGCTAAAGTGATTGGTTGGCTAAAGTGATTGGTTGGCTAAAGTTATTGGTTGGCTAAAGTGATTGGTTCCCTAAAGAAATTGGTTGGCTAAAGTGATTGGTTGACTAAAGATATTGGTTAGCTAAAGAAATTGGTTGGCTAAAGAGATTGGTTGGCTAAAGTGATTGGTTAGCTAAAGTGATTGGTTGACTAAAGATATTGGTTAGCTAAAGAAATTGGTTGGCTAAAGAGATTGGTTGGCTAAAGTGATTGGTTAGCTAAAGTCATTGGTTGGCTAAAGTGATTGGTTGGCTAAAGAAATTGGTTGGCTAAAGTGATTGGTTAGCTAAAGTCATTGGTTGGCTAAAGTGATTGGTTGGCTAAAGAGATTGGTTGGCTAAAGAAATTGGTTGGCTAAAGTGATTGGTTAGCTAAAGTCATTGGTTGGCTAAAGTGATTGGTTGGCTAAAGAAATTGGTTGGCTAAAGAGATTGGCTGGCTAAAGAAATTGGTTGGCTAAGGACATTGTTTGGTGAGCAAAAACTATTTCGTCAGTAAGCCAGAGTAAAAGAGACGTATTATGATGGCACATTTATCATAAACGGAGCCGCGATAGCTCAGTGGTTAGTGAACTGTACTACAAAGGACAAGAGGTAGGGTTCGATCCCTACCGACGTCTTCCGGGTTCACGCAGCCTTTAATGGGTACCAACGTAATACCAACCACATTACCCCAAAAATCATGTACTGAAGATCTGTAAGATATATGGTCACTTACACCATATTCCCCATACGCCACTTGGCGTGACTTGGGCACTTTACTGCTTTTTTAATTGTCATAAACACACACAAAGACACACACACACATTAAATATATATATATATATACATATACATATATATATTTATATACGTATATATATATATTTATTTATATGTTGTGTGTGTATGGTGTATTTAAGAAAAGAAAGAAAGAAAGTAATAACAGAAAGAAGGCAAGAAAGCACAAAAAGAAAGAAAGAAAAAATAAACGAAAGAAAAAAAAAAGATCAATGCCACATTATTTAACTTATTGAAAATATGTTCTAGTGGTCATATGTGTAGGTTGCAAACTTCTAATTACTGATTAATAAGGTCACCATTTGGCCAGGACCTCACATACCCGCCTATTTTCATGTTTCCATTGATATCTAACTGACACGAAATGTCTTCGGCCCGGCTTCTTCTCCGTTGACATGTTCGGTATTTACTGCTACACTTGTAATAGATTCATCATCATTGAGTGCCGTATCCGCAACGAATTTTGGCTACGATGGAGTGCCATTCCACTCAGTCTGTTGCGTTGATGGTGCAGATTGTCATAGGCTGACATGTCCATCTTTTGATGTTGCTCGTAAATGTTAGTCTTGGTCTGCCTCTGCCTCTTGTACATTGCATTTTCCCTTCCATTAATTACACTTACTAGGATGTCTTTTAACATGCCCCCAAAAAATCATTTGTCTTATTCTAATTGTGTTTGGTAGTTCTCTTTTCATTTTTAGTTGTTTTAAACTTCATCGTTTGCTTTCTTTTCTGTCCATCCTAATCGACCTATTCTTCTATAAATCCACATTTTAAAGGCTTCAAATTTCTGTTCTGTTTTCTTGTCGAATGTCCATTTTTCAGCACCATACAGGAATATTGAGAAAATGTAACATTTTATTCTTAGTTTTAGCCGTTGTGTTATTTGTTGTGATGTTAGCATACTTTTCATGGCATTAAAGTTACTTTTTACCATCTAAAATAACTGCACAGAACTGCACCATTCATTTTAAGAAATGCAATGAAATATGATGTTTTAGTTCATTTGGTATGTATCTTGTATGGTATATATCATTGCATATGTCTGTAAATCACTTCAATGCCGTAATCTTCTAGTGTCTGTATCATTTCTATCTGTATATTGTCAGTCCTGCTGCTTTTTCTCTTTTTTATTGTTTTAATAGCTTTTTCCACTTCAGATTTTAAAATTGTATAGCTGGACGTACATTTAATAAATGTTTTTTGTCCATTTCGTCATGAAATAATTATGTTATATATTCCTGCCATCTATCAATTATATCTTTGTTGTATGTTAGAATTCTTCCTTCTTTTTTAGCAATACATTCGCTTCCTGTAGCTTTTTCATTTGTTTTTATTAGTCATTCAGTAATAGTTTACCGGCTAGAGTGTTAATGGTCGAGGGATTGTGCAGGCGAGGGACGCGTTAGATCATTATTAAAACATAGATCCATGAATGTGTCCAAGTTCGAATGTTCAAGGAGACCAACCTGGAAGGTTCTCTTTGGAAATAAGGCTGTGACGTATTGGTTTGGCAAATATGAGACACAGGAATTTTGAGGGGCGAAATTTGGTTGGATGCGCGAAGGAGCTTGGGAATGCATTAGGGAAACATATTAAAGGGCTAAGACACAAAAACAAGTCTATGAGTAATTGACGTTTCAAGGAAAAAAAATTACAGGTTTGTGATCTGAATTAATATCCACTCCTGGGTTGGTTTTTTCTTACTTCACGCTGCTACGGGTTCTGTCTTTTATCATTATGTAGTCTATTTGATTCCCCTTCCTCTCTCTAACGCTTTTACATGTGTTTAATTTACTTTTCTCTTGTTCAAAGAGGTTGTAACATATTATCAACCTGTTTTCTTCACAAAAGTGTATTAATCTTTATCCTCTGTCTTTTCTTTTTCCTAAACCTTGATTTCCTATAATGGTCCAACATTTACCTTTTCCTACTTTACCGTTCATGTCTACCATTACAATCAAGATGTCTGAAGATTTCACTTGCTTCATAATTTTAATTAGATCATCATAGTATGCCTCAATTTGTCCATCTGTAAAGTCTTGAGTAGGTGCGTATGTCTGTATTATTGCTATGTCAAATTATTTTGCCTTCATTTTTTATAGTATAATCATATCATTATATGGGGGACTGATTGGTCTCGAGACAAGACGCCGGCTTCGTGACAGAGAGGTTGTGGGTTCAAATCCCCTCCCCCCTTGTTCTCAGCAGCGAGGCCCGGCTTGAAACGTAAATTACTCATCGACGGAAAAAAAAAATATGAGTACCTCCGAAGTCGGAGTTATCTGTCTGTGCGGCGAGGGACCCTTATGCATACGGCTGCCAGGGAAAAATGGATTAACACGCAAAATTCAGTTCCTAGTATCTAGAGACTTCGTCAGAGGTGAAAGCTGGCGAGCGAAAAAAAAAATATATATATCATTATATGTAGTGGATTAAGAGAATAAAACGTATTTTGTGAACAAATTTGTCCATGAACAATACAATAGAATAAGTATGTAACGGTGAGTTAAATATGACTTCTTATATTGAACTCAACACCGACATTCTTCGCCAGTTCGTTGTAAATGTTGGACGAACAATTATTTTGATAGTTATCGACCCGGACAAAAATATCCCTTCGATTACATAATGATCGAGTTGAAAAGAACACACGCTATAATATAGAACGCTATATGTGATATGATTATAGATGTCTCTTTGAGGTATGAGCAAATAAATTTAGTAATTCAACTGATTACATACCGGTAAATACTCCTAAAATATTCTGATATTAGTAAAAATCAGTGCTATTTGTACTAAAAAATGGTACCGGAACTCAATTTGAAAATAATATATCTACTTTTACACTTTTGACAAGTACACGTATACCCTTGTCGTCTCTAGATCGCTTCTTGCTTTGGGTAATAGCTGGAGAATAATGACCTAGGTGCAGCTCTCGTCATACTTGCTGTAGCTGGACTTAAATGATATATGTATATAGTGCTTTTTTTTATAATGAAAAGTGCCGCTATTCAGGGTGAAGATTTTACAGCAATTTCCACACTTTCAACATATTCTCTGATATGCCCTCATCCTCTGTAGATCACTTCTTGCTGATCATATCAACAACATAATGACAACATCGGAGTACCCACGAAGACGTATTTGCGCTAGGAATAAATTTGGTGAGAGGAGGACCCCGTATCTGATGACCAGCAGTTGCACATACAAGCAGAGATGACCTAAATGACGTTACTGTAAGGCACATCTAAAAGAAACCCCTACATTAGACATACTGCAGTGCGTTTTGGAAGTTCTTTGTTGGGGAATTTAGCCTTTTAAATATATTCACGAAAACCACGAACTGTCTCTATTTCATTGAAGCGGAATTTGCTTGCTATTTTTTTTTAATTAAAACTTCACCAAATGTCAGGTGCTTATTATGATTTTCTAGCTAGTACTTAGAATTAAAAATCCTTGCACATTCAGGCAAATCAACATCATCTCCTTCAAGCAGACGTTTTCCGATAGTTTTTTTCAGACTTTTATAAAAAGTAACCTTATTACAGGACATTGTCTGTCATTCGTGTGGGTTTAGTCCCTTTGAACGTCAAAAAGTTCTGACTTTGAAGGAACTTACTGTAGTATGGACCCCAGGATTTTCAATCCTTTCCTAAAAAAATTTGAACTGTATTCTTTATTTTGCATGCCTGTTTTGTACAAGCCAACATTTCTTTCTTGGAAATCTTCACATGCTTCGTAAAGTTCTTGGAATCTATTGCATTTAAGGCACACATTAAGAATATATTAGCAGTCTTACTTATAACACTATTTTTATACTAGTGATGGATGAGGGGTTCAAAGTCCTGACACACTATATAGACAGTACGAGAGTTAGATGCCCAATTGCTCAAAATTCTGCCAGTTTTCAGTAGTTGAAGTTCTAAAATGACTGCGCATTCCTGTAGCTCCCTAGCATTCGATAGATCATATTAAATTTGTCAATGAAACTCTTAAAGCGATTCACACCTGTTCACTGTGTCACTAACAGTTCAAGGCGATGACTAGGACATTTCCATCTAGGAAACGTCCCTTAAATTAGCATCATAACACCATTCATCATCATCATCAAGTACCAGGCCGGCTGGCGTAGGTGATCATGTCTCTTCACAACTTTCGATTTCGACAGTTGTTTATAATTCCTGTTGTTGACCTTCTGCCAAGGCATTATTAAAAGCTGTATTGTATTTTTTTTTTCTTTGCTTCTGTCTATCGTCTTCGTCACTTAATTTTCCGAGTTGTTATAATATATTCCAATTATTCTCTTCGCATTACATGGCCACAACATTAAGATTGTTTCTTTCTAATATTGGAAGTTAACTTTCTTTTTGCTTTGACCTCTTTGTTAACTGTCCATGGTATTCTCAACATTCTTCTGTAAAATCAAAATTCTACAGCCTCCCCTGATTTTCTTTTCTGTTGTTCTTTTGTCCGTGATTCACATCGTTTTGCAAAGGCTGGCTCTACATAACATTTAAGAAATCGTTTTCATGTTTCTGTTGTTAAAAAATGGATTCCTTGGTATTTTCCTCCTTTTATTTTTGGAATGCTGCTTTTGCCTGAGCTATTCTGAATCTCACCTCTGTTGTACATACAAAATCTGAGGTTAACAAAGTTCTCCAATATTTAAATTCATTTACCTGTTTTAATATTCCTAACATCATTAATCCCACACATAACACCGCTGCACCATTGTAAAGAACACACAATAACTATCTTTTAGCTACCAGCTTTATTTGTTGGGCATTCTTTGTGCGCTGAACTTTCTTTATGGTTGTAAATCATCGTTCTTAAAGACAATAGCTGTTGTTTCCGGGATTCTTCAAATTGATTTACACTACAATGTGTTCACTACACAGAAATGTTCATTCCGAACTGTTTATAGACTGCCAGACTTGCGACACCAAGACACACTTTACACCCCAACATTTTATTCTTGACATAAATCCACTCGTTTCTTTTGCAACAATCATTTTCCTTCGAAACTGTCTAACATTTTGGCCAGCCTTTATCAGAATATGATTTGTTTTTGTTTTTACCACAATGACCTTCGTCAAGGTTTCATGATCCTCTTCACTAGGCGTAATTTTAGTTCTCGTTTTGTCTTTTACAATCTCATGGAAGAGATTCCACAATTTCTGTCTCTTCAATCCTCCTTTTGTCACTCAATGGCTTAAAGTAAATACTTATTTTATTCATCTTCTACAACAATGACAAGCAAAAAATATGGACTAGATATAAATATTACAAAAGACTAAAACTATGAACATAAACAAAGAAAATACGCAAAGCCCACACGTGGATATAACAATTGAAGGAATACACCTGGAGATAGTTCAGAGCTACAACTGCGTTGGACATATTATAACCATAATGGAAAATGTAAAACTGAAATAAATAAAAGAATAGGAATGGCAAAAAGTAATTTTAATGTCATGAAGAACATACTAACATCAAAACAAATAACTCCGGGGCTAAAAATTAAGAATAGCAAAATGGGATGTCTTCTCAACATTCCTATATGGTGGAGAAACATGGACATTATACAAGAAAACAGAACTGAGAATTGAAGCCTTTGAAATGTGGATATATAGAAGAATAGGCAGAATTGGATGGAAGGAAAAGAAAACAAACGATGAAGTCTTAAAACAAATAAAAATGTAAAGAGAACTACTAAGCACAATTCAAAGAAGACAAATGCGATTTTTGGGCCATGTTAAAAGACACAGCACCCTGCTAAAAGTAATCCGGAAGGGGAAAATACAAGGTTAAAGAAGCAGAGGCAGACCAAGACTAACATTGACGAGTAACATTAAAATATGGACAAACCAGCATTTGACAACCTGCACCACCAAAGCAAGAGACTGTGCAGAATGGCGCTCCATGGTAGCCAAACTTCATCGCAGAGATGACACTCGATGATGATGATGATGATGATGATGATGATGATCATGATGATGATGATCTGCAACAATAGCACAGATTATAACTATATTAACTCAATTCACTTGAAAGCATGACAACAACTATCCGCTATCACATATCTTATAACATTATTTTTTTTTTAAACGAACACTGCTTCCTTCTTTCTGTTGCTACCATACTAATAACTAACTCGAAGTTGAAAGGAGTTTAACAATGTTAGTGCATGGCTAAGATTTAGGTCAAGAAGGGATTACTGAGGAGAACGTTTTATTTTAAACATTTGAACGCAGGTTGTCACTGTACGCTTACACAGAAGTTTGACACTTATGACACATCGCACAGATGACCAATGTGATGCCTTGGGGGCAGAGAGAGTATATTTTTACTGTCAATAAATTGCAATTGTAATATACAAAAAAGTGCGTAGCGCCAGAAAAAAAGCGGTGTTGTAAACAAGGCAACGAGTAGATTCCAATAGTAAAACAGTGAATACATGACAAATAATTTTGATGTAATAAAAAATAATAGTTACATAATTAATGCAACAATTTAATTTTACAACTAATAACTCGTCTTATGATAATTTGCACACACGATCACTTACCATGTTACCTGTATTTTCAACTAAGGCCTAAAAAATGAGACATTGAAATAAATGTAGAAAGTGTCTGATGATAGACACTCCACATTTGGACTGAAACTAACAGTGCACACTCATTTTAGTCACTGATCAGTGTTGAAATAAAATGAAATGTGTACTCAACGTGATATCTACCATTGTAAGCCTCGTTACTTGTTTCTTTATGATTTCCTATTTGTGAGCGGGCCGAGATGGCAGCTTTCTCCCATAGAATTCGTTACTAGAACCTCAATAAGGCACGTGTGTTTCCAATCCTGTTTATTCTACTTTAGATTTAAACATTTACGCAGGTCGGGCATGTGTGGGTTCTAGAGAAGTGATTTATTCTTGAGTGGAATGTTGTTCAGCCCTAGAGTTCTCCCAGGTTTGGTTGTAACGTAAAGGGAATATAATATTAGTTACCTTAATTGTTATAGACAATCGGTACATGTGTTAGGGTAAGATGGTCGGTATTGCGCTTTTGCTGCTTTACTTTCCCAGAAAAAAAATCCGGTACCCATTTAAGGCTGGGTGAACCCGGAAGACGTCGATTAGAACTGAACCCGACCTCTCGTCCTATGTAGCCCAGTTAACAAACCACTCAAATATCACTACGCCCTCAGCTGCATCGTAATCCGCCATATTTGCTACTAGCTGTGCTGTAGTTGACTCTCAGGTCATACTCACGAACCACGGGATCCACTCAGAATCGGCATCAGCGCATTGAGGACATGTTGCAGGGAAAGGCCGTTGAGTTATTCTTAGTGAAAGGGAACCCACTGATGGGACTAGATATCTGGTATGTGTTCTACTTTGTAACTTCGCCACCAGTTAAACTGCATCTGTTTGGTACGCATCCCCGATGTGGTGACTTCGGTTACTGTATCACGCTCACCAACCACGAAGTCTATCGGCAGCTACCGGATTTTTAGAAAAAAAAATGACAATGTAAGCTATAACACTTACAGCCATATGGAGTCTTCATCCTAAACTGTGCATGTTCTTTTTTTCAAAACTTAACACATGCAATGACGAACATGAACAATATAGGCAAACAATTTATGGGTGTGCATTGTGGACGGGACAAATAAGGGCATTTTTCACTATAGCTCTCGCCAAACTGTCTAACACGTAAGGCGTAGTTTATTTTATTTTTATTGTATTCTTATTGCTGGAGTCTCTAAAAATAGGTACTAGAGATTTTTGTGGGAAGTAAAGACGGATCACCCTATATCACTCAAACATGTGCTGTGGTCATGGAAACATATGGTCACTAACACTGCATTCTCCATAGGACTAGTAAGTCATGGAGGAAACCCTTACTTTATTTTGTTTCAGTCTTATTTTGACACGATTCAAATACAACAATTTTGGGTTGAAGCGGTACACATCTTAATGAGTTGCCAATGATCTACAAATGCCCCTAAAATTGTGTAAATTGATGCATAATTAACACTATCATACTAATCTAGCTTGTTTCTGTTAGAGCTTAGCCACCATGACAGGTACTTTGAAGCTGTCCATATCATTTTCGAAAACGGGTGCCTCTGCTGCACTCAGTCGATATCGTCTGTAATATCTTGGTCATGACTTCATCCTAATTTGTTTCCCTCTTTTTGCCTCGAACTATGTCCTCCATAATTACCTTCTCTAGGGCATTGTGTCGTTTAGAATGACTACAACATGTCAATTTAAATTCTTTTTATCTTCTTTCTCAACATCGACAATATAGTGGGTGTGTGAGTGTGTGTGTGTATATATATATATATATATATATATATATATATATATATATATATATATATATATACATATATATGTATGTATGTATGTATGTATGTGTATGTGTGGCGTGAGTGTCACGCGCATGTGTGTCTGTGTGTGTGTGTTCAAGAATCAATTCCAATGTGTGTCTGAAGTGTCTGTGTCTGTGTGTGTTCAAGCATTAATTCCAATGTGTCTGAAGTGTCTGTGTCTGTGTGTGTTCAAGCATCAATTCCAATGTGTGTCTGAAGTGTCTGTGTCTTTGTGTGTTCAAGCATCAATTCCAATGTGTGTCTGAAGTGTCTGTGTCTGTGTGTGTTCAAGCATTAATTCCAATATGTGTCTGAAGTGTCTGTGTCTTTGTGTGTTCAAGCAATAATTCCAATGTGTGTCTGAAGTGTCTGTGTCTTTGTGTGTTCAAGCATTAATTCAAATGTGTATCTGAAGTGTCTGTGTCTTTGTGTGTTCAAGCATTAATTCAAATGTGTGTCTGAAGTGTCTGTGTCTTTGTGTGTTCAAGTATTAATTCAAATGTGTGTCTGAAGTGTCTGTGTCTTTGTGTGTTCAAGCAATAATTCCAATGTGTGTCTGAAGTGTCTGTGTCTGTGTGTGTTCAAGCATCAATTCCAATGTGTGTCTGAAGTGTCTGTGTATGTGTGTGTTCAAGCAATAATTCCAATATGTGTCTGAAGTGTCTGTGTCTTTGTGTGTTCAAGCATTAATTCAAATGTGTGTCTGAAGTGTCCGTGTCTTTGTGTGTTCAAGCAATAATTCCAATGTGTGTCTGAAGTGTCTGTGTCTGTGTGTGTTCAAGCATCAATTCCAATGTGTGTCTGAAGTGTCTGTGTCTGTGTGTGTTCAAGCATCAATTCCAATGTGTGTCTGAAGTGTCTGTGTATGTGTGTGTTCAAGCAATATTTCCAATATGTGTCTGAAGTGTCTGTGTGTGTTCAATCATCAATACAATGTGTGTCTGAAGTGTCTGTGTATGTGTGTGTTCAAGCATCAATTCCAATGTGTGTCTGAGTCTGTGTGTGTTCAAGCATCAATTCCAATGTGTGTCTGAAGTGTCTGTGTGTGTTCAAGCAATCATTCCAATGTGTGTCTGAAGTGGCTGTTGATTGTAACATACAATGTCACCAATGCAGGTATTGTCCAGGTACATTCGCATTAGAACTTCATTAGTTCCATATTTTTAATATAATTTCGTGATTTCTCTCCATTTCTCTGACTACTAACTTGTATTGTTTTTTTCTAGCCAAGTGATACAAATATGTGATTTTTCCCTAATGATAATTGTAAGCAGCAGACAGTAGGACACATGTAATTGATATAAGATCAAAAGGAAATCAATTTGAAGTGTCAAAAGCAATATTATATGCATACACGTGAACATACGTAATTGTGCAACAGTGAATGTGTTTATATTGTCCTATCAAACCGCCACTTCAGGTTATTACTCAGACTGCAGGTTTATAACATATGTATGACATACTGTGGCTGCACCAATATATACACATAAATGTGGCAATTAACGTATTCATTTGGATTTAAACGAAAACTAACTTATATTCAAAATAAAGGAAAACGTTTTGCGGATCAATACAACAGCAGACGTCACGATGAGAGCCATCAGTGAGTCACGTTTTTAAAGATGGACCAGGACATTTCCTTTTTGCTTTACAGAACGGCTAAAGCAAGGATGAAAGTGAAATAAAAAAGATCGATTGACTCAAATTTTAGAAATCAATTTTCACTTTATTATAAATGTTGAAACTATTATGTTGACAGCTTACAGGTATAAAGAGGTTTTGTTTCGAAATTAGTGTCATTCCATTTACAGCATAACAGTTTAATGATAACAATATTACATGTATATTTTAGACATTGAGACGTTTCATTTCTGAGTTAATGGTGTTTGTTTATCAGGGCGATAATTTAAATGCAGAAATTCAAATTCAGAAGACAAAAGGGGCAGTAGGAATGAGACGAGACCAGGCGTACACGTGCACACTTTTTATCGTTCATTAGCCTGAACTGCCTGTCCAATATTGGGAGATTCAGCTACAAGAGAAGCTGTTCAGCAATGCAGCATCCAGAATAAGACACTCACATATTTACCAAACTACTGACTTATTATGATTGTTTGTTACCAACCGTCTGTTAAGACGCCAAAGGCTTTATATAACTAAACTGTAGACACACTTGTCTCTACATCTGTAGACTTAGAAACGCGTTGATATAATTACGCAGAAAAAAATACAGTGTAGGTTCACAATTTATTTGTACATTTTTAATTTTTAATTTCTCGTTTTTTTTCTTTGTTCCAGTTTCATGCCCGAGAATATTGTTGCAACTGTTCGCTTTTCTCAAAGCATTATCGTGAAGAATTCCTTTCCTTATGGAAACACACCAATATATATATTTATCAAAATGGTACGTGACATACTGTTTTTACCATCTTTCTATGAATAATATAACATAGTTTTAGCACAGTAGCAATAATATTCGTTGGATAGGTTTTTTCTTCTTCACGTTGTCACCAGTACGTGATCAATTTACTTACCGCATTCAGCATGCTCAAAATCTAGAAAAATGAGTGACATACATTTTACATTAGGCACACTTATTCATTAAAATAAATACTTCATTCAGAACATTGAGAAAAAAATCGTCAAGTTTGATATTTTTTTCCATCGACACCAACTCTGGATCATACGATGTATATATCCAACCCCGCAGTATTTATGTGTATTCACAGATGGGCCCTCAAAGGAAACAGACGAGGAGGAGCAGCCATTCTGCGATAGATATCAATCAGCATAAAAAAAATGTAATTATTTGTAACAACGATGCTTTAATCGACAACGATGCTTTAATCGACAACGATGCTTTAATCGACAACGATGCTTTAATCGACAACGATGCTTTAAACGACAACGATGCTTTAATCGACAACGATGCTTTAATCGACAACGATGCTTTAATCGACAACGATGCTTTAATCGACAACGATGCTTTAAACGACAACGATGCTTTAATCGACAACGATGCTTTAAACGACAACGATGCTTTAATCGACAACGATGCTTTAATCGACAACGATGCTTTAATCAAACTGAATTCATTCATTGAGTACCGTCTCCGCATCGAAGGTTGGCTACCACTGAGCCATTCCCAGCTGGCTCTTGCTTTGATGGTGCATACATGCTGACTTGTCCATCTTTTGATGTCACTCGTCCATGTTAGTCTTGGTCTCTCTCTGTCTCTTGTTTTGATGGTGCAGATATGCTGACTTGTCCATGGTTTGATGTTACTCGTCCATGTTAGTCTTGGTCTCTCTCTGTCACTTGTTTTGATGGTGCAGATATGCTGACATGTCCATCGTTTGATGTTACTCGTCCATGTTAGTCTTGGTCTGCCTCTGTCTCTTGCTTTGATGGTGCAGGTTGTCATAGGCTGACTTGTCCATCTTTGATGTTACTCGTCCATGTTTTTCTTGATTCTGCCTCTATCATTTGCTTTGATGGTGCAGGTTGTCATAGGCTGACTTGTCCATCTTTTGATGTTACTCGTCCATGTTAGTCTTGGTCTCACTCTGGCTCGTGCTTTGATGATGCAGGTTGGTATAGGCTGACTTGTCCATCTTTTGATGTTACTCATCTATGCTAGTCTCGGTCTGCCTATGTCTCTTGCATTGATGGTGCAGGTTGTCATGCTGACTTGTCCATCATTTGATGTTACTCGTCCATGTTAGTCTTGGTCTCTCTCTTTTGGATCTTGCTTTGATGATGCAGGTTGCCATAGGCTGACTTGCCCATCTTTTGATGTTACCCATCTATGTTAGTCTTGGTCTGCCTCTGTGTCTTGCTTTGATATTGCAGGTTGTCATAGGCTGACTTGTCCATCTGTTGATGTTACTCGTCCATGTTGTTCTTGATTCTGCCTCTGTCTCTTGCTTTGATGATGCAGGTTGTCATAGGCTGACTTGTCCATCTTTAGATGTTACTCGTCCATGTTGTTCTTGATTCTGCCTCTGTCTCTTGCTTTGATGATGCAGGTTGTCATAGGCTGACTTGTCCATCTTTAGATGTTAGTCGTCTATGTTAGTCTAGGTCTCTCTCTGACTCTTTTTTCTTTGTCTTTTCCATTTCAAGGTTACTTTTAGTAGACTGTTGAGTCTTTTAACACACCGGAAAAATCACATTTGTCATGTTTGATTTGTACTGGGTAGTTCTCGTTTCATTGTTAATTGTTGTAAGACTTCATTATTTGTTTTCTTTTCAATCCATCCAATGTTAATACTCTTCTATAAATCAACATTTCAAAGTCTTAATTTTTCTGTTATGTTTTTATATCTAATGTCCATGTTTCTGCACCATATAAGAATGTTGAAGAAGGTATAATAATATTTTGTTTATTCTTAGTTTTTAGCCCCGGTGTTATTTGTTTTGATTTAGTATATGTGTTATAGCATCACAATTACTCTTTCACATTTCTTTTTTTCCTTTATTTCAATTTTACATTTTCCATCACTAATTATAATATGCCCAAGCTAGTTGTAGCTCTGAACTGTCTACAGGTCTATTCGTTCAACTTTGATATCCACTTGTGTTTAAAACAAAGCGCAAAGCAGAATGGCAAGCAGCTTAGAAGCCACTAAATCATTCCTAGAAGATGAAACAATGGTTAAATCATATATTGTATTTTTCCTTATGTTTCTACATATCTCTTCTATAGGCTGTCCTATATTAATCTTATAATGTCATTCGCGGTGGTAGAGTGCCGGTTTCTTTATTTAATGTAGCTTTTCTCTAGGTTTCTATTAAATGTAACCCTCAACTATTGATCATGTTACTTGTTCTCATATATTGGTTGTTTACTTGAATTGTATCGGCGTCTCAGAACATACATTTAATACGGACTCAAAAACATGGACTAATTTGAGTAAAATATTAAAATATCACTGTCTCCAAGTTTTTAATCTGCAACTGATGTTTCGATAAATTGAAGCCACTTATTCTTCAAATGAGTGTCATGCATTTTGTAGCATCCAATGGTCATTTTCATGGATGACCCACTGTAATAGATCTACACCGGCTATACAAAAACAAGCTATGCCACTATCCAAATATATTTGGTTAAATATGTTTTATGTCTATCAATTCTCCCCCCCCCCATGTGTAGTTACACCACTTTTCTTGGTGGCAACCTAAGGTGAATGGTCGTTTCTAAAATCTGAAGATTACAATCACAATGTTGCTCTGCCAAATAATGAGAAGGGACAGTTGTAGCATGCTTGGTAATTTTGAATATTTGATGGAAGGAAAACTCTAAGGAAACATAGCATAATACAACAGACGGATAGCGAGAAGACAGACATCAAACCTGATAAACAGAGAGAGGGAAAGTTATGACTAGACACGATCACTCACGTCAAAGGATGAATTACATGATGATATTCCGGTAAAAGTAAGTATGTGTCTATTTATTTTTTTTTAAAATCCCATATACATCGACGCTACCATGTTTTCTGTGTAGTGTATTTCGATACATGTAGGTAGCTATCCATTGATGCGCTTTTTGGTACGTCTCAAGATCACGGGTGGTTTCGCCGGTCTATTGTTAAGGTCGCCTAATTTCATTTATCTGTTAAAGCTCACGGTGTATCCACGTGCTTGAGAGCTGATTGATTTCAGTTTGCCAGGTTATAACGTAGAAACGGGTTCTGGAACGTGCGACTGAGCGAGTGCACGTGAGGCTAGACCATCCTCAGCATCAACTACTTCCATCGACAAAATCAACAATGACGGCTGTAAGTATCCAGATGCAGCCCAAACAACACCACCAAATAAGGAACACAAGAAATGGTAAACGTTAAGCGTTACGGTACGAAACGATCGAGGTGTGTGAGGCTAGGCCTAAAGTATGTAAGCGTTACATATTTAGATGGTGCGTCCATAAATCAACGACGATCCATTATTCATAAGCTACTGTGTGGTGCCATTATAATGATTTTGCAAGAAACATTTCTTGGTGTTAGGACAGTTAGTGTCCCTGGATTTCATTGTTTCTACATTAGACGACACTTTGGGCAGGTCATTATTGTGCCAAGCAACATGGTGGCAGCTGAGGCTGATATGTCTGCGAGACACAATGCAGATTTACAGGTACAAGCAGTTAGGTTGACGACTCCAGTTCCTTATTGAGTTATTTGCGGATCATCATCATTGCACTCCGAACATTCCTTGGAAGGTCTGAATTGGTCTCTCTCTGCAGACCAAGACTAAAATAGATGAGTAACATCAAAAGATGGACAAGGCAGCCTATGACAACCTGCAACATCAAAGCAAGAGTCAGAGAGAGACCAAGACTAACTGGAAGGATCCAGTTCCTTTAGTGGTTGTAAATATGTATACTTGTAATGGGAAGATGGACACACAACAATGGCAGAATATCTACGTGTTCGAGGAGGAGATCGTCATTTTATGCGGAGACTTTAATGTTAGAGGCAAACAGTGTGGTAACTTCATAACCAACAAGCGGGGGGGGGGGATGAGACTTAGAGAACGCACGGACGGTCGGTTTAGTGTGCTTGAGTGATGGAAAGGCAACCAGAATTGCCACTTGAACAGGGGACACGGATGATAGTATCATAGTCCTGGCACTGATGTCGCACCGATTTGCAGGTGGAGAGTATTTGGATTCCACAGATTCCTCTCTCTTTGAGAAGGACAAAAGTAGAAGCCAGAAAAAAGCTCCACATATTCCACTATGAGAAAACAGACCAGGACGTCCTTAGCAAAATCAGACACAGGAAACAGTGCGCTCCTGGCAAGAGGCAGGAGAGATGGACCTAGCCACCCTGTTAGGACGTAGAAGTCAAGAAAGCTTAGCAGTCCAAGAGACAAACGGCTAAGACACGGCATAAAGCCAGAAAGAATGGAAGAACTCAATCTGACCTTTTGAAACGTCTGAAAGAAAAGGACAACCACGAGATAATGAATTTTAACTTTGTGATACGTAGGCTAAGGATGCCAAGTGGGATGTTTTCTGCAAAATGTGTGCTCAGAAAAATCGCTAGCCACATTTCAGACGCCTTCATCAGAGCATGAATGGCACACCATGACACAGAGGCATACTAGACTTCCAGAGCACAGGCCAGATATGGCACACATATGATGAGAGAAATGGGGAGACCCTGCTGGTCTACTACAATGAGAAGGCTGACCAAAGAAATGAGGCTGTAGAATGAAGATACGGGAATAGATATCAGAATTGTTATTGCATTATTGTGTTACCGATTTATTTGCTGGTCATCATCATTTCACCCCGAACATGTTCAGATCCCCTCCTCATCAATTCTCCCAGTATCCAGCGACTGACGACTCTAGTTCTGTGTTGGTTGGTTAGTCTTCTTACACGCCCATTAAGCTTCTCGTTTCTGGCTGTTCCCATCTTAACTCCCTTCTCTTTCATCACAAGGATTGACTTGGACTCATGGTTGTCGAAGTCCTGGGCTTTTCCCACGTCCCAGTGGTCATTGGTGATGTCCGCTCAATCCATTGGTTGACCGTACTCAACAATAGCGCAGCTAGCCAACCTGTCCGCTCTTTCATTTCCTCATGCTCCCGCATGTCCTGGGACATAGACAAAGGTGACCTTACCTATTTTTGTCTTCTGCAATGACTCTACCCATTGCTTACGTACAGAGCCTGCCACCACTTTTCTTATCATGCTAATCGGATCACTCATTATACAGGCGTGGGTGTAGTCTTGTGATTCTAACCCAATGAATGTCTTGGTCACTGCCATCACCTCTATCGTCATGTTACTTGTGGTAGTAACTGTCTTCATTGTCTATTCTGCAGGCTGAGCGTACTGTAAATTCCCATGCACTTCTGTGGTGTCGTATTACAGATCCGTCTGTATAGATGACTGCATCATTCTCATCTGTGTTATCCCGGATTAGACCATTGACCTCCGCATCGACCTTGACTGAGTTCTGTTCCCAAAATTTCCTGTCGAGTGTTACAATACACAAGAATGTGCCCATGAATGACGTAGGCATCGGTATCCACTCCTCGCCAGCGTTAATAATTGTAAGCCCACAGACCTGTTTGATGACATCTTCTACTCAGATCACCCATGGTTTGCCTCTTTTCAGCCTGACATCCTTTCCTGTGTTGAGCTCATGGTGCAATGGATGCTCTTTATCTGCACTTATCCTCATTTATGCTCGTGCCCTCCAGATCTTGATCATGTCATCCATGGTTGGAAAATCAAAAGGATACCTCATTGCTACACAGGGAGTATCCCTAGTGAACCCCACGATAATGCGCATAGCTTGATTATGTATTTTCTCCAGCTTGTCAATTTTGCGTCTTTCTGGCAGTAATAATTGCCAGGTCATACTCGATTGGTGCGAGGTCTAGTCCCTGCAACATAAGGATAGGTAGTTATCCTCTCCTATAATCATCTCCTGTTCTGCTTCATCTCTGCTACATTATCCCCCCACCCCCCCCCCGATTTGAACAACACATGTTCTCCTCCATCACTACAACACTCGTTTTCTCCTATATCCCCAACACACTTTCTCCTCCCACTTCCACAACACTCGTTCTCTTCCCATCGTTACAACACTCGTTCTCCTCTTATCTCTACAACACGTGTTCTCCCATCGCTGCAATACTTTTTTCTCACACCTCTACAACACTCGTTATCCCTCCATATTTACAACCCTCTTTATCCTCCCATCTCTACTTCACTCTTTCTCCTCCCAACTCGACAACACTCGTTCCCCTGCCACTATCATCTAGAAGACTCGCAACGTCACCGTAACGTAGATACCACTCACTTGATTCAGATAATACAAAGATTGTGATCCATTTACAACATTGTTTACTTTAATGATCGTTATCAAATGGGTAACAAACAAATTAACTGATTTGATATGTTTACGATTATCATCATCATGAAGTATCATGCTTACTGGTATAGTGATCATGTTTCTCCAAAAAACACAATATCGACAGTTATTTACCATTTTTGTTGTTGACTTTCTGCCATTCTCTTTAGCTGCGTGCTTTTTTTTTTCTTTGCTTCCCTCTATCACTTCACCCCTCAATTTTCACAGTTGTCGCAATATATTCCATTTGTTCCCTTCTCTTGATATGATCAGAACGATACATAAATAATGGTAACATGAAATGTGGATATTCCTCATTCACACCCATACATGTTCAAGATCATATTACTTACTCTTTCGCCGCGTTCATCTCCACGAAGCTACACGAACAAAAAAACATCAAAACCTAGTTTAAATAAAAGAAATTTAGATGCATGTGATTCTATCCATTATTTTCATAAAACATGAAATCTCCTACTTCTAAACACAACATCAACAATATATATTTTTTGTTGAAAACCCGATTAACGCACGTTTAACCAAACTTACACCCATTACTTCGATCCATCGTATTTACTTGTTTTCAATTGTTTAATTCATGAAGTCCCCATATTCTGGCGTTCGTTATCAGTTTTGTGTTTTTGTTTTCGTTGCACATTGTCCTCGCCTAGAGGTGTTGTGCTGCTATCTCATTACCTACCTAAGCAATGTGCTCGTGTTATCTTCAATTCTGCCATTAATATTTTTTTTTTTAACTGGAATTTATTTCAATCATTCATTCAAATCAATTTCATCGGTACACATACACATTGAGAAGCAAAAACATTTTGTACTTAAATTAATTGACTTTAAAAAAAAAACTAAATTTCGACAGCATTCATACTGATTCTTTGTGGAAAATTCTGAAGCAATATGGCTTAGAATCAAACATCATAAATGTTAACAAAGACATGTATGATGGATACACATGTACAGTTCTTACAGAGGAAGGACTGAGGGAATGTCTCCCAAAAGAAACTGGGGTTAAACAAGGATGTATTTTATCACACTTCTTATTATGTGTTGTTATGGACTTCATAATGAAGAAATGCTGCACTGGTAACAAAAACATTAAATGGATACAAGGATACCAAGTGGATGCCTCGACTTTGCTGATGACATAATCCTCATCAGCAGTCAGATAAAAATGATGCAGGAAAACACAAATGAACTATCATAAATAGCCAGCAAAATTGGTGTTGAGATCCATTATAAAAAGACTAAAATCATGAAAAGCCTAACTCCAATAGATGACATAATATACATATACAACAAAATAGTTAGATATATTGATCACTTTATCTATCTTAGAAGTCATATTGATCTTGAAGGGAATACATGTGAAGAAATTAGAATCATCATCATCATAATTGAGTGTTGTTTCCACAACGAAAGTTGGCTACCATGGGGCGCCATTCCTCTCTGTATCTTGCTTTTATTGTGCAAGTTGTTATAGGCTGACATATCCATCTTTTGTTGCTTCTTATCCATGTCAGTATTGGTCTGCCTCTATTAACTTGTATTTTCCCTTCCAACATTACTTTTAGTAGGTTGTTGTGTCTTTTAGCATGCATCCAACACTTCATTTGTCCTGTTCTAATTGTATTTAATAATTTAATTGTTAGTTGTTTTAAAACTTCATCATTTGTTTTATTTCCTTTCCATCCAGTTCTACTTTTCTTCTATAAATCCACGTTTCAAAGGCTTCAATTTTCTGTTCTGTTTTCTTGTCTAATGTCCATATTAAATTAGAATCAGAATAGCTAAAGCAGCAATGCACTTCAAATGCTTGAGATGATGTGGAAATCAAAATTCATCAGCACAAAAACAAAACTTACACTATTCAAATCAAATGTACCATCAAACTTACATGTCCACTCGCATCCTGGAAAACAACAAGATACATAGAAACAAAGGTTAGCGCTTTTGAAAATAAATGTCTAAGGAAAATACTTGGTATAGCGTGGAACGAATAAAAAAAATGAGGAGATTAGAGAGATTGCCAATCAACCATTGGTATCATCATTAATCAAGAAAAGACGCTGGGCATTTGTTGGACATGTGATGAGAATAAATAATAACTGAATACCACATCAAGCCGACATGTGGGAAACAACAGGTGGGAGCAAAAGAGGCCGACCCAGAGAGACACTAAAAAGAACATTGATCAGAGAGGCAATAGCAGCAGGAATGGACTCCCTAGATGAGATCGAATTGCTTGCACAGAAAAGAGACAAATGGTGCGATTTGATGAGAAAATTGTGCAAGGACTGAGGCTGCAAGAAAGACAATTTAGAAGTAGTGAAAGAGTATCTGGGTCTATGCCCTATGGGCTGGCCACGGCTCGAAATATCAATAGATATATCGGTCCAATGTAATTACTAAAGACTTGAATTGACAAACAAAAACAACAATATTGAGTTTTCTTTGTTTCATTCAATAAACGTAAATACACAAGTGTGTAATTTTGATTGTTTTATTTTTAAAATCAGGAATGACATAACTTTTAGACATACTAGAACCATTGCTGCATATGTATATTAATATGTTTTCCCAAACATACACGTTGACATACGTTTTTATAAAATGCATACTTTTCAACACAAGAGACAAAACGGGCACTCTATAATGCAATCTTCAACCCGATGTTGTGATACCAATGCCAATCATAGAATCTAGATGCAAGAACAGTAATACAAATAATCTCTACTTAAATGAAATGTGTTAGACGAATGACAGGAAACAGCGTGAAATGTAAGATAATAACTGAAGAAATGAGAAAAACGCTAGGAATAATCCCCCATATAATATATAAAGAAACAACAGATACATTTTTGGTCACGTGACAAGGCAGAAAGATCAAAACACAACACAACGGACTTTCAATAACAGTTGAGAGAACACCAGACCCAAGAGTTGACAATGAAGTCAGATATGAATGAATGATATAGCTACTGAGATTCGTGCTCTGCGCACACGTTGAGTTGTGTGTTTGATCTTGATTGTGTTTCCATATACCGATTGCTTCGGTGGAATGATATCGTAAGAAGAATGATAATATTCAGCTGCTTTCACTTTCGGTGCCGCTTGACATTTTGTATTTTGGTGTGAGCTGTAACTGCTATGATGGAGATTGCAACTGCCTTTCTTTGTTTGGATCCTTCAATGAGATGAGATGTTAACTGTGATTATTCCACTGGCATTGGCAGTTTAGCAGTTATGTATTTTAATTCGTTTGCAGTGATACCGGTGCCTTCGCCATAGTCATAGTCACAGAAAACAAAGCTCAATCTTGTTTGATCATGACAACACAGATGACATGTATAATGAAAATGATAACGCTATCTAATCACACGACAAGCACTTTAGTGGTGTATAGAACCTATCTGGCGAGACAATGTGTTGCATTCATTGACGTGACTAAAGCAATAGTTTACAAAACTTGGGGAGGAGAAATGAAAGCAATGCAACCAATGCGTAGGCAGCCCTAACACAATGTATACTTGTTCTCATCGTGTTGGTAAACTCACACAGAGAACGGGAGAGAGCTGGAGCGGGGAAATACGCGGCGGTGGTGATTGATGGTGTTGAGACATTCTTACCGGAAACGTCGCCACCTGTTAACAGAGTGAATGAGAGTGTAATAATGTTAGTGAGTGAGCGAGAAAGTGAGTGAGTGTGTAAGAGAGTGAGTTAGTCTTCGTTTTATTCTTTTGTCCCTGATGTGCCGTTCATAATCAAAGGGGAGATATCGTTTGCGGGCCTTTGCTCTTGTTTGCCTCTGCTGTTTTATGTGTACTAGTGTTTCTAATATTTCTTCAATCCATCCTTTTGGTGGTCGATACTTGGAGCTGGCGTTCTCGCAACATTTCTTTCATCGGTTCTTTATTTTGTATCTTATCTCTCATGCTGTTTCCAAGTCAGTCGTCTAAAACATGTCATCTATGTAGTAGTTAGCAGGGTAGAGTTCTAAAGGAGGAGTAAGACGTCTCCTTTCCTCCGCTAGTCTTCGCGACACCCTTGGGAAAGGTGAAGCTCCCGGTTACCCCCCCCCCCCCCCTATCAGCGTTACTTGAAGCCATTGGAGCAGGTGGTGGATGGTGTTGTGGGAGCAGCCGACAAGTAGTACCGGTTGTAGTCCCCACACCGATGGCAGGCAGAGGATCTCATGTATAGAGACGATGGCTTCGATCTCCGACTAATATAGTCACTGCACAGAAGGAAAAGAATATGATAAACTACCTTCTTATATTGCCTAGAATTGTCATGTTAAAACACAACGTAAGATATACAGCTAAAGACGTTAATGGGGACTCCACAGCCACCTCGCCCGGAAGGAAGCGTCATGTGCTGCATGTGACACCCGACCATCATTAAGCTACTGTATGCAAGATCACAAATAAAGAGACACTAGCAATAGGAACTTTGAACATTAGATCAGCAATTCAGTTTGGTAACATAGAAAACATCAGCCAAGAAATGAAGATAATGAAATTGAACAACTTGGGAATATGTGAAATGAGATGAAAAGAAGCAGGATTACTACAACGCGACAGTGGAAATGTAATATATTTCGGATTTCAGACACAATTCTGCTAGTAAAATTGAAAGGTAGACCAATGGATGTCAACATAATTCAAGCTTATGTACCAACAGGTAATAACGAAGACGAAGACAATGACACGTTTTACAACGAGCAAGAGATGACCATGGAACAGTGTAAATCCCAAGAAATAACTATGATATTAGTGGATTTCAATGCAAAGGTAGGAACAGCTAAAGTGCAAAATGTGACTGGGGAACATGGCCTTGGAGAGATTAATGACAGAGGGGATAGATTGGGCAAGGACACATGCAATGATTATAGATAATACCGTGTTCAAACAACACCTTAGGCGACTATGGACATTGCAAAGCCCATACAAAAACGTGCACAAACATATTGATTTATGGAATGGGCTAACATATGTTAAACCAAGACCAGGAGCAGACTGCAGTAATGACTATGTACCAGTAGTTGGAAAGATAAGAATAAAACTGCGGTAGACACATGCATCTCCAGAAATATAAAATTAGAGAACTAGATATGCTTAGAGTAATTAAATAGATGCGTGATAAGTACAGTACGATAGTACACAATATATATAATGCTATTGAGAAAATACAGGACATGGAGGAACAGTGGAAAATGCTCAAACAATCGGTTCAAGAAACATCAACAGAAGTAATACCAGTGACTAAAAGATAATAAAAAATAATTGATTGAGATCCAGAACAAATATATAGAAACAAAGGAAGGGGTGTTAAAGCAGAAATGTAAAGAAATGAAAAAAAAAACAACAACAAAAGAAAGACTCAAAATGTACGCACACTCAATTAAACGAATTAACAGAATTTTAAAAAGTCAAAGTTTCAGGATGTGTGAAATCAAAGGAAATAAATCTAATAATGGGACAGGAGAAGACAATGGCAAGATGGCCAGAATATATCAGTCAAATCTATGCTGATGAAGGACCAGAACTAAACAATTCAAACAAAGACACAGGACCATCAAGAATGCAGAGTGAAGTGGAGGTCACAATTCAACACACGGAAAAAGGCAAAGCTCCAGGTCACGACAATATAACAATCGAAGAGATACATACATTAGGAGAGTTGGGAGTACAAGTCATAACAAAACTATTCAATGATATATATACCACTTGACACATACCCACAGATCTACTAAAATCTATATGTGTAAACATACCGAAGAAATTAGGCGCTCCACTGATTTTGAAGACCATCGCACTATTAGTCTCATGAGCCATGTGACGAAAATATTACTAAGAATCATCATGAGACGTGTATGGAACAACGAATAACACTAACATAATACATATCTCGCATGCACTGACTCACTTCGGAGTTAGATCTCGTGTACGTCAGGGGATGCGTACAATCTCCGCTATTGTTTATTACATACAAGGACTACATATGTAAGTTAGCCAGTCTATTGGGGACGGAGGAGATCAACGAAATTCTTTCTATTTGCAGACGACCAAGCACATATACATTGGCAATTGAAGACCTACACGAGCACCTGCATATTCATGAAAATCAACATCAACAAAGCAGACGCCATGAATATCGCAACCGAAAAATAGAACATTACCTAATGGTAGACGGCAGACAACTAAAACAAGCAGATACATCTAAATACCTAGGAAGTCCAGCGACAGGTAGCAATTCACAAAAAGCAGAAATTGATTCAAAATACAACAAAGCTTGTCAAGCCATTGGGCAGCTTTCACCACTAGTGTCCAACAAGAAAATAAGTCGAGGAAACGCGGACTTTCTACAATAAAATCTTCATACCAACGTTGTTCTTCCAATGCCAGTCCTGGACACTAGGCGCAAGAACAATGCGATAAATTACCACTCTTCATCATCATGTATCTTACTGGTTGGCGTAGGCGATCATGTCCTTCCACAATCTTCTATCTACAGTGCATAGTATCAGTTCTGTTGTTGACTGTTTTCCTTTCCATGCCATGACACCAAGCTATCCAGTATATTCTCTCTTTGTCTTTCGCGATCTCTCTTTCCTTTTATTTTGCATGTGTAACCACTTATTACACATTTTCTCTTCTCATGATGTGCCCGAAAAATTTTGATTGTTTCTTTTTGATGTTTTTAAGAGTTCCCTTTTTGTGTTGGCCTCTTTGATAATTCTGTATTGGTCTTTTTAGCTGTCCAGGTAACTTTCAACATTGTTATGAGAAAGCAATCCCATCTATCTGGCCTCTAATAGTCTTTTCATTTGTTTGTCTACTGTCCATAATTCGCTTCCATAGGTAAGAATTGGTTCTATATAGCACGTTGAACAATCTTTCTCACTTCTATTGACATAGATGTGTTGCATAAGATATTTTTCATTTTCTGAAATGCTATTTTGGCCTGAGTTATTTTGATTTTTTTATTTATTTAGTGCATCTTCCATGGTATTATTATGCCCAAGTATTTCAAATGTTGCACTTGTTTCATATTTTTCTAGTTTATTTTTATGTTTCATGATGGTAACGATATTCTTTCTTTGATATGACCATTACTTCTGCTTTATTACTATTCAGACTGAGACCTTTTTTGTTGCTTTCTTTTACTATTATGTCTATCATTTCTTGTAATTCATGCTCTGTCTCTGCTATTAAGACTGTGTCATCCGCATATCACAAATTATGTATATTGTGACCGTTGACATCAATTCCTTTTTTGTCTACTATTTATCTCATAATATATTCGCTGTAAAGTGAAAACAAATCTGGCGACAGAACAGCCTTTATGACACCTTCTTTTATTTATTGAAATTGTCTTGTTTGGTTGCTAATTTGTATATATTTTGTAAATGTATTCGTATAATGATGTTTGTTGCCAGTACATATTTTTTTTATGATTCGAAGATCATTACCATCAATGTCTAATTTCTCCAGCATATTGATTATTTTCACATGCTTTACTTTGTCAAATGCTTTTGTGTAGTCTTTAAAGCACATATATAGATGTATGAATAAGCTAGATTAACTAATACCACCCATAATGTCTTCTTTTTAATAAATTAGTATGGTATGTTTATATTCATCATTTGATGTTTCAAATCGCGTTGCTTTACCAGTTATCCGGAGATTAAACTTAGCGCTATACATATCGTGCTAATATATATAACCATAGTTACGCAAACAATCTCTCTTGATGAAGAAATAAACTGTCGAATTGGTAAGGCAGCTACGACCTTCGGCAAACTCACAAAAAGGGCATGGAACAACACGAAACTAACTCAAAAGACTAAACTCTTAATATATCAAACTTGTGTGCTTAGCACACTACTATATGGATCCGAAACCTGGACAACATACTCAAACCAGGAAAAAAGACTAAATGTCTTCCACATGCGATGTCTCCGCAAAATAATGCACATCAAATGGCAGGACAAAATAACCAACTTAACTGTCCTGCAACGTGCTAAGACCCTAACAATCATGTCGATGCTCAGAAGTCGAAGGCTAAGATGGCTGGGGCATGTCCAACGGATGGAAGAAAAACGCATTCCTAGGCAAATACTATATGGCGAGCTAAAACACGGAAAACGACAAATCGGCAGACCTAAACTACGATATAGAGATATCTGCAAATCATCTCTGAAAGACTTCTCCATCTGTGAAAACGACTGGCAACATCTGGCAAGTGATCGCACATCATGGAGAGAACGTATAAGGAACGGTATAACAACATTTGAGACTGTTCTAAGACAGGACTTAGAAGAGAAGAGACTCATGAAAAAGGATGGTAAACCCTGTGGACCAGCGAGCCTGATCTGTTCATTATGTGACCGCGTGTGTTTGTCAAACATTGGTAGAATTAGCCACGAGAGAAGCTATTCGGCAAAAACAATACCTCAAAAAAATACGCAATAGCCTCCACTAGACCGTCTGACAAGACGAAAAGGGCCATATATATATAACCAATAGATACATGAGAGTAATTCTCTTTCTGACTTTGCCAAACACCCATTGTTTTGGAACAATCTGCTTGTGTATATCCAAGAAATAATGATTCCATAAGTTTAGAAGCAAAAATCAATTGAGGTTCACGTGTTCAGACAGTATCATCATCATCATCATCATCATTAGCATCATTGAGTGCCGTCTCCGCATCGAAGTTTGACTACCATGGAGCGCCATTCCACTTTGTCTCTTGTTTTGATAGTGCAGATTATCATAGGCTGACTTGTCCATCTTTTGATGTTACTCGTCCATGTTAGTCTTGGTCTGCCTCTGTCTATTTTACCTTGCATGCTCCCTTCCAATATAACTTTTAGTCGGCTACTGTGTCTTTCAACATACCCCAAAAAATGCATTTGTCTTGTTCTAATTGTATTTAGTAGTTCTCTTTTAATTTTTAGTTGTTTTAAGACGTCATCGTTTGTTTTCTTTTCTTTTCATCCAATTCTACCTATTCTTCTAATAATCCACATTTCAAGGGGTTCAATTTATGTTTTGATTTCTTTTTCTAATGTGCATGTTTCTGCTCCATACAAGAATATTGAGAAGATGTAACATGTTGCTATTCATAGTTTTAGCCCTGGTAGTATTTATGTTGATGTTAGTATGCTTTTCTTGGTATTAAACTTACTTTTTGCCATACCTATTTTTTTGTTTATTTAAGATTTACATTTCCCATCACTGGCTACAGTGTGCCCCATGTAGTTGTAGCTCTGTACTGGCTCTAGATGTATTCCTTCAACTTTGTTAATTGTTTGTAGTTGTTGAGAATTTTCTTGCCTTATGATCATAGTGCTATTCTACTTGATATTCATATCGAGTCCATATTTATTTAGTGTCATGTTTATTTCATTAAATAATTGTTGTAGATCTTTATGATTTTCTGCTAGTAGTACAGTGACATCAGCATATCTTAGGTTATTGATTATCTTTCCATTAATGTTTGAGCTTGGCATCTCTGTGATGTTTTTAAAGATTTGCTCAGTGCATTGATTGAACAAGATTTTTGGTTGGGCCATTCAGACAGTATATGGCGCCCATATTCACATACAATTCAGATCTACATTTTACTACTTACATATTCTTCAATTTGTGCTGTGACCTAAAAGAGAAGCCATTTTCTTTAAGAAATTTAGTTTTTGAAAAATAAAAATTGTGTAATAAACTACTATTCACTATCTTCATCACCTGGAAATGTCGGGTTTTCAACTAACTTTCATTTGTTTCAACTAACTTTTATTTGTTTCAACTAACTTTCATGTGTTTCAACTAACTTTCATTTGTTTCAACTAACTTTCATTTGTTTCAACTAACTTTCATTTGTTTCAACTAACTTTCATTTGTTTCAACTAACTTTCATTTGTTTCAACTAACTTTCATTTGTGTAATTTCAGATAGAAAATCTCAGTCAGTTCTACCAACTTCTAAAGTTCTATCAACTTACTTGATTATTTCTAGCGTTTACTATCACATATCTCTTGTTTGTGCTTCTAAATACTCCTTGATTGTTTTTGTTTACGTTGTTGTTCATGCTACTTTAGGCAGAAGGTTTGAATTAGAAAATAAAAAAAAAAGTAAAGTACCCCCGTCACGCCAAGTGGCATATAGGGAAATATGGTGTTAGTGACCCTATATTTTACAGACCTTCAGCACATGATTTTTGGGGTAATGTGGTCAGTATTACGCCCGTGCTGCTTTACTTTCCCAGAAAAAAATCCGGTACCCATTTAAGGCTGGGTGAACCCGGAAGCCGTCGGTTGGGATCGAACCCTACCCATTGTCCGTGGTAGTCCAGTTCACTAACCACTGAGCTATCGCGGCTCCGAATTAGAAAATAACTACCAACAATTCAATGTGCTGCTCACTTTCAAATATAAATAAATGATGAAATAAACATATCAATTTGTTTAAAATAAACGTCATTTGAAAAGGGGTACTTTTTGTATTAATTTCATTTTGTGATTATTGTTATCTGTGCATTGTTGTTAATATTCACATTCTCAAAAGTGTTTTTGTACATCATTCATTGACAATGTTGAAAACAACTTGGCAAGTGACTTTGAAATATACAGTTATTGAAATAGTTTACATTAAATTAGTTTAAGAATCATTGTTTCTCTTATATATATATATATATATATATATATATATATATATATATATATATATATATATATAATCTCTTAATAGTAATTAATTATGGACAAAATATATGGCAATCCAAGTGAGAAATAACATTCATCGGGGCTATATTTAACCAATTCTAATCTATGGAAGTGAATCATGGGCAGTAGACAAACAAATAAAAAGACGATTAGAGGCCACAAAGATGAGATTTCTCAGAAGAATGTTGAAAGTTCCCTGCACAGCTATAAAGAGCAATGAGGAAATTCTCAAAGAGACCAACACTAAAACGGAACTCCTAAAAACATCACAAAGAAACAATCAACATTTTTTTTTCGAGGACATCATGTGAAGAGGAAAGTTGGAATATTTGGTTTCAACTGGCAAAATAAATGGAAAGAGAAATGGCGGACGACATAGACAGAAAGTATTGGATAGCTTGGTGTCATGGCACAGAAAACGGTCAACAACTGAATTGATACGATGCATTGTAGATAGGAGATTGTGGAAGGAATTGATCGCATATGCCAACCGGTATGGCACATGATGATGCTGATTGTTATAAAGGTAAAGTACGAAAATTGAATCGGCGTCTTGATACGCGAGTTTTTCACCCTTAGATGCTGTCTGTGAACACTTCTGGATAGTATCGCTTCAAACATTGAAACTCACGATGGGAGATGGCACTCCACACCTGTCCAGAGTGCTACCCCGGTATATATTTTTGCTAACGGCTGGGTCGATAAAGGGTATATTTTTAACCAACCACGAGCACAATTCACAAACTGCTTCCACCGGAATCCGCTTTCCGAATGTAGGTAGATAGTGGGCTCGTTTTCCCAACAAGGCTACCGATTCTTCCGAAACCAATTATAGTTCAGTTTATTTAGTTGATGTTGAACGACAGTGAATACAGAATATATTAATTTTATGTTACTGCTCCACTACATATAACTTAACATATTGACTGCACACAAACTGCTTGGATTTAATAGATATATGTAAAGGTAGTTTGGCTACCAGGGTCCCCAGTTATAATTATCTGCTAAACATTTTATAACAAGGCAGCTAAAGAGGAATCGTCGCTTTTGCAGTCGAGTAGGACGGTACGAAGCAACCTTGTCAACAGAATATACCAAAGCATTTTTGGAAATGATATGGCAAATGACTGAGCAGATTTCAGAAATCTTGACTGCAAAGAAGCTGGTACCATAGATATTAAAGAATAACATAGCATATACTAGAATAAACTATATATAAAGAACAGTAACAATTTAATATATTGTGGCATCTGATGCAAAAGAAGTCGAGCATATAAGGAACCCCTGAATACTGACTGTTACTAGTATTAATGTATAGTTTATTTGGCAAAAGACCATATTACGGGGTATTATGAAAAGAGAGAGAACAAGGGATACACAGGCACATACCGGAAGATGGCATCAAAGCATTTCTTCGCAGAGACACACATAATGAGAGTAGACATAAATCAGCGGAGACAATTGATGACGTCAGTAACTATTTTTTCCATCATTCCCACCGTTAGAGGATGAGAAAGCAAGTGTGATAGCTGAATATGTTGCACGGTTGTCTGTTCAATTACCAAATAAGTATTCTAGTTATAATCATAAACAAATGTATTTACGTTTATGAATGAAGATGTCCTGATAGAATTAAACTCCTCTCATTCTTGAGATTGAAAATTGTTTGGAGTGGTTCAAATTTGTGACACTACAAAAATATGGATATTCTAGAATATCCAGTTTGTTATGTTAATGAAATTTTACTCCAATAACGGTTACAAGAAGAAGTATATCAAAATGTGATTAATTCTCCCCTACCCGATGTAAAACAAGCATTTTTAACCACACACATTGTAACAGTTTCTGTCATAAAGTCTCTTATAACAATGTTTAATGTACTGTAGTAGAATTCAACTGAAGTCATGTTTTGGAACTGAGAAAATTGACCAAACCTACTAAAACATCGCCAACAAAAAACTCTGCTGGAGAATACAAGATTACAAACAAGCCCGGCTATTATCTCAATTATTCTCATTTCTATATATTGTGAATTTACTTCAAGTCGCAGAATATTTACATACGTTTGAAATAACGCTTGCAACCTGCAAGGTAATATATGAGGTTTATATTAATAAATGATATTATTTAGTTAATTTCTGAAGAAACATTAACACAATGATTTAATTTTATCAGCGAGCACTAACAATAATCCTTTTCTTCATTATCTGTCACGGCCATTCAATGTTATCATCAATAGCTTTCGTTCATGTTCTTCGGCATTAGATGAGGTAATGCTATTTCTAATCAGGTAATAGTTCAACTTTCAAGATTTGTTGCTGGATATATCTCCTTAATTCAGTGAATATATATTCTAATATTTTCATATTCAAATGCAATTATTTAGAAATAGTTGTATCTCTCTTTCAGATGTAACAAGTTTCATTGAAGTAATAATGAGAATGTTGAAACTATTACGTCATCGGTATCAACCTGAAACTGTTAGATATTTAAAATGTCAAACATGTTTCCAGCTGCTATCGTCGAAGGCTTGTATGAGATGGATTTATCTCACATGTCAACGATTACCAACGTTGATAAGGTCATAATTTGTTGTTGCTGAATCAGTCAAATTGCGTAGTAGACATTGACAAACAAGATATACATATATTCTTCTCTTTTATTCCTCATTTGCCTTTCAGAGTCGAGGGGAGATATAATTTGTGGTCTTTTACTCTTCTGTTCACCTCTGCTGATGTTATGATTCCTAGTGCTTCTAAAATGACGTCAATCCGTATGTTTCGAAGTTGGCCTTTTGGTCCGATGTTCTCGCAACGTTAATTGAAGACTAGTTGTGTTATGTTTTGATCTTTCTGCTTTATCACGAAGCTAAAACCATTTTATCTGTTGGTTCGTTATGTATTCTAAGACGTGTGTTATTTTTAGCTTTTTTTCTCAGTTCTTCATTGCTGATTGTATCTCTCAGGTTGTTACCTATCATTCGTCTAATACATTTCATATCAGTAGTGGTTACTTTATTATTGTTCTTGCTTCTAGGGTGCAGGACTGGCATTGGTAGCACAACGTTGGGATGAAGATTGTATTGTAGAGTGCTTATTTGGCATTAGATTTATTTCCTTGATAGACAATAATTGGGATAGCTGTCCAATGATTTGATAAGCTTTGTTGCTTCTTGAGTCTATCTTTGTTGTTTGTGAATTGTCGTTTGTCACTAGACTTCCCATGTATCAAAATCCCTCTACTTCTTTTAGTTTCTTGTTTTCTATAGTTGTATTGATGCTCTGTTTCTCTTTTTGCGACATTCATGTTTTCTGGGTCTTTTTTTATATTGATTGTCATGTTGTGTTTTGTGCCTGTGCCTGAGTATATTAAAGTGTTCTTGTAAGTCTTCTATTTTCCCATGTATTAGTGCGTAATTGTCTTCAAATAGAAGCTCGTTTATCTCCTCTGTCTCTTATGGGTTGGCTAACATGCATATGTGGTATGTAATAAACCGTTTGCGCATGAAAGTGAGAGAGTACACACCTCTATCTTTTGCATGATCTAACTTTCTAAGTGGTCTGTATAACTTGCTGCTGTTCTACTTGTGCAGCTGTTTGAAATCGGTTTGCTCTATGTGGATATATGATGCACACATACAATGCAAGTAATGGTCTAGTTTAGCGCCTTTCTATGAAACGAATGATCTCCCCTTATTAACTTCACGCTACTTATCCTTTTTGTGAGTGTAATTTTTTTTTTTTAATTAATTTTTTTACAACAAATAACAGGGCCCAATTTGAACTGAGAATAAAATTAAGCGCAAACATTACAGCTCCAAATTATAACGGTCAGTTTACGTTCATATACGTATCCTGGAGTTTGATATAGCGAATTGATTCTCAAAGAGTTATTGATATATTTGCAGGTCATCACCATTTCACTCCGAACATTCCCATAAGTGCTGAGATCGCCTCCTCAGCAAGTCCCGCAGTGTCCAGCGACTGACGACTCTAGTTTTGTGTTAGTTGATCAGTCTTCTTACGCGCCCACTAAGTTTCTCGTTTCTGGCTGTGCCTATCTTAACTCCCATCGCGTTCATGCGAAGGAATGACTTGGACTCATGGCCGTCGAAGTCTTGTGATTCGCATATTTAGATAGAAAGACATCACAATACGAGTGAGTAGCGATGATATTAACACACAGAACAAAACATAAAACCAAAACACCGTGAGTTCAAATATAAACAATCTATATAGATCTAGAAAACATATTTCAAACTAAGGATATATTAGATTAATGTAGGCTATGCTTATCTGTGTATCTTATTGATGTACTGGAACAGGACGATAATCGACAAGGTTGCCTACCTAAAAAAAAAAGCTTGAACAGAATATATGTTTATTTTTATTTGTGTTATTAGCCATAAAGAACTGCCCAGTAGATGCAACAACAGCAACGAAATGCATACATTGATAGGAACCAAACAATCACCAGTCTGTTTGTACAGGAATAATTCAGTCCCAATCACAACATGATTCAGTGGACTGCTAGAGAAGCATAAAAGTAAAACCAATCAGTAGAGTTATTGATTTATTAGCCGGTCATCTTCATTGCACTCCGAACGTATCCATAGATGTTCAGATCCCCTCCTCAGCAAGTCTCGAAGTCACGACTGACGACTCCAGTTCTGTGTTGCTTGATTACTCTTCTTACACGCCCATTAAGTTTCTCGTTTTTGGGCTGTGCCCATCTTAACTCCCATCTCTTTCAACCTCAGCTGCTACCACGTTGTTTCGCAAAAGGATGGCCTGTCTAAGGTTTCTTCTGTTGTAGAAACGATGACATCCAGGGACACTAACCGTCCTATCACTTAGAAGTATTTCTTGCAAAATCATTATATCGGCGCAGCACAATAGCTTATCAAAAATGGGACTTTGTCGATTTATAGATGCACAATTCCAATATGTAATGCGCACATACTTTAGGGCTAGCCTCCCACACTTTAACAATTTCAAACGACCTCTTTTAACTTTTCTAGTTGTCCTGCTTCGTTGTAGTCTTTTTGTCTTCATCTGAATACTTACTGTCGTCATGTTTGATATGTTCGCTGAACGTCGATGCTGTGGAACCCGTTTCCACGTTATAGACTGGCCTACTCCAGTCAGTCAGTTCTACGACACGTGGAGACACCATAGGTAATTGATTTAAGTCCTTTAGAAGCTCACATAAATAACAATACGCTTCGTTGACAACGATCTAATGAAGATACACCGTCATATTGGACGAACCATGCGCATCAAATCCAAACAGTAGAGATTGAGAGGGATCATATATGAGTAATCTGAACTAGAACAGTGGCAGTGTTAACTTACTGATCGTCAAAGGCGTGACAGTCACTTTGTTCGTTAGACCACCCGTTAAACAAAGAAGTAGTAGCAAGAGATGAAGAAGATGGGCGATAACATATATAAGGAATAATGATGGCACGACGAAGAGATGAAGTGGGATCATTATTAGAATGTAACACATGATGAAGGCTGGAAACAATAATTCCCACTTGAAACAACGTATACACATTGACCTTACACGTACTGACAATAAGACGGTGTTAAATGTACACATCCTCTCAACATTATATACTGTGTTGGTAAACTCCCCACTGGTTGTTTCTAATTCAGTACTATACTTGTGATTGGTTGTTTTTAATTCGTTACTGTACTTCTGAATAGTTGTTTATAATTCGTTACTCTAGTTCTGATTGGTTGTTTTTAATTCGTTACTAATCTATTGATTGGTTGTTTTTAATTCGTTAATAATCTTCTGATTGGTTATTTTTAATTCGATACTCTACTTCTGATACGTTGTTTTTAATTCGTTGCCCTTCTTCTGATTGGTTGTTTTTAATTCGTGACTAAACGTCTGATTGGTTGTCTTTAATTCGTTACTCTATTTCTGATTGGTTGTTTTTAATTCGTTACTCCACTTCTGAGGTGATTTTATGCAAAGACGCAATTGCTGGACATATAATATAAGATGCCGCCTACGTTTTCTTTGACTGGGGTTGAGCCATTTCCAAGTTCTAATTAATTGTATACATTATGCTCTTGGGTCGCTTCTCCGAAGAAACAATACGACAGCAATCACTGGAGCAATCACTGAACAAAATAATCAAACCGCATATCAACAAAATGGGCGTGGTCACCATTATTATTTTTTCTTTTTAATGTTGAAAGTGAATCTATACTTAAAATCTTACAAAATACTTACTTCACTTTTGTCTGTTCCATTTCTGAGTATCTAAATGAGAATACGTAAGATTTTAGTGAAGATGAAACAAAATGAGCATGTCAATGAAAACTAGTCATTACTATCATCAGCTGCTCAACTTCTATTGCAATAAAAGACAAAGAATAGTCATCACATTTTTGCCCTCATTTTGTTCAAGTAATCTCACTTCATATCATTCATATTGTTTTGAGTTTCCGTGCTCTTGTTATTTTTTTCTATCTGATATTTTTGCTTCAGATTCTGTGTGTTTTTATCTTTATCTTACTGTTTTTTTCAGGTCCTTATTTTTTTTTCCTTGTGGAAGATTGTCTTTTTGCTTTTTTGTTTCACTCTTTCATCACTCCCCAATCCTCATAACCTTCTTTTCTCTTCCGCTAATTTCCTTTCATGACATTTCATTGTACATAGTGACTGTTCTTTATTTAACTATATTTGGTTTTAACACTCCGATAAAGTGTTGGAAGCAGCAACAAGTAAGTCATTGACAGTAACTGCTAAAGCTTGGTATGCTGAGCAATTTAAATCATGGCTGATTCTATTAATAATATGTTTTTCTTTCTTTTCATTATTTATATTTGCTTTTTGCCACAATTTTTATTGAACTGGTGATTATTTGTCCATTTCTGACTAACTTCATTTAGCATTATCTTCCTAAATTTCAAATAAGGGAGGAGGGGAGGTGTGAATTTAAAACAAAAGCAGGACTACAAAAGCTGGATAGTATGTTCACAACATCTGCCTTGAGGAACTATGAATGTGTCCTAATCTATTTTAAAGCTGCATTAATTGCATATTTTCACTACAAACGTGACTTTGTTATGACTCTTGTCACTGTGTCAGGTTTATATATCTATTTCCTGTAATTTCAAATACACCCTCTCCATCTGTTATTGTAGCGGCTGTTGGTAATAGAGTGGAGTTTAACTGTGTCTGTTCTATTGTCTGATCAAACCAATACACCTGTTGCTTCCTCTTTAATTTCTTCTGATGTGTTATTTCTATTTTCTGAATTCTTCAATCACAATTCTTAGAATGACAACATCATCTATCTAGTACACACTTTTGCGGTCGTAATTTGTGTACTGATTGGTTTGTATCCTCGAATCCAAGTCTGATACTCTAACTTTAGAATAAAGAACGCTTTGAAAAGTTTTATTTGCATTGTTTTCCTTCATTTGAGATTTCCTCTTCTAATGAAGTCCCCCACCCCCTCCAAAAAATGGCTATTGTTTCCTATTGATGTTTCATTGAAACTGGTTTTTGTTGTTGTTGTTGTTATTGACCTCTTTGAGAATGTCGTAGTGGGTCTTTTTAGCTGTCCAAGGGGTACTGTCAATACTCTTCTGAGAATTCCCATCTCTGCGGCTTATAATTGTCTTTTTATTTTCTGTCTATTGTGCATGACTCGCTTTCAGGTCACGTTCGGCTATGTATAGCACTTATGAACTATCTTTCTCACTTTTTTGACATAGACCCTGTTACAAAAGACGTTTCACTTTTCTGAAATGTTATTTTGTCCTGAGCTATTCTGTTTTTTATTTGTGTGTTGCAATTTACATCTGATGTAATTAGTGTGTCCACGTACTTCATACGTTGCACTTGTTTCAGATTTGTCCCGTTTATTTTCATGTTATATTTATGCTGATGTTTGTTTCATCAATATGGCCATTACTTTTGTTTTCTTACTATTCACACAGAAACATAGTTTTGCTTTCATTTACTAAAATGTTCATTTGTGTCTATCTTATATAAAATATGGAAAATAATAACAGAAAAAAGCATAAGGGGTTTAACAAGACTTTAGGACTATGCTGTAAACGGCTTTACTTACTTGAGCATATCTGCAACGCTGAAAGATAGGAGCCAATGATATTCATTTCATAGTGAGAGATCCCCATTACTATGTCTATGATTGCCATTTATCATGAACAGACGGGGATCACATCAATTCAAGTTTAACACATTTCATCATAGTTTCTTTACTAATCGCTCACATTCTTCACATATAATACATGCATGTTTTTCGTTCTGATTTCAACTCTTGGCTATGATCTTATGTGTCTGTGCTCAACGTCTATACAATATATTATGTTTTTGCTACGATAGCTATGAAACATCTTGAAACCTCGATGGCTGAGTGGTTTAATCGCTGGCTACTGATCAGAAGAGCTCAAGTCGATGACCAGATTTGATGAATTTATTTTGGACCGATACGGTTTAGTGGTTATCCTGCTTTTACGAATTGATACCTGCAACTTTTCTTTCTGAGTACGGGCGGTCTAGTTTGATACCGACCAAAATCTCCAAAAAATGTTAGTTATTGAAATATATAGACAATTACACTATATGAGTGCTCCGTGTGTGCTATAAATGTGTTGTCAGTTTTAATTAATCACATGCCACTGACAGCAATATTTGTGGAGCCAGGCACATTCTTATATACCTGAATGTATCACATAATAGCCATACATACGTTTTATATACGAATTAAAGCAAATGCGCAAATCAGCTAAAGCAGCAATAATACAAAGTTGTAATTGTAAGATGATATTTACAAAGCACCATGTATTACCATCGTGTACCTTGTTTGTGAAAGACCGATTACTTTTTTTGACATTTCAGTGAGTTCGTTGTTAATGTTTCATCAACACAGCTCACATTTGTCCAAACGTTTATTTTAATACCGGCAAATGCACTCGTTGAATGAGCCCACTTTGTGCACATATCTGCCCTTGTCGAATCATCACACTTTGTCCACATTTCTTTTTGACACTCCGGCTGCTACATTTCTGAGGGTGAATATTTCATCTGCACTACTCATATTTGCCATACCCTTATACCCAATTCTACTACTTTGGTGATTGTGTGCAAATATCCTGCAAGCAAATAGACTGAATAATACTTGCCCACTACCCGGAAGGGGAGCCACGATAGCTCTGTGGTTAGTGAACTGGACTACAAAGGACATGAGGTCGAGTTCGATCCTGATCGACGGCTTCCAGTTCACCCAGCCTTAAAATGTGTAAAAAAATATGCCAAAGGTTTGAAAAAAATTATGGTCACTATCACCAGATTCTCTATACACAACTTGGCTTGACCTGGCTGTTTACGTTTTTACTTGTTACCTGGAAGACGAATGACGGCTTGGTTGTTAAAATTACTAGCGAACATTTATTCTCCCCAATTTTATGTAGGATTGAACAAAGCGGGAAACATTATATTTATTGATAGCTTGAACGACACGTGACCATCAAATCTAGATCATCCGATTTTAGAAATACAATGATGGAATTGGCAATGATTAACAAAGATCAAAATACACTAGTTACTGTTTTTTTTTTTTCTGAAAGAAAAGTGCAATTTAATCTAATCTAAATTTTTTCTTAACAAATGCAAAATAAACTTTAGCGTGGGTGCGAATAAAGCGATCATTGTACTATATTTTAGGATATGAAATAAGCGAACCAATCAATGAATAAAAAATAAATAAATAAACGAGGAACACAAAAGTCGGATTCACTTCGGGGAATTGGGTTAAAGCTTGTAGGCGATTTTCATAAAATTCCTTATTGATCAACATCATCAAGTACCGGGTCAGCTGGCGTAGGTGATCATGTCTCTCCACAACTTTCGATCTCGTCAGTTATTTATCATTTCTGTTGTTGGCCATCTGCCGAGCCATTCTCTTAAGCTGTCTGGTATTTTTTTTCTCTTTGCTTCTCTCTATCTCTTCGTCCATCGATTTTTCCGGTTGTTACAATATATTCCACTTGTTCTCTTCTCATTACATGGCAACAACATGATGATTGTTTCTTCCTAATATTTCATGATTGTACAAATAAGTTATGGCGGTGGTATTATGTTGCCTTCTGACGCTGTGTTTATGGTTGGCTCCGCTAGCCTTTGATAAAAAGTTTCACTCACAAGGCAGTGGGGTTTATTTTACTTCGGGTTACCCTCCCTTTGCCTTTTACTCTCCCGAGCTTACCTGCAAGGCAGCAGGGCAGCCACAGGTTGTACTGTTTACTGCATGGAGTAGCAGGTAAAATTACCTGACCTGACATCAATGCCTTATTGATAGCATCGCATAAAATGAATCAAATCTTCGGTGACAGTCTAGTTTTGCGGGGCATGTTTTTTATGTTGTTTTTTTTCTTAGAACGATTGGATTCGCTCTTAACCGTACACATTATTATGAAACACATATAAATTGGCTCTCTCGAGACCTATGATCATTGGACATTCCTCTTACAATAGAGGGAGAGCAGACCAGTAATGGGCCAATGTAAAAAAGTGTCGGTTACTCGATGATCACACATCAAGAATATGTAGGTTCACATGATGCAATCAAACAACTTAAAAGACAAGACATCTCTGTGGGTCCTGAAACGGATACAAGGTCAGATTACAATTTCTCTGCGATCAGGAATCAGAGTAGGACTCCAGACTCTCGCACGAAGACAGCTGTCTGTTTAAGCCTGTTATATCCAATCCGCTTGAATACATGTTAAAACGTTCTCTGTGTTCTGCGCCAGTGTCCCAGTGCGTCCTATTTCAGCCATCATTTTGTTCAGGTTTGCTTTCCTTATCATTTCATTGCCCCTAATCTTCCTGCAAGCAGCAGATGATCTTTTCTGTAGGGGGATTCTGCCCTTAGATGGTCGGCCCTCCCAGGTTTACGAGCACCATCTGCACCATCACTAGAGGTGACTAACACAGACATGCGACTTGTAATATGAGGAAACTGCAACAAGGAACACTTTTCATGCACTTTCTGCAACGATCGAGAGGACGTGGACTAGATCCGCCATCTTGGAGACGGAACAGTCTCACAATTTAAATAAGCGTAAAGCGTTGCATAAACAAAATGGAAGACACTACCGTCACTATTTGGAGAAAGTGAGTCATTTGTTAAGTCGCTATCGCTACATATCGGACAGACCCAATAATTTTTCAGAGCTTGATGGGCAAACTAATGTTGGCAGAAGTTCCAAGGCTTATTCTGAATTTGGACTGCGGAAACATTGAGAGCACAACCACAGACAGAGCTGTGTGCCAAACAAAACGTGGAAAACAAAGTAATGAAGTCGGAATGCAAGATCAACGTCGGGAAACTGAAACGTCTTTTACTGATGTTCATTCTTTAGCAGCTGCCTTTCTGAGAGAGTACCCGCTGTGAAGGTGAATGTCATCAGATGTTAACACTTCGGTGATATTAACGTACATACAATGTTAACGGTTTTCAGAGCAGCAGTTTCCGTCAGATTTGATCTAGCATGTGAAACATGAAGTGTGTAAAGAAGTCACAGGATAAAGCTATATCTGTCTCACGGAACCTGTCTTGGGAAGCTTATGGACGTAAAGCGACGAGACACGTTGTACGCTGTTATCACCAGCATAACCATAATTCTTGTGCAGGTCCAGACCCGCTGGACAGGTTATATAATATAATTAGTACAGTATATAGTATAGTATATAGAATAGTATTTAGTATAGAATAGTATATTTCATATTGTCTCAACTTTAGGTTCACATTGTGTGTCATGTAAAAGGCACAGTAGAAAACGGAGACATAATAGAATGGTCGTAGAAAACAAAAATGTCTTCTATTACAAGTTGTAATTGCCATTACGATTGAGGCTCAACAACCATATACTTACGGACTGAGACCAATTTAACAGATGGATACAATTAGTGATCTTTTCCTTCTTTGATGGATGAACAACAGCGAGCAAGCGGGAATCCCTAACACGCAACAAATGTTAACGAATGTTTCTTCTTAACTCTATTAATTAAGACACCCATGTAAGCATGGGAATCCACGGGGTGTAATGATCAAGCAGATTACTAATCAAAGAGACAAAACTCAAATCCAAATAATAAAATAAGTCAAGCTTAATATGGGAAGCAATTTCTTTTCAGTGCCTCGGTGACTATTTTCTGAAAACAACATCACTGTGTGTTGCGTCAGTGTATAGCCAGGAGATATAATGCGCTGATACACATTCTGCAACTTCTGTACGGGTTTGATGATGAAGATTTTTATTTTTGAAATGTTTTTGTTTAGTTTTGTTTTGCTTTTGAATATTGCACTTTGCCACTTACTTGTATCGTGTTTGCAGTTTGAATCATCGACAGCTTTAGAAAACGTAAGCATGAATAAACGGTAGCAACACCAAGCATTCGTGGCAGTGTGATCGTCATAGTAAAAATGAATGAAAGCAACCGGCTTTAAACAAATCTCATCAGTTTGTGAAGTTGTGTACTGGTGCAAAACAGATAAGAAGCTATATCCACTGTTTCATTAGTTCATTACATGTTTCGTGCCATAGATTTTAGAAGCAGTGATCTCTGCAATATGTGCCATTTTGGCACGGAAGGTTTCTGTTTTTGAGATTGTGGTTCTACCCTATGTACCGTCTTCAACTCGAAAGGACAATAGATAGATAGAAATGTTTCGTGTAATGTAAGATTGAAAATAGAAATGGTAAGTATCAAATATGTGAATACAATTTTACCAATCGGGTAACAACGTGCTCACGTTTAATTGTTGTCTTAACAAACGAAACAATCAAATATTACTCAACATCGTTTTAAAATTTGAACAGACTTGATATTTTTGAACCGGTGCTTTAAACAAATAATCCCAGTTTTTCACTTTTATTGGCATAAAACAAAACTCTTTTGTTTACAAATAATGACCAATGAATACTTTCAACGAAAATTAGATGATACAAACATATGATACAAACAGATGATACAAACAAATGATACAAACAAATGATACAAACAGATAATACAGACATATATTTTACAAATAGATGATAGAAACAGATGATACAGTTACGTTAAGAAAATATTGTTGGATCTTGGTTATCAAGCGGCATGTGATCACCTCATGCTTTAGTGCAAACATCAACAGGCGGCTTGCATGCAGCGTTTGCACATTTACACCACAAACTAAATATGTTCAGGCTTATCCACCCAAACAAGCTCCAGTTTATTGTTGCTTTAAAAGGACGTACTAGAAGGTCAACTGTGCCCTTATGATCATAAACAACTGTTAACATGTTTAGCTGTAGTTGTCATATGTGTAAGACGTTCGGACCACATATACTCACAGAATGTGTTAGTTCGTTAATCTGAAAGAGGAAATACAAGGTTGGTGTTAAAAAAATATATATATTTTGGCTACTCCACAAAGATAAAGTAGAACTCAGTAAAACGTGAGATTATGTTTTAATGTGTGGAATAAGGTAATAAATATGATAAACATTGTGATTATTGCAGATTTGGAAAAATGCGACGAAATTACACAAAACAAGTGTTATACTTATTCAGTAACTGAAAGCCTTCTAATGAGAAACAAGAAAGCAAAATATAGGGGTTCGTGTCTTGAGCAGAATGAAAACAGACAAGCAACATCACGTGGAAATGGTATTCGTGAAATAACAAGTCATCTGACCAAGCTCATGTGATATACAAAATGTGTGATGTTTGTTCGCGACGAATCTACTGCAGACACAAGACAAATCAATATAGTAATACCAGCTAATCGGATACTTCGGGACACCTTATGGAAGTGAGAATTAAAGTGGGCTGGGCCCAGAATAACGGCTCAGCATAATTGTTTAAATGGTGTTCCTGAAAACGATGGCTATACAGTTTAATCCAAACACGGTTTTAGTCAGTTCTGAAACCCTGCTAAGTGAACCAAATATGGCGTGCTCTAACTCGCTCTTCTATTGTAAACTATTTACAGTTCAGTCGTCTTGTCTACCGTGATCGTAACCTCCGGGACATGCCTGTCAGATTTCCTGTCCACCCAGGCATTATCTTGACATTATCTATGCCATCTTATGCAAACGATGTAAGTTGACCCGACGAGTCAGTTCTCCGTCTTGTGTGCAAGTGCCGTGAAAATATGTGTGACATCATTCGCGATGCAGCCACCCCTGTAGCATCCCACTTCAACTCTCAGGGCTGTCAGGGTAAGGCGGATGTCCTAGTTACTGGCCTGCTGTCATGTCCTTCTGATTGCCACAGTCGACTCACTTTACATAATAGCCATATCGCCCGTAAAGGTTACCACACCCCACGGGGCATCAGTATACCCCTGTCCAATGGGTAACCCCTCTATTCACCGCTCTTCTCTTTCTTTCACTCCCTACACTCTCCTTTTTCCCACCCGCCTCTCCTCTCCTGTTCCTCCTTTTCTCTGGTTCTGCCCCCCCCCCCCATCATTAGACAAGTCTACCTCGGGCCAATGTCTGTATCTCTACTACGTATATCGATAATCCCTTATCACGCATCACTTACAACTACGGTATATATGTGTGGCCGGCTCGTTTGACTTCTACACCTTCACTATCTCTCATCTTTAAAAACTGATTTTTGACAATAGCAACAAGAAAAAGAGATACTAAATATTATGTAGAGCCAGTCTTAAGATATGGATGTGAATCATGGACAATAGGACAACAGAACAACAGACAAGAAAATCACTGGAGTCTGTAGAAATGTGGTTTTACAAAAGAATGTTGAGAATACCATGGACAGCTAAGACAAGTAATGAAACCGTTCTGAAAGAGGCCAAAGCAAAAAGAGAGCTAATTTCCAATAATAGGAAGAAGCATTCATCATAGGTTGGCCATGTAATGAGAAGAGAACAGTTGGAATATATTGTAACATCTAGGAAAATTGAGGGACGAAGAGATAGAGTGAAAGAGATAAGATACCAGACAGCTTAAGAGAATGGCTTGGCAGAAGGTCAACAACAGAAATGATAAATAACTGTCGTGATTGAAAGTTGTGGAGAGACATGATCACCTACGCCAGCAGGCTCGGTACTTGATGATGATGGTGATCTCTTATCAGTACCTGCCCCTCATTTCAGCCCACTCATCGCTAGGGTAAGTCCGCTATGTTGGCTTATTCTATTTTCACACACATGGACCTTCTGTATTTTGCCCTTTCACGCCTGGCTGTATCACAGCCCGTTTGACCTCTAGCTAACCACGTGACTATTTATAACCACGGAACTAGTAGATTCTTTCTCAGGCATTTGACTGCCATCTCTCACTCAGAGTTGACGAATCCTCCATGCAGCTAATTCTCATGTTTATATATTACCGTTCTCTAGATATACGTATTATTCAATATTTCCACATTTCACCTATCCTCCAAGATGTATCACACATTTCTCTCGTTTCATCATCTCATCTCTTATCCCCCACCCCCAAATTCACATTGCTCTTCTCATGTATGTGTACTGGGGACAATCCTGTAGAACATGTTTTGTAGTCATATTGTCAAGTGTACAGTGGCATAGGCTGGTTGTACCTATTTTGAATTTGGTGAACATGTGATTTCTCATTCTATTGTGGCCAGTGCGTAGGCGAAGTATGATGACTTGATCCCTCCTTGATAATTTATGGTATCTGTCCCTCTCGTTATGCTTTGGGTGTTCTCGTTTCCACTTTTCATGGAACTGACCCTTGAGGATGGATTTGGCTTCATCATAACTGAGCGGATGGTTTTCTTGTGGTAATCTCCCTCCCTCTTTAGCTAATTTGTCTGCGCGTTCGTTCCCTTGTATATTACAGTGTGATGGTATCCATTGAATGACTAATCTCTGGAAGTTATTGCATAGTTGGTCCAGGGTTGTTCTCAAATCATCGAGTTCATTGTTCTTGGGGCTTTTTAGAGCTGATAATAATGACAGTGCATCAGTCAGAAGCACCAATTTGTTGTACATGTTATTGTTGTGTTGAGTAGTCAGTGTGGCAGCATCTCTGATGGCCTCAGTTTATGCTTTAAAGTTGTTTGATAATTTTCCAGTAGCTATTGACTTGGTGATCTCGTCCTGATTATTCAGCACAAGAACACACCTCCCCCTCCATTTCTGGTGGCATTTGTAGCAGAGCCGTCTGTGTATATGTGGTACCAAGAGTCATGTGGGTAGGTATCGTGTATGTGTTTTTCTGCTACGTGTTTTCTTTCTGTGTCTGATTGGGTGCCTTTTTTCATGATTCCTGTTATATTTTCCTTAAGTTCTGGTATTTTATGCTTTCTATGGGGAGAAATTCGAGAATTAACGTCCTACGAATAAGTTGGCATAAATATACACATTTTTACCTAAATATATCTATTTAGTATTGGCTTAGAATGAAATTTAAAAGTTGTCATAGATTATTGTGATGTACTCATGTAAATAGCCCACATTTCAATTCTAGGCCCTAATACTTACTATTTCAGAGGCGAACCAGCCATCCATTGCCTGAGATAAAGAAAAAACAATTAATTTTGTTCGCTAAAAATAAACTAAAATACGCCTTTGAATGCATTAAAACGCGTTGCTAACATAGAATATAGAAATATCGTTGCTAAAATCTACTTTAAAAAATCATATATAATAGACAAGTCAATTATACATCTCCATAGTGTATTGGGTCCTTTAAACACAAAGTGCAGGCACTGTGTTATTAACATTTTTTGTCTGATAACTACCATATGCATACCGTTCTTGTTCCGGCTCAGGAAGATATGAAGATGAGAGTTAGTGGTTGTGGACGTTCATCTTGGCCGCATCCTTCTCTAATAAGTGATTTTCTGTTGTAAATTGGGTAACTAACACATAACGTTGAACAAATGTGAATAAATGCAATTAATATTTCCAACAGAGAGAAATAAACAAAATAAAGAGATTACATATTCATAGCCGTTTCCAATATACAAAATGCACTCACAACGTTTATTTCAGTTTTAAGCTGTAAGAAACAACAACATGATATATTTATATAGTTATAAGATACATCATTGCTCCATAAATGCAGGTTTATCATAATCAATAGTAGATCTTATGTTTATACTTTACTTCAACTAATGTAATTCAGTTTCCTGCGTTATCCTGATTTCGCCTCTTGCACCCTGACATAATTTCCATAGGTCATTCAGGGCGCACACACTATCCATATGTCTGCACGTTGACACACATCTAAATGAGTTATGATCATTTTTTCCGTCTAGTATTTACCATCCTTTTCATTACTTATTTACCATATTCTTCTCTTTCGCCATGGATATTTCAGTACTACCGTATTCACCTTTAACAACTTCCCCCTGTCTGCCTTATAACTACCTCTTTCATATACACTACCATGTCATCCTACTACTTAGATTGTACCCCTTGGGGCCGTCTCATATAAACCATATTACTCATGATGTAACCCTTGGTGCAGCCAGCCTCCACTCTTTGTTCTGAACGTTGTCAATACTGGCGGACTCCCACGTTGTGTTCTCAGTTCCTTATCTAATACCCGACTCTTCTTATTCGTATCACAACTTCAGGATTTACACCCTTGGCCAGCACATTTTCTCTTTCCTCCCTTTTTCCCCGATACGGTGGCCCGTTTCTCCTCTTACCTTCTCTCTTATTTACAGCTGTCGTCAAGTTTAGTGCAGATCGGTCCACAAGCTTCCAACTAAGCTTTGTTACATGACATTTAAACTGCACAATGCGGTTAATTTCTACTTTTAATTAATGATTTTCCTGTACCATAGTGCTGTATCTTCTCCTTTTGTTTCACTTTCTATCCTAGATCCACTAGTTTTGGATGCTCTAGAATATGTAGTTTAGTTATTCTTCATTTCTTTGTCAGTTTCTGTGTTCGTATTTTTTGAAGGCCAAAAATAGGCCGAAACGTTATGATTTTGTTCTTCATTCGTAAAGCTGTCACCATACTTCTAAGCATATACGTTACACCCCATCACTTGTTCCTTGCTAACAGTTTTACCACAGCACTGCATATATGTGCCTGATCCCCACATTGTGTATTTATGCATTTTTATTTATAAACACAAATGTAAAATTATTTCAAGGTAGCTAACCCAGAAATGTACTAGCAGAACTAACCTTTACATGTAATACTACAATTAGATAAGTGCTTATAACATTGTGTTTACCAAACTTGATACGGAGAAAACAAACGTGACAACAAACATTCAAAAACACAGAATAATGGAAAATAAATAGATAACCTATTTATGTTAATCCCCCATCTGCTAGATTCTCGTACACTGACCTGCTTTGGTATATTCTTCTAAAACGGTTATGCTTAATTCGTAGTGTCACTATCTTTATATCAGTGAAACCCTCACGCATTGATTCATTATACCCAGCTTGCCCATTAAACTATTAGTTTTATCTTCGCTGCAATATCGCTGCCATCTTTACTTATTTCAGACATACATGATGGTCGCGTCTACGCATGGCCATATTTATAGACGTGTTTCACAAGTCAGCAAAGGGACATCACTGAGACGATACACATGCAGTAAAACTATCACCTGGGAGAGAGTGGAATTCTAATATTGGCTGGCGAAGTATCAGTTTGGTCCTTAAATGTTTGGGACATATACGTCTCACAGTTCACAGTCGCGAACGTTCTATTTACTTACTCCCTTTAGCAACAGGTAAATCTGAAAGATAATGCATGGCATTATAGTTTATAAATGATCTTTCTATACATAGTTTTCTACTATTATTCCCAATTGCTTATTTTTACAAAGAGCTCATAAATTCGTTTTGTTTTATGCCAACAGTTTCTTATACTCCATAATTTGTACAAAGTAAAAGTTTACCATTATGGATTTTGTCTTTAGCAAGTACGTATCAAAAGGGCTTTCTATTCAACATAATGGACCAAGATACATGAAGCATATGATCCAATAAAAACGCAACAACTTCGCTCTTTACGTGTCAGTAAAATTAAGCCATTGCGTCATCATCGAGCACATGTCTCCTAGTGTAAATGGTCATGACTCTCCACAACGTTTTATCTCCACTGCTGTATTTTAACAATGTAATTGGCCTAATGTTACTAAAGTCTACTAAATTGTCTCGCGTCATTCCGTTCTACGTCCATTAACCTCAGTTTCCCTTTCTTAAATTATCTCGATTTGGTTCATTTTACAGTCTCCACCATGTTCATTGTGATAGAAGCAGCAACAACGTCGATTTAATTGCTCGTTACACAAAACAGGAACTATAAAACGTAAGTGACGGACTTGCAAAGTGTCTTACGAACGACCGAAACTTTGCATCTTCTGCATGTCTGACAGGGTAGTGGTTTGAATATGGAAGCCATCAGAACACGATGGATTTCACAATAATGAAATAGCGAATATACTCGCTGACAATGCTAGCCTGACGCTGGACATTGAGAACATCGACAATTGTGTTCTTAATCTGTAAAGGAAGTTGAATTAATATGAATCTGACAAGGACGTTTAAGTGATTGATGCGTTTGAGGTTAAACATGGATCATTTTCAATCCGATTTTAAAAATTAAAAATAGATCTCGCCATACATATTGAATAAATCAGAAGATAGTACAATCCATGTCCATACTCTTTTTCGTGTTCAATTTTTTTATTTCACCCAAAAATTAAAAGTATATATATACTTACTTCCTTTGTTATTTCCGCCTGCAAGAAAATAAAATATAAGTGAGGTATTAAATCTAGCACTTTCAAACATTAACTCTAAAATTAAATCTCCATTAAAACGTGTCATATTTATACTTTCTGTCGAACAAGTGGATATAAAAATTAAAGGAATAGACCTGGAGACAGTTCAGAGCTACAACTAATTTGGACATACTATAACCAGTGATGGAAAATGTAAAACTAAAATAAACAAAATAATAGGAATGGCAAAAAGTAATTTTAATGCCATGCAACGTACACTAACATTAGCACAAATAACACTAGGGCTAAAACTAAGAATAACAAAATGTTATATCTTCTCAAAATTCTGTATGGTGCAGATACATGGACACTAGACAAGAAAACATAACAGAAAATTGAAGCCTTTGAAATGTGGATTTATAGCAGAATGGGTAGAATTGGATGGAAAGAAAAGAGAACAGATGATGATGTTTTAAACCAACTAAAAATTAAAAGAGAACTACTAAATACAATTAGATCAAGACAAATACACATTTTTGGGACAAGTTGAAAGACACAACAGACTACTAAGTAATATTTGAAGGAAAAATGCAGGGTACTAGAGGCAGAGGCAGACCAAGACTAACATGGATGAGTAACATCAAAAGATGGACAAGACAGCCTATGACAACCTGAACCATCAATGCAAGAGGCAGAGCAGAGTTGCGTTCCGCGCAGTCAACCTCCCATGCGGAGAGGGCACTGGATGTTGATGATGATGGGTCTCAACTTGTACAAGGGACAATTGATTTTAACGTTTGGGAACCTTCCACATGTTGCTATAACTGGTGATGACAAGAATTTCGTCGCTTAGTTCGTGAATGTTTTTTTTTGTTTTTTACATTTAACAGTATCTCGATTATTTTGACAACAAAGTTAGGACATGTTTGTCTACCATAGCTCAATAATAAAACGGTACTTTCTATGATTGTACGGTCATGTTTTCCTGTTAGCACACTACAGTAGACTGTGAAAATGTACACCCATTTCTACATACTAAATCGTACCGGTGGGAGCCGAGATAGCTCAGTGGTTAGTGAACTGGACTACAAAGGATAAGAGGTAGGGTTGGATCCCAACCGATGGCTCCCGTTCACCCAGCCTTTAATGGGTACTGGATGTTTTTTCTGGGAAAGTAAAGCGGCACTGGCGTAATACCGACCACATTACCGCAAAATCCATGTGCTGAAGGTCTGTAAAATGTATGGTCATTAAAAACATATTCCAAATGTCACTTGGCGTGTCGGGGGCACTTCATTTATTTTTTTTTTCATGTTACCGGTCGATAACAGACGCTACAACCTGTTAGTGTCAGGTCAATTGTGTTTGTTATCTATGACATTTGATGTTGCGGACTGTGGCTGTCAAGTTATGATTGCCTGTTACCTATGACAGTTGACGGTGAGGACTGTGATTGTTAAGTCTGATTCTGTTGCTAATGAACTGCTCGTAGATTGCATACTCGCATGTGAGAAATAGAGAAACGCAATTGATAGCGGCTGTATTTATCTTTCTTCAGTTGTATCACTAAACGAGATCGCATGGTTCTTTCCGAGAGTTTCTATTCTTCAGATTGTATCACATCATCGCATATTAATAAGTGCTAGTCGAACAAAGTCGTGTTAGCGATGGGAGATTTCAATGGAATGCTTCCTAAACGCACCAATGAGAGCATATATATATATATATATATATATATATATATATATATATATATATACATATATATATATATATATATATATATATATATATATATATATATATATATATATATATTTGGATACGATGGCGTTAAAATAGCTGAAGCTAAAAACAAAAATGGAAGCAGACTACTGAAAATATGTAATCAAAATGATGTATTTATCACCAACACATTCTTCAAACACAGAGAGTAGCAATTAAACACCAGGTACAAATGGAATACCACAACATGCAGAAGCCATATAGATTTTATACTAACACGAAAACGGACTAAGAAAATAGTAACCGACAGCAGAGCAATCCTTAATGTTAAAGTATACACGGACCAGAAAATGGTTATGATTACACCCAGACAGCAAAAAACAAGGAGAATAAATGAAAACAAAAACAAAACAGAAGCAAAAAGAACATACAATAAAAAATCAAGAATCAAGGAAAACCCTAGAATGAAAACTAAAAGAGCAATTCAAGATACTGCCTAACAAAGTAAACACAGTAGAAGAAAGTTGGAAACAAATTAAGAAAACAGTAACCACGATCTCTAAAACAGTATGTGGTACAAAGCTAAGGACACAGGAAGGAAAATAGAGCAGCCTGTGGTGAACGAAGCAATTAGAGAAGTAATTAAAGAAAAAAAGAAATTGTTTTAAAATAGGACGGAGAATAAGAATCAAGAAAAATATGAAACATATGCCTTAGTTCGAAAATGAGTTAAAATGTTGATCAAAGAAGCTAAACAAAAGAATTGAACAGAATTAAAAAAAAACATATGAGCAGGGACATCGAAACAGCCACAAGAAATCTCTACAAAGCAGTAAAAGTCACTAGAGCCAGAATGACAAAGATGGACAGACAATATTAAATAAACAACATAAGCAACCGAATATTTTGAAGAAAGCTTTTGAACATAATATTTTGAAGAACTATTAAACATGTCATCAACTATCAATCAGGCCACAAAAATCACGCAAGAATGCATTAATACTGAACCCAACATCATGAAAGAGGAAATCGAAGAAGTATTAAAATATGCACCAAGGAATAAAGCACCGGGGATAGATAACACGCCTATAGAAATAATAGCAGCAGCATCAGAAACAGGAGTGACACCACCGCACAGAATATTCAATGCAGAATGACACCAATAAAAGCCACATAAAACTGGCAACAGGCAATCATCGTACCAGTATGGAAAAAGAAATGAAGCAAAAGAGACTGCAATCAATACAGAGGTGTATCTCTTCTTAGCCATGTAGGAAAGTTATACGCCAAGATCATGGAAAAAAGGCTGAGACCAATAATAGAACTATAGTTAAGCGATTCTCAAATGGGTTTCCGAAAAAAACAACAACAGAGGATGTGCTGCATTTGCATTTGATTTTTTAAATTTTACTTAGGACTTAAGAAACAAAAACTAAAAGGTACATAGTAAAGAGTCACAATTTAAAATAACCAAAATAATAGTAAACCATTTTGTTTAATACCTACATGAAAATAAGCAAAATGTTTAATACATAAATGACCATAAATAATATTACGTAATAACTATATTTCAATACATCACATTGTTTAATAACCAAAAGGCATTAAACCACATTGTATAATGACTAAAGGGCAATAGACCCCATTGTCAACAAACAAATGTCATTAAACAAAATTGGTTAATAACCAAATGACAATAAGCAACATTGTTTTATAACCAAATGGTAATAAGCCACAATGTTTAATAACCAAATGACAATAAACCACATTGGTTAATAACCAATTGTCAATAAAATCGATCTCTCAATCTATCCAACCACCCAACCACCCATCCATCCATCCATCCATCCATCCAACCATCCATTCCTCCATCCATTCCTCCATCCATCCATCCATCTATCTATCTATCTATCTATCTATCTATCTATCTATCTATCTATCTATCTATCTATCTATCTATCTATCTATCTATCTATCTATCTATCTATCTATCTATCTATCTATCTATCTATCTATCTATCTATCTATCTATCTATCTATCTATCTATCTATCTATCTATCTATCTATCTACCTACCTACCTACCTACCTATCTATCTATCTATCTATCTATCTATCTATCTATCTATCTATCTATCTATCTATCTATCTATCTATCTATCTATCTATCTATCTATCTATCTATCTATCTATCTATCTATCTATCTATCTATCTATCTATCTATCTATCTATCTATCTGTCTGTCTGTCTGTCTGTCTGTCTGTCTGTCTGTCTGTCTGTCTATCTATCTATCTATCTATCTATCATAGTTACATCTACCTATCTACCTATCTATCTATCTATCTATCTATCTATCTATCTATCTATCTATCTATCTATCTATCTATCTATCTATCTATCTATCTATCTATCTATCTATCTATCTATCTATCTATCTATCTATCTATCTATCTATCTATCTATCTATCTATCTATCTATCTATCTATCTATCTATCTATCTATCTATCTATCTATCTATCTATCTATCTATCTATCTATCTATCTATCTATCTATCTATCTATCTATCTATCTATCTATCTGTCTGTCTGTCTATCTATCTATCTATCTATCTATCTATCTATCTATCTATCTATCTATCTATCTATCTATCTATCTATCTATCTATCTATCTATCTATCTATATATCTATCTACATATATATATATATATATGTGTGTCTTTCTGTCTGTCTGTCTATCTGCCTGTCTGTCTGTCCATCTTTCTATTGATCTTTTCTAGCCATGGCCGACCCATAGGACATGGATTCATATCATCTTTCTCTAAATTTTCTTCCTAAAAGTGTCATTCCTTGCAAAAAACTCTTATCAAATGTTCTCCATGTATCTATGGCATGTGTAAACATCTCAACCTGATTGAGGGAGCCGATTCCTGCTGCCTTTGCCTCTCTGATCAATGTTCAATGTTTTCCGTATTTCTCTTGCCTCTTTTCGTCCTCTTTGTTGTTTCCCACATGAAGGCGGGCTTGTTTTGTTATTTGGCTAATATATTTTCGCATCACATGTTTAACGTATATCCCTCGTCTTGTTTTGATTACTGATGATACTAGTGTTTGATTGGCGATTTCACTCATTTCAGACCTTGTTTTGAATTCGCCCCATGTTATAACAAGAATTTTCCTTTAGACATTTATTTTCAAATGCATCACACTATGTTTCTATGTCTCTTGTTGTTTTCCAGCTCTCGCATGCATGCTTAAGGGTAAATAGTACGTTTGATTTAAATAGTTTAAGTTTTGTTTTTGTACTGATGAGTTTCGATTTCCACAACTCAAAGCTTCTAAAAGACATTGCTTCTGTAGCTATTCTGATTCTAATTTATTTACTTTTATTCATTTCCCGATCAATGTGGCTTCCAAGATAGACAAACTGATTAATATCTTCCACCTTTTTGTTTTCCATGTATATCCTTTCATATGTTTGAATTAATCTCTTCATGGTTTTAGTCTTTTCATAATTGTTCTCAAGCCCAATTTTGCCGAGTATTGGTGATAGTTCATTTGTGCATTCTTGCACCGTCTTTATCTGGCTACTGATGAGTTTTATGTCATCAACAAAGTCGAGGTCCTCCAACAAGCCTCCATGTATACATTCGATGTATTTGTTACCAGTGCAGCATTTCTTTATTATGACTTCCATAGCAACTCCAAATTACAAGGGCGATACAATACATCATTGTTTGACTCTCGTAGATCGCTTTAACAAAAATAAGAAGCTGGCTGGTGCCAATGATGTTAATACTTTCATCAATCGCTAACGAAAAAAATAGAAGGAATTTTCAATTTAAAATGATAAACATTGAGACAAATGCAATCTGATATCGTACTTTCTTCTGGCAACAGTTTCGATAGTGGTGCAGATTCAATTTTTTTTTCGCAAAATGCTTTACCATTTGATTTGCACATTTTTTTTTCTCAAAACATAAATCAGCAAACCGGTTTTTAGATTTTGCAAGTTTATAACTAATCACATATTGATACAATGAGCGATGATTTTTTTTTCAGTTTTGGTAACAGTTCTATATCTACATTCTTGTTGATTCAATTTTGTATTCAGTTGTTCAATCAAAATATGCAAAGTATCATATGTTTCTCAGGCATTTTCTCATAATCTGTGGCCTAGAACCGCTACTCTAAGTTATATTCCTTCGATACACCACTAACGCATGAACGTAAGCACTGAGGTTTTTACAACCAAACGTTTGAAAAAAAATAGTTTGCATTTCCCCAAGTAGCTGCTAATTCAATACATTCAACTGATGCGTTATATCTGTGAGATACGCCAAGTTGTGAACGAACTTAATGTCTTTGAGTTTATGTTGAATATCGATGCAACATGTCTTACGGTCTGTTGTTCGATGTGGATTATCCGACGACAAACTGTTTTCATATGTTCAGATTTGGAGAAAAAAGTATGTCTTAACATCAGCATGCGCTATACATTTTAAAAATAATAAAATATGATGATCAACCTTTTCAGGAGAACGTGAACTTTCGGTCAATATGACGGATAGGCGGCAAGAACCGTTAAAGTCTGTGTCTGAAAAGTGTTCCTTGTTGCAGTTTTCTAATATTCCAAGTCCGACTTGTTGCATTCAATTTCTGTGCGGTTTCGCATTGTCTTTTTGTGTGTATTGATACTGCTATGATAGGGACTGCAGCTACATTTCTTTGTTTGGGAAATGAGATATTAATTCGGATGATTACAATGGCACATGCGGTTGAGCAATTATATATTGTAATTCGTTTGCATGTATTTCATCCAGATGGTGTTTCTATGTACAGATTGCTTACTATGAATGATGATACCGTACGACGAATGACAGTTCAGATGCGTTCAGTTAAGTGCGGAAGCTCCTTATGTCTTTTGACGTGTGCTGTATCTGCTACGATGTGGACTGTAACTGCTTTTCTTTGTCTAGGTATTCAATTCGTTGTTAATACGGGTGATCTAACTGGCACGAGCTGTTGAGCAATTATGGATCCCCATTCGTTTGTAGAGATATCAGGGTCTTCGAATAACCACTACCTAGATTTGTCACTACTTTCCGCTATTGTCCTCCTGCAATGCTGTGAGATTTTGCATAAAAGCGGATTGTACAGCTTCAAGACCATCTTTAAATTGTGGCTTAATTTGTAATATTGAATTTATTTGGTAGCTCCTCAGATTCTGTATGCGTTTCTTTTGAAAAAGCTGTAAAGCAGGTTGGTTGGATACAAAAACGATGTTTAACTCTATCCGTACGTTTAGACACACCATGCACCATGCCGATTTTGGTCATGTACGATTAGCCGCACAGTGCGTCACTCTAAATTTGATTAGTTTAAACTGTCATCAAACAATATTCTTTTTATTTGTCTTGTATCATCATGGTATTGGTGAAATATACTTACAAGTGTTTAATTATATAAATAATAATATATATGTTAGGATTTAGTTTAAAATGAACATATCGATTAATATTTATAAACATGAAACATGTCTCTGAAATCTAAACCGCTAAATTGATGAAAATATTCTGTACAGAAAGCGTTATTAACTTAGCCTTCTATGTGAACAGAAAGCGGTGGCTATTTATATGGGACAACATTCAGTGTTGCGTGGACAATTATTTCGCATCGTCATATACGATCCACCGTCCCTTATGGTCAAATGTTAGGCATATGAAGCTAATGCTGTCTGAATTAAATTTACTTACCTTACGAGGCTCATCGTTTACACTGCAAGTTATAGTTAGGTTATTTATAGAACGATGCGATTAAAATAATAAATAAAATAGAACGGCATCACTTTCTTTCATCAGCTTCAATATGTTATTATTTTATATAGTCTAATATGTAGACATGAAAATAGAAAACAAAAAGTGTAATCGGTGAATTGTAATGCACAGAAAGATATAAGTGTATGCCCGATATGTCAGGTCGATTGGAAGAGAAAGTACTTCAGATTTAAATCATTTATATGAGTTTCATCAGATACCCTGACGTAGTGCCATTTATTGTAAAAGTTTTGTAGTCAAAGCTTCGAAAGTTCTGAGAGAGTGTACCTGGATTCTAACGATGGAAACAAAAGAGAAGCACATTTGCTTTACATAAAAATACTTCACCCAAACAAAAGTGTGTGACCGATACCCAGTATGTAGGTAAAACATAAACAGCTGCATTAACTTTTATATTAGGTCCGAACAGGCTGATGATGGCACTACGTCCAAAAATTAAATATTTTGGTTGCGGTTCCTGTTAGAAAAGGTGTGCGCACACACACACATACACACACACACACACACACACACACACACACACATATATATTGACCATTCGAGCCGTAGCTGGCCCATAGGGCGTAGACCAAGATACTCCTTCACTTATTTGAATTTTTGTTCTAGCAGTTTTCAATTCTTATAAAGATATCTTATCAAATCTCGCCATTTGTCTCTGTTCTGTGCAAGCAGCTCTATCTCATTGAGGGAGCCGACTCCTGCTGCTCTTGCCTCTCTGATCAATGTTCTTCTCAGTGTCTCTCTGTGTCTTCTTCTTTTTTTCATCTTACATGTTGTTTCCCACATGAGGGCTTGCTTTGCTATTCGGTTATTATCTTTTCTCATCACATTTCCAACATATGACCATCGTCTTTTCTTTATTACTGAAGATATTAGTGGTTGATTTGCGATTTCTCTAATTTCCTCGTTTGTTTTTAATTCGTTCCACGCTATACCAAGTATTTTCATTTGACATGTATTTTCGAATGCGTTCAACTTTGTTTATATGTCTCTTTTGTTTTCCAGCATTCACACACATATGTAAGAGTTGATAGTACATTTGATTTGAATAGTCTAATTGTTGTGTTTGTGCAATGAGTTTTGATTTCCACAACTTTTCAAGGCTTCTGAAAGACATTGTTTATACATATATATATATATATATATATATATATATATATATATATATATATATATATATATATATATATATATATATATATATATTCACATAGACATTTCGGAGTGGTAAAATTCAATGATCGCAATAAAAATGTATTTTTCACGAAATAATTGACATATCAATGACAAGTTAGCAAACTGTAGAGGTATCAATGTCCCATTATTTACGGCAATCTAGTATCTATTTCGTTTCATAAAATAATGTAGTGTTTAAAGTTAAACAAAAATCTAAATACATTACGCTTGAATTTTGGCTGAATACAAATTAGATTTGTGAGAATTCACAACACTGCTGCTGGTGTCGCCAATAGGGAGCCAGTGATGGGGAGTGTTAGACACTCCAAGGTATGGTGACAGCTTTACAAATAGGGAACACAATACAATACTGACGGTTCGGCTAGTAGCCTTCTTCAGAAAACAAGGACAACAACCACAAACAATGAAGCACAATTATCTATATCTACATGTTAGATGATCAGGAGAATGGAGAGGTGGACAGAAAAGAAGAGAAGAAAGTAGGATTATGAAATAAGAAAGGAGGCTACATGAGGGGAGGTAGGATGAGAATCAAGATGTGTAGAAAAGAGAGATAGGGAAATTGAGGAAGAGATAGAAAATCAGAAGTACAACCAAGATAATATATAAAACGTATAAGAAAAGTCAACTTAGCTGGCTAAACTTGACTGTCCGTCGTAGAGCAATCGAGAAAATGAACAGTGGACACGAGGCCTACAACAGATACGGGTGGAGGGGGAGGAGAGGGGGGGGGAGAACAAAGCCAGACAAGTAATGAAAACAATGGTGGAAATAGATATAAAGGAGTCTAAACAGTGGTCAGGGAAAGAAAAGTGTCAGTAGCCAGACACAAGGCAGATGCCGGAGAAGATAATAGGCCCCATAACAGTTAATGGGGCCTAACACAGAGGGGAACAATCCCAACAAAGGAATCGTAGAAGCAAGAGACAAAGGTGAGAACGGGGGAAAGAGCAACACAGGTAGTCATAGGTGGGCTAAAAAAGGACAGGGTGGAGAGAAAGGAAATAAACATCAAGGAAAGAAAAGAACAGGAGAGGAAGGAGATAAAAACCGGGGAAAGAAATGGAGAGGGGGGAGGAGGGAGGAAAACATAAATAAACGGGGAAAGAACGAAGGAGGGAGTAAATAGTAACCGGGGAAAGAAATGGAGAGGGAGGAAATAATAACCTGGGAAAAGAGATGGAGAGGAAGGAGGAGGGAGGAAATAATAGCCAAGAGAAAGACATGGAGAGGAAGGAGGAGGAAGGAAATAATAACCAAGAAAAAGACATGGAGAGGAAGGAGGAGGGAGGAAATAATAACCAAGAAAAAGACATGGAGAGGAAGGAGGAGGGAGGAAATAATAACCAAGAAAAAGACATGGAGAGGAAGGAGGAGGAAGGAAATAATAACCAAGAAAAAGACATGGAGAGGAAGGAGGAGGGAGGAAATAATAACCAAGAAAAAGACATGGAGAGGAAGGAGGAGGGAGGAAATAATAACCAAGAAAAAGACATGGAGAGGAAGGAGGAGGGAGGAAATAATAACCAAGAAAAAGACATGGAGAGGAAGGAGGAGGAAGGAAATAATAACCAAGAAAAATACATGGAGAGGAAGGAGGAGGGAGGAAATAATAGCCGGGAAAAAGACATGGAGTGGAAGGAGGAGGGAGTAAATAATAGCCGGGAAAAAGACATGGAGAGGAAGGAGGAGGGAGGAAATATTAACCAAGAAAAAAAACATGGAGAGGAAGGAGGAGGGAGGAAATAATAGCCGGGAAAAAGGCATGGAGAGGAAGGAGGAGGGAGGAAATAATAACCAAGAAAAAGACATGGAGAGGAAGGAGGAGGGAGGAAATAATAGCCGGGAAAAAGGCATGGAGAGGAAGGAGGAGGTAGGAAATAATAACCAGGAAAAAGACATGGAGAGGAAGGAGGAGGGAGGAAATAATAGCCGGGAAAAATGCATGGAGAGGAAGGAGGAGGGAGGAAATAATAAATAAACGGGGAAAGAAAGAAGGAGGGAGGAAATAATAACCGGGGAAAAGAGATGGAGAGGAAGGAGGAGGGAGGAAATAATAACCAAGAAAAAGACATGGTATAGGAAGGAGGAGGGAGGAAATAATAGCCGGGAAAAAGGCATGGAGAGGAAGGAGGAGGGAGGAAATAATAACCAAGAAAAAGACATGGAGAGGAAGGAGGAGGGAGGAAATAATAGCCGTGAAAAAGACATGGAGAGGAAGGAGGAGGTAGGAAGTAATAACCAGGAAAAAAGACATGGAGAGGAAGGAGGAGCGAGGAGATAATAACCAGGAAAAAGACATGGAGAGGAAGGAGGAGGGAGGAAATAATAACCAGGAAAAAGACATGGAGAGGAAGGAGGAGGGAGGTAATAATAACCAGGAAAAAGAAATGTAGAGGAAAGAGAAGCGAGGAGATAATAACCAGGAAAAAGACAAGGAGAGGAAGGGGGAGGGAGGAAATAATAGCTAGGGAAAGAAATGGAGAGGAAGGAGGAAATAATAACCAGGAAAAAGACACGGAGAGGAAGGGGGAGGGAGGAAATAATAGCTAGGGAAAGAAATGGAGAGGAAGGAGGAAATAATAACCAGGAAAAAGACACGGAGAGGAAGGGGGAGGGAGGAAATAATAGCTAGGGAAAGAAATGGAGAGGAAGGAGGAGGGAGGAAATAATAACCAGGAAAAAGACCCGGAGAGGAAGACTAAGAAAGGTAATAGTAAAGTGACAAGAGGAGAGGTGGTATATTCAGAGTGAATAGATAGATGGGGAGAAGTGGAGTAATAGAGGGAACGTGGGCAGGAAGTAATGTCCTGAGAGGTAGAGAAGTAGGGAACCAGAAAGATTAGGTGAATAAAAAGAGGCGGAGTAGGAGGACGAGAGAAAGGAAGAGAGAAAAGGGGCAGGGGGTAGACTGCAAGAATAAGGGGGGGGGGAAGAATAGGAAGGGAGCAGACTAACATAGAGGTGGGATGCGAAGAAGAGTAAGAGGGAGGGAGAAGGGATCAGAGGAAGTGGGGTCCTCAGAGGGATAGGGATACATTCATTCCCCGGGGGGTGAGGCAACCCCACCGAGTGATCAACCGGTTCTCAAGGGTGAGACGACTGTGGTGATCAGAAGAGCAAGATATAAGGCCAGTGACCAGGACATCCGCCTTCCCCCGATGGCCCCTCGAGTTAAAGTGGGTTGCTACAGGAGTGCCAGTTTCTCGGGTAATGTCGTCAATAGGCCAAGCGTCATTACTTTCCTAAATCGACACAAAGACTAATGATGTTTCTTTGAATAATTGTGTAACTGTGTAATAATTTGTAAAACAGAGATCCAGATTAATAAATCGCTCACTGGACAAGTTGTGATATCTATGTATTGATATCTTGAAGAATGGATGAGAAAGCCAGATTGAAGATTTGAGTGCCAGTGTTCCCTAGCGTTCGGCTTCTTGTGGCAAGGCGCAGTGCCAAGGAATACGGATTCGATCCTACTTCGGACCATATATTTTTCATAGTTTTTTTTTTTTAATTTCTGTTATTGTTGTTTCTCATTTTTTTTTTCTGAGTGCTGTAATACAAACCACTTCCTCCTATGATTCGCTGAATTATCGCCTCGAAAGTTTCCCTCTATAATAATATTCATTCATTATTATGTGCCTTCATATTTTTTAACGGATGACGTAGATAAATTTAGAGCAGGTGCGGGATGGTTGTGAGAATAGAGCACTTTTATTGTTTCTATTTTCTAAACAATGATACTTATATAGAGCCATATATTATCTTGAAATAGATATAATTTTAAAACAAATATCAACTCAAACTATTATAACTTACAATGTGTTATATTCGCCTGAGAATACAAGTAGAGGATTAATTTTTATGATTAATTACCTTATATACACATATTTGAGTTAATGTACGAAATAAATTAATAGTTATTTAATCAAAGGCAAAATATGTATATAGCGCCTTATTAAATGTAAATATAGGAAAGGAAAGAGTTAAGGAAGTAGTTGGTCATTATGGCTTAGGCAAGAGCAATAAAAAGAACTGAGAAACTTATTTAATGGGCAAGAACACACAACATGATGATATGAAACACCTGGTTTAAGCAACATCCAAGACGTATGTGGACATGGAAAAGCCCAGGGGACAACGCACGTAATCAAATTGATTATATAATGATAAGCAATAGATTTACACAGTCTGGTGTGTGTGAAAACTAGACCAGGGGCAGATTGCAATAGTGATCATGTACCATTTGTGGCAAAGCTTAGAGTAAAATTAAAAAGAACAAAACGAGCCTCAGTTAACATCAAGTTAAATTTAGATTTACTAAAATCAGACAAGAAGCTGCAAGAAAAATATAAAATCACAATTCAGAACCGGTACAATGCAATAGAGAAGATACAAAGCATTGATGAACAGTGGGAAATGCTAAAAGAGTCAATGCAACAAACATCAAAAGAGTTCATACCACCAATGAGGACAAATTCAAGGAAGAAATGGATGACAGATGATATTTTGCAGCTAATGGATACAAGAAGAAGAAATAAAGAAAATAAAGATGAGTATAAGAGGTTAAATAAAGAAATTGTAGTAAAATGTAATGAAGCAAAAGAAGCATGGCTAAAAGAGAGATGCAAAGTCATCGAATTGCAACAAAAAGGAGATGCTAAAGCTATATACAAACAAATTGAGGAATTAACAGGAAGAAAACGCAATCAAAAACTGGATGTTTAAGATCAAAGAAAGGAGAACTGTTGATTGATCAAGAAAACATAAAGGAACGATCTACAGAATACATTGAGGATCTTTATAATGATGAACGAACGGAAGTAAATATTAAGGATAATGGAGAAGGACCAGAAATACTAAAAGAAGAAGTGGAAGACGCCTTGTGCAATATGAAAGCAGGCAAAGCTCCTGGACCAGATAATATAACTAAAGAAGAGATTGAAGCCATGGGTGATTTTGGAATAGAAATAATAACAAAAATATTGAATGATATCTACAACAGCGGATATATACCAGACAACATGCTCAAATCAATATTCATAGCCCTAACAAAGAAATCGGGTGCGATTGAAAGCGATGATCATCGCACAATAGGCCTTATGAGTCATATGACTAAGATATTACTAAGAATCATCATGCGAAGAGTGCGAAACAAAATCAGTCCAGAAATTAGCGATGAACAGTGTGGTTTTGTTAGAGATAAAGGAACAAGCAATGCCATTTATATCATAAGATCTTTAGTAGAAAGAGCCAAGAGGTGAAAACAGATCTATACCTATGTTTCATAGATTACACCAAGGCATTTGACAAAGTAAATCACCAAGAAATAATCAACATTTTATAAAGCATAAACATAGACAGCAAAGATCTAAGAATAATAAAGAACATGTACTGGCAACAAACAGCGGCCATAAGAACTGGAAACCAATTGGGAATGTTTCAACAAATAAAACAGGGTGTTAGACAAGGTTGGGTGCTGTCACCAGATTTGTTTAATATTTATAGTGATATTATTTTAAGATCCATAAGGGGCATGCCTGGAATAACAATTGGAGGTCATAATATAAATAATCTAAGGTATGCTGATGATACAGTATTAATCACTAAGAGTGAAAATGAGTTACACGAAATGTTGGACATTGTAGTGAAGGAAAGCAAAAATAAAGGACTCATCATTAATAGCAAAAAAATACATGTAATGGTAGCAACAAAGAAAAAGACATCACCTCAGTGCAAAATAAAGACAAGTGGAACAATATTAAAACAGGTAAATGAATTTAAATATTTGGGAACTTTGTTAACCTCAATTGGAAGATGTACAAAAGAGGTGAGATGTAGAATGGATCAGGCAAAAGCAACTTTCCAAAAAATGAGGAAAATACTATGCAATCCATGTTTGACAATAGAAACAAGAAAAAAAGAGTTCTTAAATGTTACGTAGAGCCAGTCTTAACATACGGATGCGAATCATGGACAATAGGACAACAGACAAGAAAATAACTGGAGTCTGTAGAAATGTGGTTTTACAGAAGAATGTTGAGAATACCATGGACAGCTAAGAAGAGTAATGAAGAGGTTCTGAGAAAGGTCAAAGCAAAAAGAGAGCTAATTTCCAATATTAGGAAGAGATAATCATCATTTTTTGGCCATGTAATGAGAAGAGAACAACTTGAATATATTGTAACAACTGGAAAAATTGAGGGACGAAGAGATAGAGGGAAGCAAAGAGAAAAAATAACAGACAGCTTAAGAGAATGGTTTGGCAGAAGGTCAACAACAGAAATGATAAATAGCTGACGAGATCGAATGTTGTGGAGAGACATGATCACCTACGCCTCTAGGCCCGTTACTCGATGATGATGATTTCGATAAAATAAAGCTGGCTAGCGAGAAAGAACACTGGCCATTTCTCTTCTAAATGATGTTATCTTGTACTGCGAAATTGTATTGTTTCCCGACGGCATGAAAATAACCCCCGTTTTATCATGTTAACACTCGTAAAATGTTTGGCATATCTGGTTTTTCTCGTTGTTAATAACGTTGTATATACGTAATGGCGTGAACTTTTCTTTTATTTTTGTATTTATCTGAATTGCTTTCATCATCATCATCAAGTACCGGGCCTGCTGGTGTAGGTGATAATGTCTCTCCACAACTTTCGATCTCCACAGTATTTATCATGTCAGTTGTTGACCTTCTGCCAAGAGATTCTCTTAAGCTGTCTGGTATTTTTTTTCTCTTTGCTTCCCTCTAACTCTCCGTCCCTCAATTTGTCCAGTTGTTACAAAATATTCCAGTTGTTCTCAAAATGATGAGTATTTCTTCCAAATATTGGACATTAACTCTCTTTTTGCTTTGACCTCTTTCAGAAAATGTTCATTACTCTTCTTTGCTGTCCATGGTATTCTCAACATTCTTCTGTAAAATCACATTTCTACAGACTCCAGTGGTTGTTCATCATTATAAAGATCTTTTATGTACTCTGTGCATCGTTCGCTTATGCTTTCTTGTTCAATCAACAGTTCTCCGTCCCTTGATCTCAAACATCCAGTTTTTGATTGCGTTTTCTTCCTTTTAATTCTTCAATTTGTTTGTATATAGCTTCATCATTTCTTTTTTGTTGCATTTCAATCTCATTGCATCTCTCTTTTAGCCATGCTTCATTGCATGTTATTACAATTTCTTTATTTGATTTCTTACACTATATACGTTAATGCTATGCATTTGTCACGTGTACCGCACTTCTGAATAATAAAGTCGATGGCAATTCCAAATTACATAGTAAATTATAATGATCGAAATTGATGCATTGGAAAGATAAAATTAAAACTGAAAATCCAACACAGAAAAATTGAGTTCTCAGAAGATAGATAGCCACCAACTGAATGACGCGGATATTAATGGCAAACTTTTCCTACAGCTCAATAACCACTTTGCATTGCTTGATGAACTAGACGAGAAGACCAGATGACCGTAGATGAGATGCAATAATTCCACAGTACAGCTCTAACGTCATCGACAGCAGCAAGTGCTGGATTTAAGAAAATATAAAGAACTGCATGGGTTTTCTGATATTATATAAAAACACATACAGGAAAGGAATGATGGAAACAGTTATAATAACTGTAAAGACAGATCTTGGGAAAGACCTATTAAAATCAACATACAATGAACGGGACAAATATATTTTGAATTGGAGAATTTTAAAATGCTGAGTTGCTTTCACATAACTAAAGAGTATACCATAAATATATGTTATTATAAGGAGTCGCGATAGCTCCGTGGTTACTGAACTGGACTACAAAGGACAAGAGGTAGGTTCAATTCCAACCGACGGGATCCGGTTCACCCAGCTTTTAATGGGTACCTGCTTTTTTCTGGGAAAGTAAAGTGGCACAGGCGTAATACCGATCACATTGATTACCCAAAAAATCATGTGCCTACGGCTCAGGTCTGTAAAATTTATGATCACTAACACCATATTCACTATACGCCACTTGGCGTGACGGGGGTACTTTACTGTACTTTTTATAAGCGATTGTACTAGCTACACTAGTAGGTAGCTAGCCACATATTATGTAATATATAATAATTAAAATGTATTATGATATATATATATATATATATATATATATATATTGTTAACATAAAAATGTTAATGTTTCATGAGATTGCACTCGAACATCGAACATAGGGATATATATACGGTTATATGGTTCCATGTTGAAGAAACTAACGAGAAATAAGCAGTTGTTGATAGAGCAGCATTTTCAAGAGTCGATGGTATTGTACAATATCAATAAGAAGGTGATCTAATAACATGCTAACCAGTTTACCGTTGATATATTAGAATATCAAAGATTAATGTGTGGCATTGATCCAAAGTATAACTGGAAAACATAAATCACTATATAAAACAATACAGTGTAGTTTAGTTATATTAATATTCGATGCTACTACACATTTTGAAAAAAAAAAACACGTTGGTAAATATACATCATTTGTTTATTGATTGCAAGTAAAGTCCTAGTTTAGGGACATATATTATTTCAGTTTCACAAGAGTAACGTCACGGAGAGTAACTTTGCGCATTATTCGGTTGTTCGAAGTTGTTAAAGTAAATAACCCAGACCCTAACCACGACCAAAAAAAAATAAAAAAAAATAAACATTCTGATAGTGATGAACATTTATGAACATTGAGATAATATTTCATATTTGAAATATACTACAGCTATCTTTTGACGTCAACTAAGGGGGGATCACTTTAATTAAGTAGCTAAACTAAGACTAACCGATTCGTGTATCACTTGCAACTAAAAGAGTAAGCAGACATTTACGATTACTCACGTTGATGTAAGCCTATAGCTCGCCTAGCTTCCTTAATAGCAGGTATTTCATCAACAAGGATTGCATCAGATTTACTTGAATCAGGCATAGGGTTGGTTAAAGCCAAAGCGAAGACACAACACGCAATGATACATGATATTAGGAGAGTTGATCTTGTCATTTCAAAGGTTTACTACACACACAGATATGAGAACCCTTGAATTTGGTACTACGTGACGCTCTGAGGAAACATTGTTTACTCTGTGATGTTTTTTATATTAAACGATCGAATCATTCTTAAAATGGGTCACTGATAAGAAACCTTTCTTTTTTTTAATTAATATGATTTGTTTCCCTCCGAAATTAATTGAACTTTACTGAACACAACTAGGAAGCACACAGCTTTCCTGACATGACTGATTATTTATATACGTTTTCACTGTCCCTGATAATAACGATAACATTATAGCTGATTCATTGATTGTCACATGTGCTTTTAAATTGAGTTATTAAGTTATTAATACTTTCAATAAATAGCTGTACTTTTAATTAAATTTATTTAAAATGCAAAACATATGATGTAGTTTTAAAACAAATACATATCAAAAGAGAACTATTAAATACTATCCAACCAAGATAAATAAGTCTTTTCTGGGCATGTTAAAAGTCACATCAGCCTTCTAAAAGTACTTTTGGAATAACTAAATGCAAGGTAAAAGAGGCAGTGGCATACCAAGACTAACACGGACGAGTACATTAAAATCTGGTCAAGTCAACCAATGACAACAACCTGCGCTATCAAAGCCTGAGTGATAAAGCACTTCACGGTAGCCAAACTTTGATGCGGAGACAGTACTCACTGATGATGAGGATGATGATGTAAAATCATCTTGTTTTTTTCCCTATATCTACTTCTTCTTTTTCCTCCTTTCAATCTGTGTGCAGCATAGGTCTTCAACAAACACTTTCCAAACAATTATATTTATTGCAATACTTTTAAGATCATTCCATTTCGTTGATGATTCCAAAAAAGGGCATGCCGTATAATACTCTTATTGTCTACTCCAGTGTGTGTCCTATCCATCATCATCATCTTCGTTATATCTCTCTGTCCACTTTTATGTCACTGGTACTTTCCCATAATTCGTCATTAGTGATTCCTTCCTGCTATCTCCATCATTTTATTCGGCTCAAACATCCATCAATGAAGGTCTGTATCTTCATGGTTGTCATTTTTGTTGTTCTCCATTTTTCACGGCCATATATTAAGATTGACTTAACATTGGCGTTGAAAATGTGTACTTTTGTATTTAACCTAATTTCTGTGAGTTCTATTTGCGTATATGTTATTAATTATACTTGTGATTCTTGCTTCTTCTTCCATTTTCTTCAGTTTTTGTCTTCATCCTTGGCCAATTGTATTTCTCATATTTTGCATACTATTTTCTTCGAATTATCCAACTCTTCTGTCTTTTTCTGTGGTATCTACTTATTTACTTCCTCCGCTCTCCATATTTTTGTAAATCATGTTGTTATGTTTACACACATACATACGTACGCATCCACACACACACACACACACACACACACATATATATATATATATATATATATATATATATATATATATATATATATATATATATATATATATATATATATATATTATGAACATACATTTCCACAACTTTATATTATGATTTATCTCTATCTTTTCCTCCTTTGTTTATGACCTGATCTTTCTGTTTCATTATTCTCAATATCCTTCCTCTAGTCCCAATGCTCTTCTTTGCATTTGATAATTATACTTCCTTCTGTTCTTCTTCACTCTGTTCATTTGTTCTTTTTTTTTTAATTTGAATTTCTTCTTTACCACTTTTGTGTCATTGTAAGTAAAAGTAACGTACTCCCTTCACGCCAAGTGGCGTATAGGGAAATATGGTATTAGTGACCCAATATTTTACAGACCTTGAAGATATGATTTTTGAGGTAATGTGGTCAGTATTACGCCCATGCAGCTTTACTTTCCTAGAAAAAAAAAATCCGGTACCCAGTTAAGGCTGGGTTAACCCGGAAGCCGTCGGTTGGGATCGAACCCTACCCTTGTCTGTGGTAGTCCAGTCCTCTAACCACTGAGCTATTGCGGCTCCCTTGTGTCATTGTGATCACTAGGGCTCGGATTTTCATGAAATGTCATATTTTTTTCCTGAAGCATATTTTCAGTTTTAAGTTAATTTCTACATGTTTCAAGCATTTCTGAACAATTTTAAGCTGTTTTTATTTGTCATATAAATGCATATTTTGACCATAATTTTGATGAGGTCATATTTTGCCTGAAATTGGAGATTTAGGTCATATTTTGGTCATATTTAGGTCATATTTTGGTCATATTTTGCATATTTTCTGGTGTACTCAACTTTCTGGTGTACTCCGTTTGCTTATCAATGTTAGCACATCTTAAACTATGTTTAGAGACAAATTGTGAGGATTGGCTATATTTCTGAATGTGTGTATTAGTGAATATGCATGTGTGTCTTTTATGCGACTGTAGGGAGGGGAAGACATCAGTCAACTCTTTGATGTCAGTCGGCATCTGAGAATAAAAAAGGGAGTGACATCCGCTCAATACTTCAAAAGAATTTTCTGGGTTTTGTTTCGAAAGTAAATTGTAGGAAACAATTTCAAATGTTTCAACGTCAGGAGCGAATATTCCTGGATTTGTTAAATCTTCCAGTTTCATTTTAAACCGTTTGGCGCCCATTTGTATGTTACAATTATTAATTTGCCATTTGCAAAAGTGACTGACTACATGATCTTGTGCTCTAGCTCATAGTTATATAATAGTTATATTGTTTATGGTTGATTCACTGGAATAACTTTGCTTTACAATGCCTAAAGTGTCTAATTCTAATGGTGCAAAGTAGCGTAAATTTGTGCAGGAATTTGGTTCAAAAGTATTTAGTACTTTTTTTTTTTTGGTTCATAAATGAGAAAAACCTTATGGTCATATTTCGGCATATTTAGCATATTTTAGGTCATATTTTGCCTTTTTTAGGGCATATTTGCATGTCATATTTCAGGATTATTAGGTCATAAAAATCCGAGCCCTAGTGATCACTATTATTATTAATTTTTTTTTTGCTTTTATTGTTTTCTTCCTTTTTTTCGTCCTCATTTCATACTTAACAATATTGTACAAATTGTCCTTTCCTCGTTCACTTTATTTCATAGATTTTACTCTCGTTATCAGCATTTAAAATTGAATTATTCTTTCTTTTTCGTCCTGGTTTTTATATCCATATCTATATCCCTACTTTGTCTTTTTTTAAATGTATATTTAGCTCCTCTATCTTCTCAGCCATCAATAATACTCTTCATTTCTACCCTTTTCGCCATTAATTTTCTAATAATTCTTATTATGCGTTTATTTCTGATTTTGTTATAATACTTCTGTCTTAGTCTTCTAAACTAGTTTCTCTTCCATCTTCGTTTCTTTTTTTTCACTTTCTTTCTGTATATCGCTTGTAGTGATCTTCTTTGCATCATTCTTTTCTATAACTATTGCAAATTATTTTCATTCTGTCTTTCTTTCATTTATTTTAATGATTTCACGTGTAATGCTATATTCTTCTTACTTCTTCGCTCCATTCACGATCTTACCCATTTTCATTTGTGTCATCTCTCTGTTTCTGCTGTTCCCATTTCTTCATTAATAAATTTCTCTTTAATCTCACTTTTCAGTCAATCCATACATATATCATTATTCTTACCTTCTTCATATTAGTTTTTTTTTTTTCATTTTCTGATATTTTTTCTGTTTTCTACTTTTCTTCTTTGTGAAAATGAGTTGCAAGAAATGTTAGACATTATTGTGATAAAAAGCAAAAATAGAAGGAATCAGCATTAATAGCAAAAAAAAAAAAAAAAAAAAAAAAACAGAGGCAATGGTAACAACAGAGAAAATGTCATCACCGCATTACACAGGAAAGCCAAGTGGAACTATATAACAGGTAAATTAATTTAAATATCAGGGACCTTTGTTAACCTCAGATGGTAGATATACAGAGGTGAGATGCAGAATCTCTCAGGCAAAAGCAGTTATCCAAAAAATGAGGAAGATACTGTGCAATCCAGGTTTTGACAATAGAAATAATATAAAGAATTATTATATCTTATGTAGAGCCAGTGTTAACATGTGGATGTGAATCATAGATAATACGACTGCAGACTAGAAAATCACTGGAGGCTGTAGAAACGTATTTTGCAGAAGAATGTTGAGAATACCATGATCAGTTAAGAGAAGTAATGTTCACGTTCTGAAAGAGGTTATAGGTAAACGACAGCTAATTTCCAATATTAGGAAGAAACAATCATAATTTTTTGGTCATGTAATGAGAAGGGAACAGCTGGAATATATTGTAACAACTGGAAACATTGAGGGACGAAGAGATAGAGAGAAGCAAAGAGAAAATATATCAGACAGCTTAAGAGAATGGCTTGGCAGAAGGTCAACAGCATAAATGATAAATAACTGTCGAAGTCGAAATATGTGGAGAGACATGATCACCTGTAGGCACAATAATTAATCATTTTGTTTTAAACTTTCATCGTCATCATTTAATTCCTCGTTGTTTTGTTGTGCTTATGAAAGCGTCAGCACTTTTCTCTATATTTATTGCTCCTTCTCTATATGTTATCTTTTTCTATTTGTCGTCTCAGTTATTTCTTATTCCTCCATCGTACACAGCATATTCTTTTACTTGTCTCTGTCTTTTAATCAAAACTCTCCAATAAAATTCGCTAAACAAAAACAACCCTGCCTCAATTCTCTACTTAATTCGCCCCCTTCTTTCATCATCTCTTTACATTACGTCCTTATATTCGTATGTTCTTATATTTTTTAAATCTATTTTCTATATTCCTTACTATCACATTATATTCGAAATGATTTTTTTCATTTTTTGTTATCCTTATTTTTTTTAATTCAAAGCGTCCTTCGTTGTGTGTTTTTTTATGCCTATTTCGTTTGAGCTTTTTTTGCATTCTCTATTTCTATATACCTTTTTCTCATCTTTTTCTACTTCTTGTGTTCGTTTCTTCTCCTATTCATTCTATTTTCCCATTTGTTTCTAATTATATTCTACTTCTTAAGTATTCATTTTTGTTGTCTTCTTGTTTATATTATTTCACTTTCCGCAGCGACTGAAGGGTGTTGCACTCTGTGCCCATGTTCAGTTCGCAAACATGGCGGTGTGTTAATTTTGTCTTGTTATGTTGCCGAAACAATGTATCTATTGTTTCTTTATGTATTCGACGGCTGGTTCTATTTCGAGTTTCTTCCTCAGGTCGGTGTTTTTTACTCTGTCCCTTAAGCTGTTTCCTGTCATTCTTCTGACACATTTCATTTTGGTGGTCGTTATCTTTCTTATTGTTCTAGAGTCCAGCGTCCAATTCTGGCACTGATAGCACTGAGTTGGTAGAAAAATGTGTATATTGCCCCTTTTGCTTCCGTAGCTATTGCTTTGTTTTTCAATAGTGTTGATACTTGACCTTTAACTTGGCATGCTTTGTTACACCTTATAATCAATCTCTGTCTCTTGGTCTTGTGTTAACGTGCTATTTAGATATTTAAAATTGTCTACTTGCTTGAGAGTTGTATTATCTATTATGATGTTTAGTTTTTTTCTTTCTTTCTCGCTATTGCCATTACTTTGGGTTTTTTTTATGTTGATCTTCATCTTGTATTGTTTACAAGTGTTGTTTAGCCTGTTGATATGTTCTTGCAGGTCAACAGTTGTTTCATGTATCAGAACTTGGTTGTATGAAAATAGTATTTCATTTATTTCTTCCACTCTTCTGCTGTTTTCTGGTACGTTTATTTCGTTCTCATTTGTGTTATCGCTTGTTATCATCCTTGTTGGTATACTTCCTCTGATTGGGCATGCTAATGTGTATATATTGTCCATATATGTGATGAAAAGTAAAGGGTAAAGCACGCAGCCTTGTCTTACTCCAGAGTTAATGGTGAAATGTTTAGAGTAGCCTGCTGAAGATCTTACTGTAGTGCGACTACTTTAATGGAGATTCATAGCTCTACGAGGTGGTGACTCACTCCGTACAAGGGCAATACGGACCACAGTTGTTCCCTGCCCACCCTATCGAACGCCTTTTCTTGGTCAATAAAAGCTGTATACAGTGTTTTATTATGCTCTAATGTTTTCTCCGTTGAGAAAAAAGAAAATATGGTTTATAATATGGAAGTCCAAAGAAATTAGGTTAAATACAAAAATAAAAATTTGCAACTCCAATGTTAAGTCCTATTATATGGCTGTGAAACAATGAGAGCAACAAAAATGACAATCATGAAGATACAGACTTTCATTAATGGAAGCTTATGCAGAATAAAAGGATGGAAATGGCAGGAGAAAATCATTAATATAGATCTATGGAAATGTACCAGTCAAATAACAGTGGATAAAGACATACAGCGAAGACGATTGCGCTGGATAGGGGACACACTGCAGAAGAAACTGAGAGTATTACACAACATGCCCTTTTTGGAATCCCCAGGGGAAAAGACAAAGAGGAAGACCGAAGAATTCTTGGAGAAGACAGATAGAAGCAGAGATGAAGATGATGGGGAAGTTATGGAATGATCTGAAAAGATTGGCAAGAAACAGAACGACTTGGAAAGTGTTTGTTGAAGACCAATACTCCAGATGGAGATGAGAGGTAAAAGAGAGAAGAGAGGCAAAGAAACTAAACAACGTGGATTGGGAAACTAGTGAAGATGTTTTTTTTTTATGGCGCTGTCTTGTTTTTTTACACATTTAGCTATGTCAAAACACATAGCAAAAGTAGGTCGCTGAAGTCTATATTATTTGCTATGGTTACTAGCGTCAGGTCTTGTCGGGTATGTCCGGCCTTTGAAGGTTTGCAGTCTGTACCTATCGATGTATTCACTTTCTTACATAAATTGTAGAACATTAGTACGTCCTACTCTTGTGTTAACAATCCTTCTTTTTCAGTTTAAAAGTCGCTCTTTTTTTAAATAAAATAACCAGCGTTTCTTTTTGAATCATTTGATAACCATATCATTGCTCCCTCGTTTAGTTGTACGTTTCCGAGGCGTGCGAATGCTTTCTGTTGAATCAACCTGTTGTATGCAACCTTATGTGCTAAATACGTACATTTAGATGAAAAAATATTATTGAAAAAAAAAAATATATTATTGGTTATTAAAGTTAAGAATGTTGTACAGAGTTGATTTTAAAAGTTTGTTGCTGGCCTCAATCAAATGGTGTGAGATAAAACACGTCTTCTGGGCTAAATAATTAGATAATTTATTTGGAATGAATCCATGAACATCAGTGCACTGCTTCATAAACACTGATGTCTAAAAAGTACAAGTACATTACTAAGTAATGAAGCCTGCAAATAAAGAACAAAGAGCGTATTTTGTAATATTAATAATATAACATTTAGCTAAAGCCAGAAAACATAACACATTTATTTAGATTATACTTACTGATCTTGGGAAGATAATAATATTTGACTCTGTGTTGTACCGATTGTAAAACGATTTGACTTTACACTGCAGACTGTTTTAATTATCTAACCTCTTAATATACAAGGCCCTTACATCTTACACCTACCAATCATAACTACCATAGATGTCAGTCATAGCTGTGTAGGGATTGGCGAAACTATTCGTTTGGAGCCGTGAGTGTAGCATAATGTCAATAGACCACGCCTGCATCATGCTTAGAAGATGTTGGCCAATAGAATCAGCTTCGGTTGTAGCCTAAAATTCAAAGTTTGCCTGATAATTTAAAGCAAAGAAATGAACAATAAATATTTAAATCCAACGATTCTAAACATAATAGGTCTGGGGACATAGTGAGATATTAAGGTTAATACATTAGAACATGGCATTGAAATACATGTATTCAATAATTATTATTGGGTAATCAGTAAACTGTCGCCCGTGCGATGTCGGGGCCCGAAAGGGGAGTAAAGAATAGCGGCGCAGTACACTACCAGGCATGTTCGTAAGAGGCGAAAAAGGAGGATTGGGCATGGAACTGGCAATCCCATACTGTAAAAAAATTAGCCGAAAAAACGTCACAAACATGGACAAGTCCGATGGAAATGGCAGGACAAAATCATTAACATAGAATTATGGAAATGTACCAGTCACATACCAGTAGATAAAGAGATACAGCGAAGACGATGGCGCTGGATAGGACAGATATACGGAAGCCAACTGAGAGTATTACAAAACAGACCCTTTTTTGGAATCCCCAGGGGAAAAGACAAAGAGGAAGATCAAAGAATTCTTGGAGAAGACAGATAGAAGCAAAGATAAAGATGATTATGAAGACGTGGAATGATCTTAAACGTATGGCAAAAAGCAGAACGACTTGGACATTTTTTGTTGAAGACCTATGCTCCACTGGGAGTTAAAACAGGTAGAAGAAGAAGAGGAATCAGTAAACTTCCTTTATGGAAATGAAATGGTTGACACTAATGAGTTATTGTTCGGGCCAATGTATTTGACTGGATACAGTTAATAACGATGGTGAATAGTTGGAGATAATCCGTTTTGTGATGTGGTGAAGCGTGCTTGACATGGCATTTATTGGAAGTGGTCGTTTTCAATGACGGGGCGAAGGTGAAGCACACAAATGTAAGTGAACAGATCGAGGTGGTCTATTTGTGACGTGAGAGAAGAAATATGTGAAAGCCGAGGAAAAGATTAAGGTGGAAAAGTATATTGAGTGAATAAAATAGAAGGAAGACAGTAATGAAAAAGAAAGGACAGAAAGACCAGCGGGTTTACACAACACTGTGGACAGACTGAACATTTAGAAGACAGGTAATTTAGGACAGGTGTAGAGAACAAAGACGTGGCATTAAGGGAGTAACATGTCAATTCTACAAAGAATTTTTAGTTAGAAACGGGGATTAACATAACACGAGCAAATCAAATTAGTGAGTGAAAAATGCCAGAGATATTGGAGAAAGGTGTTTAGTTAGAACATAATTGAAAGCAGACTGAGACTAACAAGGACGACTAACATGAAAAGATGGACAAGTCAGCCTGTTATAACCTGCACAATCTAAGCAAGAGACCTGGCGCTCCATGGCAGCCAACTTTCGATGAGGAGACGGCACTCAATGACAATGATGATGATGAGTAAACATAGCTTTAATGTATCTACGAGTATATCACAATTCGAATCAATGATATCAAGTAGATATTGATAATGTTACATCTAATATATAACTGTGCAGGCTTTCCCATTTCCGTAGCAAGTAATAAAACGTTCGGGTTTTAAAATAAATATGTTTAATTCTCTATTTCTGATCTAATGATAATTAAACTATCTTCTATGTAAGACAACAACATTCTTGACATGAATTGAATCTTGGGAAATGAATCTGAAAACATCTGGTTACGGACAGGAAAAGAGGTTACATTGTTGATGTTTTGACAGAAAACAAATGATACTGTAAGAAAGCATATATATATATATATATATATCATCATCACCATGTGCCATACCGGTTGGCGTTGGTGATCATGTCCCTCCACAATCTGCTATCTACAGTGCATCGTAGCAATTCTGCTGTTGACTGTATTCCATGACACCAAGTTATCCAGTATTTTCTCTCTTTGTCGTCCGCGATCTCTCTTTCCTTTTATTTTGCCAGTTGTAACCAAGTATGCCAACTTTGATCTTCTCATGATGCGCCCGAAAAATGTTGATTGCTTCTTTCTGATGTTTTTTTAAGAGCTCCCTTTTTGTGTTGGCCTCTTTGAGAACTTCCTCATTGGTCTTTTTAGCTGTCCAGGGAACTTTCAACATTCTTCTGAGAAATCCCATCTCTGTGGCCTCTAATCGTCTTTTCATTTGTTTGTCTACTGTCGATGATTCGCTTCCATAGGTCAGAATTGTTACTATATAGCACCGATGAACGCTCTTTCTCATTTCTATTCCATAGATGTGTTGCATAAGATATTTTTCATTTTCTGAAATGCTATTTTAGCCTGAGCTATTCTGCTTTTTATTTATGTGGTGCATTTCCCATCTGATGTTATTATTGTGCCCAAGTATTTAAAGCGTTGCACTTGTTTCAGATTTGTCTTGTTTATTTTACGCTGCATGATGGTGATGATTGTTTCTTAGATATAACCATTACTTCTGTTTTTTTGCTATTCAGACTGAGACCTTTTCTTGTTGCATTCTTTTACTATTATGTCTATCATTTCTTGTAATTCATTCTCTGTCTCTAAAGGATATATATATATAAGGTTTGTTAGACATGTGTGCTGTCAACAGATTTGTTTAATATTTATAGTGAGATTATTTTAAGATCCATAAGGGGAATGCCTGGAATAACAATTGGAGTTCATAATATAAATAATATAAGGTATGCTGATGAAAAATAAATAATAGCTAAAAGTGAAAATGAGTAACAAGAAATGTTGGACATTATAGTGAAAGAAAGCAAAAATGAAGTACTCATCCATAATAGCAAAAAGACAGAGGTAATTGTAACAACAAAGAAAAAACATCACCTCAGTGCAAAATAAAGACAAGTGGAACAATATTAAAACAGGTAAATGAATTTACATATTTTGGAACTTTGTTAACCTCAGACGGAAGATGTACAAAAGAGGTGAGATGCAGAATGGCTCAGGCAAAAGCAGCTTTCCAGAAAATGAGGAAGATAATATGCAATCAATGTTTGATAATAGAAACAAGAAAACGAGTTCTTAAATGTTATGTAGGGCCAGTCCTAACATATGGATGTGAATCATGGACAATAGGACAACAGACAGGAAAATCATTGGAGCCTGTAGAAATGTGGTTTTACAGAAGAATGTTGAGAATACCATGGACAGCTAAGAAGAGTAATGAAAATGTTATGAATGAGGTCAAAGCAAAAAGAGAGCTAATTTCCAATATTAGGAAGAAACAATCATCATTTTTTTGGCCGTGTAATGAGAAGGGAACAACTGGAATATATTGTTACAACTGGGACAATTGAGGGACGAAGATATAGAGGGAAGCAAAGAGAGAACATATGAGACAGCTTAAGAGAATGGCTTGGCAAAAGGTCAACAACATAAATGGTAAAGAACTGTCGAGATCGAAATTTGTGGAGAGACATGACACCTACGCCAGTGGGCACAGTGCATGGTGATGATGATGATGATGTATATTCAAGCATACATAATATATATATATATATATATATATATATATATATATATATATATATATATATATATATATATTAGCGATTCATGATTGTAAAAATAAGTTACGACGGTGATTTTCTGTTGCCTTCCGTCGATTTGTTTACAGTTGGCTCCGCTAGCCTTTGACTAAAAAGTCTCACCCACAAGGCAGTGGGGTTGTTTTACTTCGAGGTACCCTCCCTTAGCCTTTTACTCTCCCGAGTTTACCTGCAAGGCAGCAGGGCAGCAACATGCTATACTGTTTACTGCATACGGTAGCAGGTAAAATTACTCAACCTGACAGGACTCCTTATGATACAGTCTTAATCGCTAACAGTGAAAATGACTTACAAGACATGTTGGACATTATAGTGAAAAAAAGAAGAAGGCAAAAATACAGGACTCACCCTTAATAGCAAAAAGACAGAAGTAATGGTAACAACAAAAAAGTGACATCACCTCAGTGCAAAATAAAGACAAGTGGAACAATATTAAAACAGGTAAATGCATTTAAATATTTGGGAACGTTGTTAACCTCAGACGAAAGATGTACAGAAACAAGAAAAAAAGAGTTCTTAATTGTTATGTACAGCCAGTCTTAACAATATGGATATGATTCATGGACAATAGGAAAACAGACAAGAAAATAACAGGGGTCTGTAGAAATGTGGCTTTGCAGGAAAATGTTGAGAATACATTGGACAGCTAAGAAGAGTAATGAACATGTTCTGAAAGAGGTCAATGCAAAAAGAGAGCTAATTTCTAATATTATGAAGCCACAAGCATCTTTATTGGTCATGTAATGAGAAGTGAACAACTGGGATATATTGTGACAACTGGAAAAATTGAGGGTCGAAGAGATAGAGTTACCTCAAAGAGAAAAGATACCAGACAGCTTATGAGAATGGCTTGGCATAAAGGCAACAACAGAAATGATAAATAACTATCGAGATCAAAAGTTGTGGAGAGACATAATCACCTACGCCAGCAGGTCCGGTACTTGATGATGATGATGATCATCACTGCACACTGGACAAGGTGCTCCCTGAAGATGTTTCTTCTTTATTTGAACCATGTGATTGATTTGAAGTTGTCAATAAACCGAAGCCGTCAACAACCTGAATGACTGAAAGACTGACTCTTATACATTGGAGCCTTTTTCCTTTATTTCTTTTCTCGTTTCACACGTGTACAATCTGCGTCATTTTCTATTGCAACCCACACTCATTGCTATTAACAAGATCTATACTTCCTATTTCATTCTCTCGTCCCTACAACTAATCTATTTTTCTATCTTGTGGCCGTTATCCTACTTTGGTACGTTCCCATCGAACGCACCTTCCTAATCGATCTATCCCTATCTATCGTCCTATTTACACTGTATTCTTCTGGTTCATCTGCTGATCTCTAACTGTTCGATCTGTCGCTCTCAGGCTTCCGTTGCGACCGCCGCTCTAGGGCTTCCAATACTACTTCGCTTGGATTCCCATTGTGACTATCTCTGAGTCTACTATCTCTAAGTCTACTATCACTGAGTCTACTATCTCTGAGTCTACTATCTCTAAGTCTACTATCACTGAGTCTACTATCTCTGAGTCTACTATCTCTAAGTCTACTATCTCTAAGTCTACTATCTCTAAGTCTACTATCACTGAGTCTACTATCTCTAAGTCTACTATCTCTAAGTCTACTATCTCTGAGTCTACTATCTCTAAGTCTACTATCACTGAGTCTACTATCTCTGAGTCTACTATCTATAAGTCTACTATCACTGAGTCTACTATCTCTGAGTCTACAATCTCTAAGTCTACTATCTCTAAGTCTACTATCTCTAAGTCTACTATCGCTGAGTCTACTATCTCTGAGTCTACTATCTCTAAGTCTACTATATCTGAGTCTACTATCTCTAAGTCTACTATCACTGAGTCTACTATCTCTGAGTCTACTATCTCTAAGTCTACTATCTCTGAGTCTACTATCTCTGAGTCTACTATCTCTACGTCTACTATCTCTAAGTCTACTATCTCTGAGTCTACTATCTCTGAGTCTACTATCTCTAAGTCTACTATCTCTAAGTCTACTATCTCTGAGTCTACTATCTCTAAGTCTACTATCACTGAGTCTACTATCTCTGAGTCTACTATCTCTAAGTCTACTATCTCTAAGTCTACTATCTCTAAGTCTACTATCTCTAAGTCTACTATCTCTGAGTCTACTATCTCTGAGTCTACTATCTCTACGTCTACTATCTCTGAGTCTACTATCTCTACGTCTACTATCTCTGAGTCTACTATCTCTACGTCTACTATCTCTGAGTCTACTATCTCTAAGTCTACTATCTCTGAGTCTACTATCTCTAAGTCTACTATCTCTGAGTCTACTATCTCTAAGTCTACTATCTCTAAGTCTACTATCTCTGAGTCTACTATCTCTAAGTCTACTATCTCTGAGTCTACTATCTCTAAGTCTACTATCTCTGAGTCTACTATCCTTGAGTCTACTATCACTGAGTCTACTATCACTGAGTCTACTATCTCTAAGTCTACTATCTCTACGTCTACTATCTCTAAGTCTACTATCTCTGAGTCTACTATCTCTAAGTCTACTATCTCTAAGTCTACTATCACTGAGTCTACTATCACTGAGTCTACTATCACTGAGTCTACTATCACTGAGTCTATTATCACTGAGTCTACTATCACTGAGTCTACTATCTCTGAGTCTACTTCTGTGCTTCCTTCGGTTGCCAATCGTCTGTTGTGTTTTATCTCTACATCTTTTCTCTTCGGCTGTTGATCTCTAAGTGATGCATTTCTTCGGTTGCTTACGACTGTCCATCCGTTCTCTAAGACTCCCAATCTCTAACTGACTTTATCTTCGTTGTCCTTTGTAACCTTATCTCTATCTCTACGTCATGAACTCTCTTCCACGTCATTTCTCCTTCTGTATATGTTTGTGCTTAATTTATACTTCCCCATGCTTCTTCTCTTGGTGTGCAATTCCCCCCTACACAATTCCCCGCCTTTATACACATCATCTATACATTTTCTGCTATACATTCACCCCTAACATGTGTTAGTCGTTGCCATAACTAACGACTAGTTACCTCTAACTATACATTCCCTGCTATACAATTCGCCCCTAACATGTGTTAGTCGTTGCCATAACTAACGACTAGTTACCTCTAACTATACATTCCCTGCTATACATTCGCCCCTAACATGTGTTGGTCGTTGCATAACTAACGACTAGTTACCTCTAACTATACATTTCCTGCTATACAATTCGCCCCTAACATGTGTTAGTCGTTGCCATAACTAACGACTAGTTACCTCTAACTATACATTCCCTGCTATACAATTCGCCCCTAACATGTGTTAGTCGTTGCCATAACTAACGACCATTCACTTCTTTCTCCCTCTTATGAATCCTTGTAAATTATTGCATTTCAACTCCTCCACCTTTCTGCCAACTCTCTTTTCTCTGATTATTCTGTGTATTGTTGCCAAATCTTAACTTTACATTGCCTCCGCAATATTTTCCTATCGTCTCTACAATGGATCTCTTGCATAATCTCATTCCTCAATTCTAGCAGACCTTTCCCCATCATATATAAATTGGTCTTGCCTGCTTGCTCTGTGTAGCCCAACATATCAGATTAGTACTTCGCTACCACATCTCAACCTCCTTGTGTAACCCAATCATTCTAGATTAGTACTTCGCTACCACATCTCAAACTCCGTGTGTAGCCCAATCATTCTAGATTAGTACTTCGCTACATTCAATTATATGCCCATTTCGGGTTCTCTCCTCCATTTCCACTTACTCCTGCTAACTCTTAATAACCCATTTCGGGTTCGCTCTTTTCGGGTTCTCTCCTCTCTATTTCCTCTTTCTACTACTTGTATTTACCCATTTTGGGTTCGCCCCTTTCGGGTTTTTTCCTCTCTTTCTCCCCTCACCACTACTTGTATTTACCCATTTCAGTTTCGCTCATTTCGGGCTCTCTCCTCTCTACTTCCTCTTCCTACTACTGGCATGTTCCGTATTTTGTATCATATTTATCATATCTTTGATATCTTTCCCTTTTATTTTCTCTACTCCGGCGTTTACGTGGTCGCCTACTCTCTTGCTCACCGTATAAATCCCTGAATAAACTTTCTTCTTTCTCTCTTATGCATTCCTCTATTTCAGCTGCAGTTATATTTCATAGACCCGCCTTACTTTCTGCCTCCTCTTTGTTTTCTGTTTTTTGTGACCTCTTCGTATTATTTGTGTATATTTCTTCCAAGCCATGAGTTGTCTTTGGTAACATACTCTCTATGTTGGCCGTTAATTTATGTAAAATTTTTAACATTTCGTCCCCAATATCTTGCGCCTGGATTTCTTTATCCCTCTTCTCCTTCACTAATAATATACTCTCCTCAATAATATCCACTTGTGTTTCCCTGTACTCCGTGTTTGTTTGTCTGTCCGTCATCACTCCCCTATTCCTCGTTCCTTTCTGTATATCATCTATCTTAGGCTGCCAATCTGTAACTCCATGACCGCAAATCTTCAACTTGGCTATGACTGTATATCCTCTCTCTTAGGCTGCCAATCTGTAACTTCATGACCGCTAATCTTCAACTTGGTTATGACTGTATATCTCTCTCTTCGGCTGCCAATCTCTAACTGAATTTCCTTCGTTGTCTATTTGCAACCGTCTTTCTATCACTACGTCATGAACTCTATTCCACATCATTTCTCCTTCTGTATATGTTTGTGCTTAATATTACACTTCTCCATCCTTGTACTCTTGGTGTGCAATTCCCCCTACACAATTCCCCGCTAATATATACAATCATCTATACATTATATGTTATACATTCGCCCCTAACATGTGTTAGTCGTTGCCATAACTAACGACTAGTTACCTCTAACTATACATTCCCTGCTATACAATTCGCCCCTAACATGTGTTAGTAGTTGCCATAACTAACGACCATTCACTTCTTTCTCCCTCTTATGAATCCTTGTAAATTATTTTATTTCAACTCCTCCACCTTTCTGCCAACTCTCTTTTCTCTGATTATTCTGTGTATCGTTACCACATTTTACTTTACATTGCATTCAGCAATATTGTCCTATTGTCTCTACAGTGGCTCTCTTGTATAATCTCATTCCTCAATACTAGCAGACCTTTCAGCATCATATAAAAATAGGTCTTGCCTGCTTGCTCTGTGTAGCCCAATCATATCAGATTAGTACTTCGCTACTACTCCTAACCTCCCTGTGTAGCCTAATCATATTAGATTAGTACTTCGCTACCACATCTTAACCTCCTTGTGTAGCCCAATCATTCTAGATTAGTACTTCGCTACCACATCTCAAACTCCTTGTGTAGCGCAATCATTCTTGATTAGTACTTCGCTACCACATCTCAACCTCCTTGTGTAGCACAATCATTCTTGATTAGTACTTCGCTACCACATCTCAACCTCCTTGTGTAGCGCAATCATTCTTGATTAGTACTTCGCTACCACATCTCAACCTCCTTGTGTAGCGCAATCATTCTTGATTAGTACTTCGCTACACTCAATTACATGCCCATTTCGGGTTCTCTCCTCCATTTTCAGTTACTCCTGCTAACTCTTAATCACCGATTTCGGGTTCGCCCCTTTCGGGCTCTTTCCTCTCTTCCTCCCCTCACCACTACTTGTATTTACCCATTTCGGTTTCGCCCCTTTCGGGCTCTCTCCTCTCTACTTCCTCTTCCTACTGCTGGTATTTTCCGTATTTTGTATCATATTTATCATATCTTTCACTTTTGTTTCCTCTACTCCAGCGTTTACGTGGTCGCCAACACTATTGCTCACCGTATAAATCCCTGAATAAACTTTCTTCTTTCTCTCTTGTCCATTCCTCTATTTCAGCTGCAGTTAAATTCCATAGACTCACCTTACTTTCTGCCTCCTCTTTGTTTTCTGTTTTCTGTGACCTCTTCGTATTATTTGTGTTTATTTCTTCCAAGCCATGCGTTGTCCTTGGTAACATACTCTCTATGTTGGGCGTGAATTTCTGTAACATTTTAAACATTTCGTCCCCAATATCTTGCGCCTGCATTTCTTTGTCCCCCTTCTCCTTCACTAATAATATACTCTCCTCAATAATATACACATGTGTTTCCCTGTCCTCCGTGTTTGTTTGTCTGTCCGTCATCACTCCCCTATTCCTCGTTCCTTTCTGTACATCCTCTCTCTTAGGCTGCCAATCTGTAACTGCATGACCGCAAATCTTCAACTTGGCTATGACTGTACATCCTCTCTCTTCGGCTGCCAATCTCTAACTGAATTTACTTCGTTGTCCATTTGCAACCGTCTCTCTATCACTACGTCATGAACTCTCTTCCACATCATTTCTCCTTCTGTATATGTTTGTGCTTAATATTATACTTCTCCATCCTTCTACTCTTGGTGTCCAATTCCCCCTACACAATTCCCCGCTAATATATACAATCATCTGTACATTCTATGCTATACATTCGCCCCTAACATGTGTTAGTCGTTGCCGTAACTAACGACTAGTTACCTCTAACTATACATTCCCTGCTATACAATTCGCCCCTAACATGTGTTAGTCGTTGCCATAACTAACGACCATTCACTTCTTTCTCCCTCATATGAATCCTTGTAAATTATTGCATTTCAACTCCTCCACCTTTCTGCCAACTCTCTTTTCTCTGTGTATCGTTACCACATCTTAACTTTACATTGCATTCAACAATATTTTCCTATTGTCTCTCCTATGGCTCTCTTGTATAATCTCATTCCTCAATACAATATATAAATAGGTCTTGCCTGCTTGCTCTGTGTAGCCCAATCATATCAGATTAGTACTCGCTACTACTCTTAACCTCCCTTTGTAACCCAATCATTATAGATTAGTACTTCGCTACCACATCTCAACCTCCTTGTGTAGCCCAATCATTCTAGATTAGTACTTCGCTACATTCAATTATATGCCCATTTCGGGTTCTCTCCTCCATTTCCACTTACTCCTGCTAACTCTTAATAACCCATTTCGGGTTCGCCCCTTTCGGGCTCTCTCCTCTCTTCCTCCCCTCACCACTACTTGTATTTACTAATTTCAGTTTCGCTCCTTTCGGGCTCTCTTCTCTTTATTTCCTCTTCCTACTACTGGCATGTTCCGTATTTTGTATCATATTTATCATATCTTTGATATCTTTCCCTTTTATTTTTTCTACTCCGGCGTTTACGTGGTAGCCCACTCTCTTGCTAGCCGTATACATCCCTGAATAAACTTTCTTCTTTCTCTCTTATGCATTCCTCTATTTCAGCAGCAGTTATATTTCATAGACCCGCCTTACTTTCTGCCTCCTCTTTGTTTTCTGTTTTCTGTGACCTCTTCGTATTATTTGTGTTTATTTCTTCCAAGCCATGAGTTGTCTTTGGTAACATACTCTCTATGTTGGCCGTGAATTTCTGTAACATTTTTAACATTTCGTCCCCAATATCTTGCACCTGCATTTCTTTGTTCCTCTTCTCCTTCACTAATAATATACTCTCCTCAATAATATCCACTTGTGTTTCCCTGTCCTCCGTGTTTGTTTGTCTGTCCGTCATCACTCCCCTATTCCTCGTTCCTTTCTGTACATCCTCTCTCTTAGGCTGCCAATCTATAACTTCATGACCGCTAAACTTCAACTTGGCTATGACTGTATATCCTCTCTCTTCGGCTGCCAATCTCTAACTGAATTTCCTTCGTTGTCTATTTGCAACCGTCTCTCTATCACTACGTCATGAACTCTCTTCCACATCATTTCTCCTTCTGTATATTTTTGTGCTTAATATTACACTTCTCCATCCTTCTACTCTTGGTGTGCAATGCCCCCTACACAATTCCCCGCTAATATATACAATCAGCTATACATTCTCTGCTATACATTCGCCCCTAACATGTGTTAGTCGTTGCCATAACTAACGACTATTTACCTCGAACTATTCATTCCCTGCTATACAATTCGCCCCTAACATGTGTTAGTCGTTGCCATAACTAACGACTAGGTACCTCTAACTATACATTCCCTGCTATACAAGTCGCCCCTAACATGTGTTAGTCGTTGCCATAAATAACGACCATTCACTTCTTTCTCCCTCTTATGAATCCTTGTAAATTATTGCATTTCAACTCCTCCACCTTTCTGCCAACTCTCTTTTCTCTGAGTATTCTGTGTATCGTTACCACATCTTTACTTTACATTGCATTCAGCAATATTGTCCTATTGTCTCTACAATGGCTCTCTTGTATAATCTCATTCCTCAATACTAGCAGACCTTTCAGCACCATATATAAATAGGTCTTGCCTGCTTGCTCTGTGTAGCCCAATCATATCAGATTAGTACTTCGCTACTACTCTTATCCTCCCTGTGTAGCCCAATCATTCTAGATTAGTACTTCGCTACCCCACCTCAACCTCCTTGTGTAGCACAATCATTCTTGATTAGTACTTCGCTACACTCAATTATATGCCCATTTCGGGTTCTCTCCTCCATTTCCAGTTACTCCTGCTAACTCTTAATCACCGATTTCGGGTTCGCCCATTTGGGGCGCTCTACTCTCTACTTCCTCTTACTACAACTTGTATTTACCCATTTCGGTTTCGCCCCTTTCGGGCTCTCTCCTCTCTACTTCCTCTTCCTACTGCTGGTATTTTCCGTATTTTGTATCATATTTATCATATCTTTGATATCTTTCCCTTTTATTTTCTCTACTCCGGCGTTTACGTGGTCGCCTACTCTCTTGCTCACCGTATAAATCCCTGAATAAACTTTCTTCTTTCTCTCTTGTCCATTCCTCTATTTCAGCTGCAGTTAAATTCCATAGACTCACCTTACTTTCTGCCTCTTCTTTGTTTTCTGTTTTCTGTGACCTCTTCGTATTATTTGTGTTTATTTCTTCCAAGCCATGAGTTGTCTTTGGTAACATACTCTCTATGTAGGCCGTGAATTTCTGTAATATTTCTAACATTTCGTCCCCAATATCTTGCGCCTGCATTTCTTTGTCCCCCTTCTCCTTCAGTAATAATATGCTCTCAATATAGTGTACAATATAGCAGATAGGGCTATGCAAATTGTACATTCTTTTATTTCTGTTTGTGTGTATTTTTCTTCTTTTTCCCATCTTTTTGACTATCTCTTCGTCCATTCCTCTCTCAACATTAATATAACTTTTTATGTCTTTATCTTTTAACTTTGTCTGCGTTACTCTTGTCTCTTGTATATTCATTGCTTCCCTACTTTTATTCTGCTTCCTAATGAATTTGTTTATTTGTAGCCCGTACCCCCTATATTTTGACCAGTCCTTTGGTCCATCATTTTCTCTAAAGTTGTTTACATACATTGGTTTTCCCTTTGGGTTGTTTTGGTAAATGTTTCTTCGTGCTGGCCTAATTATGTCTACCATTATGTCATAATTATTCATTTGATTCTCTTGTTCCAAAATATGATTTACTATACTGCTAATCCTGTAAAGTATTATCACTTAAATTCTTATCGTTCAGCCCTTTTATGAATTTTAAAAACATGATCTCTCCAAATTTGGCAAAATCCTCTCTAAACTGTCCTTCTGTTATCTCCTTCCTCAATCCTGCAACTCGTATCTTTAACTATTCGTTATATTTTTTCCTAGCTGCCTTTGTCTCACTGTGTATTCCATTTCTATGCATCTATGACCTCTTCCTATATTCTGCATTCCATCTACTATTCCTCCGTTGCCATACCTCTGATATCTCAGTCTTGTGTGGTACCCTCCTAACTCATCTGTTTTCTTGCAGGCTTGCCACCTGTAATTTCCTTGAGTCATTATTTATATTTCTCTATTTACTATACCTCTGTCTACATATTCTATAATATCTCTTTCGTCAAATGTAAAACATATTATTTACAATATCACACGTGTCCCTGTTCCAGAATTTTGCTGACAATTTAATAAATAAATTAAGTTTCCCTTCTTTAAAACCAATCTCCCAGTCCTACAATTAAGTTGAGTCAATTGCCTTTTGCTAAAAATTTTTTGATCAAGGACACGTCTAATATTTTACAATTATTTTCCTATGGTATCTTAATAGTTTATGCATACAATATATCAATACACAATTTATCTTTAACTAATTAATGTAAATTTAACCTTATTTTAATTACCCTGTGAAAAAAAACAATATAGTTATTCATTCTTCATTTAATTAATTAATTACTTAACATTAAATTGTTCAATTCAGTTCCTCGAAATCTGTTCCTCATGAATATCTTAACCAACTAATCCTTCAGTGTTCTATTCCCTCTATTAATAATTAACACATTTTGTTCATCACTGTCATTTTTTATAATGTTCTAATTCATTAAATCACACAGGTACAGTTCTATTCTGTCTATTATTAATTAACACACTTTGTTCATCAATGTCATTGTTTATAATCTTCTACTTCCTTGAATCACATAGGTACAGTTCTATTTTGTCTATTAATATAGCACGATTTTCCTGGACTTCTTCACGATTTTTCAGGATTTTCTGGACGTCTTAACGATTTTCAGGATTTCTTCAGCACGACTTTCCTGGACTTCTCCAGCACGATTTTCTGTCCGCGACAACCCACTTCGTTGGTTAGCCCACGCGGCACTATTTTGAAGATGTGTTTATTTTTATTTTCGATGTCATCTATATTTTTAAGATGTTTTTGTTTTCGATGAGACTGAAGGTCAAGGCGTTAATAGATGTGAAAGCCGTTCTTCCACATTAAACCATGTGATTGATTTGAAGTTGTCAATAACCCGAAGCCGTCAACAACCTGAATGACTGAAAGACTGACTCTTATACATTGGAGCCTTTTTTCTTTTATTTCGTTTCACACGTGTACAATCTGCGTCATTTTCTATTGCAACCCACACTCATTACTATTATCAAGATCTATTCTTCCTATTTCATTCTCTCGTCCCTACAACTAATCTATTTTTCTATCTTGTGGCCGTTATCCTACTTTGGTACGTTCCCATCGAACGCACCATCCTAACCTATCTATCCCTATCTATCGTTCTATTTACACTGTATTCTTCTGGTTCATCTGCTGATCTCTAACTGTTCGATCTGTCGCTCTCAGGCTTTCGTTGCGATCGCCGCTCTTGGGCTTCCAATGCTACTTCGCTTGGATTCCCATTGTGACTATCTCTAAGTCTACTATCACTGAGTCTACTTCTGTGCTTCCTTCGGTTGCCAATCGTCTGTTGTGTTTTATCTCTACATCTTTTCTCTTCGGCTGTTGATCTCTAAGTGATGCGTTTCTTCGGTTGCTTACGACTGTCCATCCGTTCTCTAAGACTGCCAAATGTCTAACTGCTTATCTTTGTTGTCTACGACTGTCCATCCGTTCTCTAAGACTGCCAAATGTCTAACTGCTTATCTTTGTTGTCTACGACTGTCCATCCGTTCTCTAAGACTCCCAAACTCCAACTGATATTCCACTCTGTCCTCAACTACACGTCTGTTCTCCAAGACTGCCAAACTCCAACTTAGTCTGTTGTAACTGCTCAGAGGTCTTTAAATGCACAATCGCACAAGAGATCTCCTGATATGTTTCCGTTATCCGAGAAGGTTAAACATCATATATCATTACCAAGAGACATGAGAAGGCTAACGCCACAAATAAATCAAGTATTAACTTTTGTTTTCCCTTTTGTATACCTCATCAAGGACCATACAAATAAACGGGGCAATTCTGAAACAAGTGCAACGCCTCAAATACTTGTAACAATAATAACATCATATGGAAGATAAACCACATAAATAAAAAGCAGAATAACTCTGACCAAAATAGCATTTAAACAAATGGAAATTATCTTTTGCAAGAAATCTATGTCAAATAGAAGTGAGAAAGAGAGTTCCTCGATACTATATAAAACCTATTCTGAACTATGTAAGCGAATCATGGACAGTAGACAAACAAATGAAAAGACGATTATAGGCCACATGTATTTTTCCCAATTATTTACTTTTCATTATATTTTCATATGTTCGTAATTACTTCACCAAGTAACACAAAAGTGATGCTTCTGTTTGCCTTTAAAATAGCAGTTCCCTTTTTCTGTAGTTGATTAAAACATTATTTCTATAACATTACTCACTTTTTCCAAGTATTGCAAAATGTATATATTTTGTTTGTTTTGTCTTGCACATTTAAATATTTAAATTCTATTTTCTAGACCGCTCGGTGACTAAGCTCAAACTTATTTCTACATCCTACTTTCCGAGCCCTCCACTTGATCATCTAACATGTAGTTGTAGATAATTGTGCTTCACTGTTTGTTGTCGTTGTCCCTGTATTCTGAAGAAGGCCACTGGCCGAAACGTCAGTTGTGCGTTGTGTTCCTTCTTTGTAAAGCTGTCATCATACTTTGGGGTGTTTAGCATACCCTACCACTGACTAGGCTCAAACCTTCTTCAGTATTAGTGACTCTGCTTAACAGTTATTGCCCGGGATGTGACATTAAAAAAAAAGAACTATGTTCGTCTTACAACTTCTCTCCTCTTCTTCACCTTTCCTTCCTCATCTGCCTTTCAGCGTCGAGGGGAGATATAATTTGCGGTCTTTTGCTCTTCTGTTCGCCTCTGCTGCTGTTATGTTTCCTAGTGCTTCTAATATTCCATCGATCCATCTTTTTCGCGGTCGACCCTTGGGTCTGTTGTTCTCACAACGTTTGCTGAAGGTTCGTTGTGTTGTGTTTTGTTCTTTCTGCCTTGTCATGTGGCCGAACCATTTTATCTGTTGTTTCCTTATATATTCTATGGCTGGGGCTATTCCTAGCTTTTTTCTCAGTTCTTCATTTCTGATCTTATCTCTCAGACTGTTTCCTGTCATTCGTCTAACACATTTCATCTCTGTAGAGGTTATTTTACTTATTGTTCTTGCATCTAGAGTCCAGGTCTGGCATTGGTAGCACAACATTGGAATGAAGATTGTATTGTATAGTGCTCGTTTTGCCTCCAGAGTTATTTCCTTGTTGGATAATAGTGGTGATAACTGTCCGATGATTTGACAAGCTTTGTTGCATCTTGATTCTATCTCTGCTGTTTGGGAATTGTCGTTTGTCATTAGACTTCCTAGGTATTTGAATTCCTCTACTTGTTTTAGTTGTCTGCCTTCTATAGTTATGTTGATGTTCTGTTTATTTTTGGCGACATTCATGACTTCTGTTTTGTTGATGTTGATTTTCATGTTGTATTTTGTTCCTAAGATGTTGAGTTTGTTTAAGTGTTCTTGTAGGTCTTCTATTGTTTCATGTATTAGTGCCTGGTCGTCTGCAAATAGAAGCTCGTTGATCTCCTCTGTCTCTGATGGGTTGGCTAGCTTGCATATATGGTCCATGTATGTAATAAACAGTAGGGGGGATAGTACGCACCCCTGTCTTACACCTGATCTAACTTCGAAGTGGTCTGTGTAGCCTGTTGCTGTTCTGACCCTGCAGCTGCTGTTGGCGTAGAGACTTTTAATAATGTTGGTTAGATGTTGGCTTACTCCGTATGTTGTTAGTATCTCCCACAGTTGTTCTCTGTTTACTCTGTCGAATGCTTTTTCCTGGTCAATGAAGGCTATGTATAAGTTTTGGTTGTGTTCTGTCGTTTTTTCTGCAAGCTGTTTTAGTGTGAATAGTGCGTCGGTACATCCTCTGTTTTTTCGGAACCCCATTTGAGAATCGCTTAACTGTAGTTCTATTATTGGTCTCAGTCTTTTTTCCAAGATTGTGGCGTATAGCTTTCCTACATGGCTGAGCAGAGATATACCTCTATATTGATTGCAGTCTCTTTTGCTACCTTTCTTTTTCCATATTGGTATGATGATTGCCTGTTGCCAGTCTTCTGGGGCTTGTTGTTGGTGCCATGCTGCATTAAATATTCTGTGCAGCCATTGCATTCCTGTTTCTCCCGCTGCTGCTATTATTTCTATTGGAATGTTATCTATCCCTGGTGCTTTGTTTCTTGGTGCATATTTGATTACTTCTTCTATTTCCTCTTTCATGATGTTGGGTTCAGTATTTGTGAGTTCTAGCGTGGTTTTTGTTGTCTTGTTGGTAGTTGGTATGTTTAACAGGTCTTCAAAATATTCCTTCCATCTCTGTTGCATACATTGGTTGTTTGATATTGGTTGTCCGTCTTTGCCATTTATCAGCTCGGTAGGATCATGGTTTTCTTTTCTCGCTCTTGTGGCTTTTACTGCTTTGTAGAAATCTCTTGTGGCTGTCTTGAAGCCCCTGCTCATGTTTTATCCGAATTCTGTCCAATTCTTTTGCTTAGCTTCTTTGATCAGCATTTTAACTCTTTTTCGAACTAAGGCATATCTTTCATATTTTTCTTGGTTCTTGTTCTCCCTCCAATGTTTAAACAGTTTCTTCTTTTCTTTAATTGCTTCTCTGATTGTTTCGTTCCACCACGGGGTGCTCTTTTTCCCTTCTCTTGTTCTTAGCTTCGTTCCACAAACTGTTTTAGAGATGTTAGTTACTGTTTCCTTAAATTGTTTGCACTCTTCTTCTACTGTGCCTTCTTTGTTAGGGAGTTTCTTGAATTCCTCTCTGAGTTTTTCTTCTAGGGTTTTCCTTGTTTCTTGATCGTTTAATTGTTTTATTTTTATTGTCTGTTCTTTTCGCTTCTTTTGTTTGTTTTCGTATATTCTCTTTATTTTTGGCTGTCTTAGTGTGATCATAACCATCTTGTGATCCGTGTCGTCTGTAATATTAGGGATTGCTCTACTGTCAGTTACTCTTTTCTTGTTCTGTTGTCTTGTTAGTATAAAATCTATCTGGCTTCTGCATGTTGTGTCATTCCATTTGTACCAGGTGTATACTTGCGACTCTCTGTGTTTGAAGAATGTGTTGGTGATAAATAAATCATTTTGATTGCATAGATCCAGCAGTCTGCTTCCGTTTTCGTTTATTTCAGCTGTTTTATCGCCAAAGGGTCCTAAGATATCACTGTTCTCACTGTTGCGTTTCCCAAGCCTTCCATTAAAATCTCCCATCACTAACATGTCGTCGCTTTCGTCAATCTTGTTAATAATTTCACTCAGTGTGTCGTAGAATTCTTCACTGTCTTTTACATTGTTGTTGCATGGTGCATAGATTTGAATGTAATTTGTTTTAATTGTCATTATCAAATGTATTTGTTTCTTACAACTATTAGGGTTATTTAACAAGCACTAGTACTCACGGGACCTACAATTTGTTGCAGCTTTTCCGATAGTGCTAGGCATCGGATCTCACTACACAGAGATCATCTGAGGGTAAAGCCACAAGAAAATCATTTTGGAAATGAACAATCGTCACAGCTTGTGGTGGGATTCGAATCCAGGACGTTTCTGTCCAGAGGTTGCTGTCTATGTGAGTCTCAGCTAAGGAAGATAGTACAGAACAGGTTCTGTTGGAAGAGTGTTGTTTTAGGATTGACGTGTTGTCAGTTAGGGAAGATACCACTGAATCGGGTCTATGTCAGAATGTGGTTTGCTCCACGAGTAGCTGCACAGAGTAGTCTCGTCACGTCATTTGAACCAGACCTTTTATGTTTTGTAGCTAGTGCATTAATCACTCAGTCATCTCATCAATTTTGTGTTATCAATAAATGAATAATTATACTAATACTAAAATATCGTGCACTTTAGTTTGAAGCCATATGCAAAAGAGCATAGTTCTAGTTATCATGCATTTTAATAGTTCGAGGGTTCAATTTGAAATTAAAAGTTCTTTTGAAAGCAATTGCCAGAGAAGTTTTGGAAACAACTAATCAGTCATTAAAACATTTCATCAAGCTGATTTTTTAAAGTCCACACAGATTTATCTCAGTAGGAAAACTGTTGTACACGTGTTTTGTTGATATGTAGGTTTATCCAGGATTACTAAAGTAGGATTACTAAAGTGTAACATGTTGGTGTACTAGCTTGTCTTACTACCATGTGTTAACACAGCTGTCGTTTCAAAGAACAGCATCCATAAAGAGATAACCGCTGTGATAATTAACTAAATTGCTGACGACCAACAAAAATAACGCTAAAATCAATTACCTACATAGAGCATCTAACCCAATAATAAAAATAGTGAATGCATGGAGAGTAAATAAGCGATGTCGATGTGTCATCACAGTTTTCCTCTGATATCCAAGAAGATGGAGTACAGGAGAAAAAGCATCCTAAAATATGCACCCTCGCCTCCTTTGTTTGATACGCATATTGATGTATAGGAAGGTTTCAGGGTTAGATGAAATGAACAACTGGATGCTCGTATTTAGTGTGTTAGAGTTGAGTCTCGTAATTAATATCTCAAAGTTGAGTTTCATAGTTAGTCTGCCAGAGTTGAGTCTAGTAATTAGTGTGCCAAAGTTGAATCTCGTAATCAGTGTGTCCGAGTTGAGTCTCGTAATTAGTGTCTCAGAGTTGTATCTCGTAAAAAGTGTGTGTCAGAGTTGAGTCTCGTAATTAGTCGGTCAGAGTTGAGTCTCGTAATTAGTGTGACAGAGTTGGGTCTCGTAATTAGTGTCTCAGAGTTGTGTCTCGTAATTAGTGTGTCAGTGTTGAGTCTCGTAATTAGTCGGTCAGAGTTGAGTCTCGTAATTAGTGTGACAGAGTTGAGTCTCGTAATTAGTCTGTTAGAGTTGAGTTTGTATGTATGTCCGATTTGAGTCTCGTAGATTGCCTGTCAGTAGATTGGCCCTCATAATTAATCTGAAAGTGAATTGAATCTCGAAATTAGTGTGTCGGTGAGTTGAGCTTTATAATTTGTCTGTTGGTGTGGTGAGTCTAGTGGATTAGTTTGTCACTGAGTTGAGTCTACTAGTTATTCTGTCAATGGCATTCATGAACATTTATCTGGTTAGGGTCTCACGACTACACTCACGCTTCTACCACTTATTTATTCACACGACTACACTCACGCTTCTACCACTTATTTAGTCACACGACTACACTCACGCTTCTACCACTTATTTAGTCACACGACTACACTCACGCTTCTACCACTTATTTAGTCACACGACTACACTCACGCTTCTACCACTTATTTAGTCACACGACTACACTCACGCTTCTACCACTTATTTAGTCACTCGACTACACTCACGCTTCTACCACTCATTTAGTCACACGACTACACTCACGCTTCTACCACTTATTTAGTCACACGACTACACTCATGCGTGCATACTAAGTTAATCGATGAGCGTGTTAAAGCAGTGAAAGCGGGCTCTGTACGCAGGCAATGGGTAGAGTCAGCTCTGAAATCAAAAGTACTTTGGGTCAACTTTCTCTACAACCATGGATAGTTCACGGTGCAACGTATACCTTTTATAGTATATTATCTCTTTGTCGTTCGTGATCTCCTTTGCCAGTTGTAACAAAGTAATCCAATTTTCTTCTTCTCGTGATTTGCCCGAAAAATGACGATTGAATTTCTATTTTGTTATTTTTCTTTAAGATCTAGCTTTTTGAATTATTCTCTTTGAAAATGTTCTCACTATTATTTATAGCTGTCCAGTGCGCTTTCAAAATCATTCTCAGAAGTCATATCCCCGCGTCCTCTATTTGCCTTTTCATGTGTATGTCTATTGTCCATGATTTGCTTCCATAGGTCAGAATAGGCTATATATAGCACTGCTTAACGCTCTTTCTATTGTTATTGTTATTGGTTATGGAAGGCCTCGGTATCACAGCAAACGAATTAGAATCCATAATTGCTCAACCGCCCGTGCCAGTGGAATCATCCGAATTACCAACTCATCTCCCAAACAAAGAAAGGTAACTGTAGTCCCCATCGTAGCAGTCTCAGCCCACGCCAAAAGACATAAGGCGAAACCGCGCAGAAAGTGAACACAGCCAACTGTTCCCTGTCATACGATATCATCATTCATCGTAAACAAGCGGGATATCGAAGCAGGATCAAAACGGATGAGACACACAGCTCACGGTGTGCACAGAGCACTTAACTCAGTAGCTCCTGCAACAAGCCGGACTTGGAATATGACGAAACTGCAAGAAGGAACACTTTTCAGACATAACCTTCAATGGTTCCTGCCTCCTATCCACCATATACCATGGGAGTTCACGTCCTCCCGAAAATGATGATCGTCATAGCACTTGATGATGTTAGGCCGTCATTGATGACTCCAATTCCAAACATATAGACACACAGTGGTGGTAAGTTATCATTTCCAATCCAACAGAAGCCACATGACCTGTAGTTAGTAAAACCACGCTCTTTCTAACTTTCGTTGACAAAGACTTGTTGCAAGAGACATTTTTTTTCATTTTCTGTGAAATACTATTTTGGCCTGAGCTATTCTGCTTTTAATTTCCGTGATGTATCTTCCATGTGATGTTATTATTGTGTCCAAGTATTTGATGCATTGGTCTTGTTTCAGATGTGTTCTGTTTATTGTTTATGTTGAATCATGATGACGACTGTTTTTTCTATATAACCATTCTTACTTAGTGTTCTTACTTTGCAGACTGAGACCATTCTCGTTGTGGCGTAGCAATAGCCAGTTTATTTTACTCCTTAGATTTTACCGACGTCTATAATAACAAGAATATATATATCATCAGCATCAAGTACCAGGCTTGCTGGCGCAGGTGACTTGTCTCTCCACAACTTTCGATCGCGACATTTATTTATTATTTCTGTTGTTGACCTTATGCTAAGCCATTCTTTTAGGCTGTCTGATATTTTGTCTCTTTGCTTCACTCTCTCTCTCTCTCTTTGTCCCTCAATTTTTCCCAGTTGTTACAATATATTCCAGCTGTTCATTATCCATTACATGGCCAAAAAATGTTGATTTGTTCTTCCAACTATTGGAAATTAGCTAACTTTTTGCTTTGACTTCAGTATATATCTATATCGATATGTATATACACATACATACACTGCATTGAATGTGACAACATAGAAATTACGACATGTTTGTTTACTTTAATAACCTATTGATCAGCATGTGCTAGTTCGTAGAATTTGGTCATACGAACCAACATACATCTGTCCAGGGCTGCCATAAGACTCACCATTGTCACCAGTTCTATTTAACGTGTACACAATAACGATCAAGGAACATCAGATGAAAGGAGGGGAAGAACTATGACCTTGGCAGATGACACTATGGTATATTTACAGGGAAGAGACAGAAGGGAAATCACCTCAACAATGAAAAGCGAACTCGATCGTATCACTTCCTGGTGTGGAATTCAAGACGCCTTGGTTAATCCTTATAAACCAGCAGTTGTATGGTAACCCCTTAACAATCATATTGATAACACGGAAACACCGTGGTACGAATGATAGCTGCGAAGTGACCTGGGACAATATGATGACGTAACTCGGAGTTAAGTTTTTGTTTTATTTCGTTCGCCAGCTTTACTTCTGACGAAGTCCCTAGAGACTACGAACTGAATTGTGCTTGTTAATCCGTTTTTACATGGCAGCCGTGTGCACAGGGGTCCCTCGCCACACAGGCAGATAACTCCGACTTTAGTGGCACTCATATTTTTTCCGGTTGTTTCCAAAATGGAGGAATTATTTTTCTCCGGCTTGGTATAGAACAGTTGATCAGAGGTTTAACAAGCCGCTATCGTAAAAACGATGTTGTTAATGAAACGTAGAATAGATACAGAATGTGTAAATTAGCAGTAGATAATAGTGATATTTTTTTCGGCCCTAAAACAACAACAAAAATATGATTCTGGAATGTACGTACAATGGCTGCACCGACGAAAGATGCACAGGTGGCGAGCGAGATGGATAGATACGATGTAAGTATTTTAGGATTAAGCGAAAGGCGCTGGCTTGGAACAGGTAGGAGATCTATTGATAATAAAATAGTAGTTTTATTCTGGAAGGGAAGATGGGAAAAACCGCGAAGGAGTAGACATAATGATGATAGACATAGCTGCAAGAAGTCTATTAAAATGGGAACCCGTAAATAGCCGTCTGATACGAACACGCCACAAAACTAAACATGGAAGACTTTCAATTGTTCAATGTTATGCGCCTACAAACGAAGCTGATGATGATGTTAAGGAACATTTTTATAACCAACTACAACAACTTATAAACAAAATACCCAAACACGGTTATTTAATTGTAATGGGAGATTTCAACGCCAAATTGGGAAAAAACAACGCAGGAGTGGAACAGAAGTCAGAATGAAGAAAGTTTAATATAATTATGTTTAATAGACAATTTAGTTATAGGTGAGACATTATTTCCACACAATAATATTCACAAAACAACATGAATATCTCCTGATGATAGAACCTCAAATCAAATTGACCACATATGTATTCAACAACAATTCAGATCATTATTAATAGATGTAAAAGCATACAGAGGTGTTGATGTGAATAGTGACCACAACCTGTGCATTGGAAAAAATAAGATTAAAATTTACAAACCAACAGAAGAGGTCAACTACACATACAATTGATAGCCATAACTTGAAAGATGAAGCCATAAACAAAAAGTTTAACATAGAGCTAAGTAATTGTTATACAGCACTCGGTGAAATAGACTTAGATATCAATGAAATGTGGGACTCACAGAGCAAAATACTAATGGCAGCAGCAGAAGCAAGTGCTGGACTGAAGAAAATGGAAAAACGAGCGCGGATCTCAGACACCACATGGAAATACATCAAAGAAAGAAGAGAAGTGAAGAGAGCCATGACTAATATAAAGACAGATCTTGGTAAGGTCCTGGCAAAAGCAACATACACAGAATTAGACAACAATGTGAAAAGTTCAGCAAGAAGAGATACAAGAGCGTATATAGACAATTTCACAGAGAAAGCAGACAGCTGCAATTACAGGAGACAGCAGAACTCATTATACTGTACAAAAGATGCTGATAGACACCTATACATCCAGTGGAACACCAATTCTAGACAAATCTGGATTAATGCTAACAACAAGCGCAGACATAGAAGCCGTTGGGCGGAACACTTCAAAGAAATTCTTAACCGTCCACTACTCCACAATTTAATATATTTTGAAGCAAACACCAGCAGCAGAATTAGATGTAAATTTAGATGACTTCACCTTGAGCGAAATAGAAACCACCTTAAAGCTTTATGACCAATAGCAAGGCTCCTGGAGAGGATACGTTTACTGCTGAGATCCTCAAGGCAATTGATAGTCATAATCTAATATATCTCCAAAAAAATGCTCAACATCATTTGGAAAACAGAGAAGACGCCTCATAAATGTAAAAAAGGAATCATTATTAAGATTCAAAAAAAAGGACAATCTTAGAGATTGTAACAACTGGAGAGGCGTGACACTTTTGTCAGTTGCCTTTAAGTTATTCAACAAAAGCATCCTTAATAGCATAAAGGATTCAATAGATACAGTAATGCGTTAAGAACAGGATGGGTTTAGAAAAGGGGCCTTGACCACATTTTCTCTCTACGACTTATATTGGAGGAACACATTGAAAAGCAAAAACCTTTTATACTTAACTCCATCGACTTCAAAAGGGCATTTGATATTATTCATAGAGATTATTTGTGGAAATTTCTGAAGCAATATGGCTTACCATCAAAAATCATAAATATTATCAAAGACATGTATGATGGTTATACATGTGCAGTTCGAACAGAGGAATAGTCTCCCAATAGAAACTGGGGTTAAACAAGGATGTATTTTATCGCCCTTGTTGTTTGGAATTGTTATGGACTTAATAATAAAGAAATGCTGCACTGGTAATAAAGGCATCGAATGGATACGAGGAGACCATTTGGAGGACCTCGACTTTGCTGATGACATAGTTCTCATCAACAGTCAGATAAAAACGATGCAGAAAAACACAAATAAACTATCATCAATAGCCAGCAAAATTGGGCTTGAAATCAATCATGAAAAGACTAAAGTCACGAAAAGTTTAATTCCAATAGATGACAAAATAAACATGGACAACAAACCAGTAGAAGAGATCGATCACTTTATCTTGGAAGTCACATTGATCAAGAAGGGGATACAAGCAAAGAAATTAGAATCAGAATAGCTAAAGAAGCAATGTCTTTCAGAAGCCTTGAAAAGTTGTGGAAATCAAAACTCATCAGCACAAACACAAAACTTAGACTATTCAAATCTAATGTACTATCAACCCTTACGTATGCGTGTGAAAGCTAGAAAACAACAAGAGATATAGAAACAAAGTTGAACGCATTCGAAAATAAATGTCATAGGAAAATACTTGGTATAGCGTGGAACGAATTCAAAACAAACGAGGAAATTAGAGAAATCGCCAGTCAACCACTAATATCTTCAGTAATAAAGAAAAGACGATTGTCATATGTTGAACATGTGATGAGAAGAGATAATAACCGAATAGCAAAGCAAGCCCTCATATGGGAAACAACAGGTAAGAGAAAAGAAGGAAGACCCAGGGAGACACTGAGAAAACATTGATGAGAAAGGCAAGAGCAGCAGGATTCGGCTCCCTCAATGAGATTGAGCTGCTTTCACGGAACAGAGCCATATGGCGAGATTTGATAAACTATCTTTACAAGAAATCTGCTAGAACAAAAATTCAGATAGGAGAAGGTGTATCTTGGTCTACGCCTCGAAAGGTCAATAGATAGATAATTTTTTTCCCGTCGATGAGTAATTGACATTTTAAGCCGGGCCTCGCTGATGAGACCAGGGGTGGTTGCAGCAGAGAGAAATCATAAATAAATATCCCAACCGGTGCAGACAGGATTTAAATCAGAAACTTCTCTGTCTCGAGGCCGGCATCTTGCCTCAGTTAAGTTACCTCGGAGTTAAGTTTGATCGCAGCCTCGTTTAGGGAACGTGTAATAACAAATACCCCGCAACAGATTAGCCTCTTTGAAGATCATGACAGCTGCCAACATCGAGCAGAGGCTACTTACACTTCTGTTCCAGGCACTAGTCATCGCATCAGGCATCAGTATAACGCAAATTGACAGGCTGGAGAAAATACATAATGCAACTATGCGCATTATCTTGGGGTGTACGAGGGACACTCCCTGTGTAGCAATGAGGTAATTCTTGACTTCCCAACCATGGATGACAGGATCAAGATCTGGAGGGCTCGAACATACCTGAAGATAAGTGCAGATAAAGAGCATCCACTGCATCATGAGCTCAATACAGCAAAAGGTGTCAGGCTAAAAAGATATAACTCATGTTTGGACCTATCCAAAGCTGTCATCAACCAGGTATATGGGCATACCAATATCAAAGCTGGCGAGGAGTGGGTGCCGGTACTTACGTTATTCAGGGGCACATTATCGTGTATTGTTTGCAGTGCAATGACAATGACCCGCAATTAACTCAATAACTCAATTACCTAAACAACTGTGATATGCGGGTAGACAGAGAAAGAAATAACAATATAATATCAACGAGTGGGCAGGCCTCGACCTCGTAAGATACTGAAGAATGACTTCAGATATATATATATATATATATATATATATATATATATATATATATATATATATATATATATATATATATAAATGTGGACGGTTGGGTGAAAATTGTCAGTGATGTCCCAACGATTCCCGAGTTATGGAATGAGTAAGCGTAAGACATCTTAACAATGTTTTTGTTATATTTCATCTCTTTCTCTCTCTCTCTCTCTCTCTGTCTGCGATCAGGACTCAATCAGAGTAGGATTCCAGACTCTCACATGAAGACAGCTGCCTGTTTAAGTGAATTGATCGATCCCACATACAGAACATCATAATTAGAGTCTGTTTGATCCACTCTGATTGAATGCCTGTTAAAACGTTGCACTGTGTTCTGGCCCAGTGCATCCGATTTCAGCCATCATTTTATTCAGGTTTGCTTTCCTTAGCCTGTGATTGTCCCCGATCTTCCAGCAAGGCAGCATATTGTCTTTTCTGTAGGGGAATTTCATATGTGAACAAGACTAAACAATTATCAATTGTTTCTACAAAGACTTCAGTTATGAAGTGATCTCCAAATATAGAGGGGCATTTTAAGTGCCAAGGGAAAATTCGCACACTAAGATACTAGCAGATATTTGTTTACATAAGTTTCAATAACGACAACATGCCGCAACATTATTCGATACAATTGTTTTAAATGAGATCGTCAGAGTAACCACCGACGAGCAGTGGTATCAACAACGTCCTCCCTGGGGTTTGAGACACGCTAGCCGTGGAAGGAGGATCGTCTTTTAGAATAACAATGGATGCAAGCAACCCCTGATAGCTTTCAGTTGTATCCACGCAACAAAAATACTTTGTAAATAGAACATCAGATCGGGTTATGAGCCAAATGCAGTCTGCAGTTTTGTCCAATATCTATATACCAATTATTGCAGGCTGGCTAGCTGCGATATTGTTGAGAGCGGTCAACAAATGGATCGGGCGGTCAACACCACTTGCCCTCCAGGAAGGACTCAGGATTTCGACAACTATGAGTCCACGTCACTCCTTCGGATAAAGAGAGAGATTATGGGAGTTAAGATAGGCACAGCCAGAAACGAGAAACTTAGTGGGCGAGTAAGTAGACTAATTAACCAACACAGAACCGGAGTCTTCAGTCGCTGGGCACTGCGGGACTTGCTGGGAAGATGGATCTGAACATCTGTGGACATGTTCGGAGTGCAATGATGATCACCCGCTAACAACTCAAAAACTCAATACCAATTGCGCAGTTCGTGGTTAAAACAAAAATTAGTTTAAAACAATGTAATTACGTCAACATGTTCTGTTCTATTTTACTTACCTCCATCGCAATTTTTAAAATCTTGAGTTATAAATGTACAATTGTAAATTAGAAAACACATTTCTTGGATATGTATTATGTTAGACTTTTCTCTGACTTTTGTTTGTCATAGTTGTCTTGCTTACTGATAGAACATCGAGTATTTTTCAGTGCTTTGTGTTATGTTTCATTGAGTGTCAATTATTGCGTTTAATATTTCATTAGCTAGAAAATTCAACATCAAGTTCTATTTTCTCGTATTTTATTATTTGGTCCTCAGATCGCAGCATGATGTCTAGAGATGTAACACATGTTCAGTTTATCTAATCCACTCCCGACTGGACTACGGACGTTCGGACAACCGGTGTTCGATTCCCGCTGGGAGCAGTGCGAGTTGTACTCGTGGCTGAAAAAAATACCCCCCCCCCCCCCGGTTGATACAGCCGTTGGCAGCAATGGGCACTTTTGGGTGGAAACTTGCGTGTTAAGACGCCGGTTCAAGACTCGTACTTTACCTTTATCTAATCGACTGTTTCCTTATACAATCCATCACCGACATGAATTCAACACTTGTTTATTTTCTTACATCACAATAATTAATTGTGTTGTTGCCTGTCATATCCAATATTATTTTTATGTGTGTCATATCTCTTGTAATGATTTGCTTTTCTGTAAAACTTATTCTTAAAGTTCGATAATGGTTTCATAACAATAGCAGGAAGACTTCGTTATAAAGTGGTATCACTGTCTTTAATGTTACATGTCTGTTCTGGAAATCTGAACAGACAAATATAATACAATCAATTTGCATTTGTATCAGTTGTCGATCCGTGCCTGCTAGTTTTCCTTCATTGAATAATATGTCTTTTATTAAGAATTTAAGATCGCCACAATACTACATTTATTTGTCTATATCTTGTTACTGCACTTTCCGTTATTTTATTTGATACAGTTATGACTTTCATTTGTATTATATTATTTATGATAATTTCTTGTACTGCCATACTTACACCGTATGGATGATGGTCATATATAAAAAGAAATGCTTTGTGGACAACTAGAAAACGATAAATGGTTTAGGGGACGCCCAAAACTCCGATTTGTAGACGTGTAAGCGTGACATCAAGCCTCGGAACTTAAACCCTGCAGCCTGGAAAGACATAACCGTAGATCGCAACTCTAGAAACACACTATAAAGCCTCAACTCAAGCAAGCAAGCAGACAGATCCATAAAAAAGAGAAGACACGTCGAAAGAAAAGAAAAACTAACATTTATAGGGTTCTATCTATCTATCTTTCGTTCGCCTGAAGTATTGTCTATATCTGCAATGTCGTTTCCTGTATAAATTTTACTGTCTTTTGTAATTCTTGCAGTGGCCCATACAGTTTTGTCTGTAGTGTTTTATCTATGGGCCAATGGATTTTCCTCAGTCTACTATATTCAGTGCAGTCTTGAAGTATGTGTTCAGCAGTCTGGGGTGCCTGTCCACATGTACAAGTAGTTGATGTGCCGATCTTGAATTTTGTATACATGTGACTATGGAGTCGATTGTGTCCTGTTCTTAGGCGTATAATGATAACTTGTTCATATCTATTCATATTATGAAAGGCATCCTGATTTGGGGCTTGTGGTCCTCTGATTGATTTGATTATCTGTTTCTTATGATGGTATGTAACTGGTGTATCTAGTTGTGTGCCTGTTGAACCTTCCTTTGCCAACTGATCTGCTTTCTCATTTCCTGGTATTCCACAGTGAGACGGGATCCACTGCAAGGCAACCCTGTGGTGCTTGCAGAGTTCAGTCAATAAGGTCTGCAGATGTGGTAATTTTCTGGATTGTAGTGCCTGGAGTACTGATCTTGCATCTGTCAAAAACACTACAGGCTGTGGGCTAAGATTACTGTTCAGCAGTTTTTCTATTGCCAACTTTATTGCTTGTATTTCTGCATCATAATTGTGACAATATTTCCCTGTTGCTATTTTATCCATATCCCTAGTGTTATTTGGGTACTCTATATATGCACCTGCTCCCCCATTCTTTACTGCATTCTGTGCTGATCCATCTGTGTACACACGAATCCATAGGTCTTGTGGGTATTCTTCATCCAGGAAACTGAGAGCTATTGTTTTTCGCTGTAGACTATTTTGTTCCTCTTTGTCAACTATTCCTTTCACTTCTGTCCGTATTTGAACTGATAATCCTGATTCATCTGTCCAGGGAGTCTGTTCTGGTATGGGCAGAAGGGGTTTAACAACTCTTGGCATGTCTGGTGTTTGTCTACTAATACGCTTGGCTTGGTGGATAAAGCTGCTTCTCTTAAGTCGTCCCAATGCAAGATTTTGGAATCTGTCCTTCATTGGATGTCTCGGCATGCATACAAATTTTTCTGCCTGTATCAGCACCTTTGTGTCTCTCCGTTCTCTCAGTGCTGGTATCCTCCACAATTTCTCCATCTCCAATATTGGTGTTGATTTCATTGCTCCTGTGATGACCCTAAGTGCCTGGTTTTGTACTTTATCCAGTTCTTGCAATGTGGTGTTTGATGCTGAGCACCATGCGGATGATCCATATTCTAAATATGGGCGTATACTCTGTTGGTAAACTTTACTGAGTATTTTCCCACTCGCACCCCATGTGGTTCCACACAACTTTCTTAGAATAGCCAATTTTCTCCTTGCTTTTTGGGTTGCCTTATTTATCTGCTGTTTCCAAGATAGTTTGTTATCAAATGTAACTCCGAGATATGTAGCTTGTATGTCTTCTTTCACAGGCTCATTGTTTATGTAGATGGCTCCTGCTTTTTGTTTTGGGGAGAGTGTGAAAAGTGTAGTACTGCATTTGTCTGTATTGATGCTGATACACCATCTATTTGTCCATGAATTCAGTGCATTCATAGCTCTTTGTAGCAATTTGGAGGCCACTGTTGCATACTCCTCTGTGCACCACATTACCAAGTCATCTGCATACATTGCCACTTTGATGCCATGTGGTAGTTCAGTAACTAGGTCATTGATGTAGATCAGAAAAAGTGTTGGAGATAGTACCCCTCCTTGTGGAACGCCCTGGCGCAATAAGACCTTCTTACTCTTAAGACCATCCAGTTGCACTCTGGCTCTCCTGTTATGCAGGTATGCTTTGACCCATTTGTACATCCTGCCATTTACTCCATAATTTCTCAGTTTCTTCAGAAGCTCTTCCTTCCATACCTTATCAAATGCTTTCTTTAGGTCTATCCATGCTGCTAGTACCAGTTTCTTTTCTTGAAACGCATCTTCAATTTCCTGGGAAAGATAGGTTGCTTGATCTTCGGTAGAGTAACACTGTCTAAAGCCTGCTTGTTGTGGGACAAGGAGATTTTCACTTTCCAGGTACCACTGCAGTCTGAGATTGATTATACGTTCCATTGTTTTACACAAACAGCTTGTAAGGCTGATTGGTCTATAGCTGGATGTCATTGAACTATCTTTTCCTGGCTTTAGTAATGGTATCATAATTGCTTCTCTCCATGCCTGTGGCACTCTACCTGTGATCCAGCAAATGTTGTAGATCTGCAGTAGTTTTGCTTTAGCTGCAGTTCCCAAGTTCTTAATCATTTCATTGGACACTCCATCATTGCCTGGTGACTTTTTCATTTTTAATTTGGATATTGCCAGCTCTAGCTCTCTTTGTGTAATGGGTGTTTCCATGACTTCATGTGTGGTCTCTTCTTGTCTTGCATTTTGTTGTTTTAGACGGGTCTCTTGTCGTTTTTCTAGGCTAATTTCAATATTATTGTCATTTGCAAAGGAGTCTGCAAAGTAATTTGCTGTATGTTTACCTGTTAGAATGTTTCCATCCTTCTTCAGTGTAATTTTGGTGTTCCTTTCTGTACCCTCATCATTCAGCTGTTTTACAAGCTTCACACTTTTCTTGTGTCTCGTTCAAGATTCAAGGACTCTGTTTTCTCTTTCCAGCTTCTCCGTCTGGCTTGTAGTTTAGCCCGTTGAAATTTGGCTTTAGCATGCTGGTAGTTGTTGTGGTGTTCTTGGCAAGGGTTATTTTCTGCTTGCTTTCGAGATGTTTCCATGTCATTGTGCAGTTCCTCTAGTTCACTACTCCAGTATGGTTTGTAGTGTTTCCGTGCCCCTCTAGGTATTGTTTCACTGGCAGCTTGTATTATTAGTCTACTGTATTCATCAACTATTTTGTTGATGTCTCTATCTGTATTTATATCTTTAGTCAGTACACTGGTGTAGTGTTGATACATTTTCCAGTCTCCCTTTTGGTAATTCCATCTGGAGAGAGTGCTGCTCTCCCTGATGGCCTCATTTTGCACCACTAAAAAGACTGGTCGGTGGTCGCTGCCTCCAAGTTGTTTCCCAACAATTCGTGTGATATTCCAATCCAGGTCTGGTGAATGGAAAGCAAGGTCTGGTGTAGATGTGGTATGCCATGATCTGGAGTAGAATGTTGGTGGATCTGTTGCCTGGTTTAATAGTATAAGCCCATTGTCATCCTGCCAATTTTCAAGCTCTTCACCTCTCTTGTCCATATGTTCATAGCCCCAGCTCTGTGAGTGGCTGTTAAAGTCTCCACATACAATTATTCTTTCTTTTAATGTAATTGTGTCTAGTGCTAGTGGGCGGTCACTCGGACAGTAGTAGTTAAGTAGATGGAAGTCTGTATTTCCTGTCCTGAGGTGCAGTATTTGATATTCCGCCCCATCCATATACACTTCAATCTGACATGCATTAATGTTGTTCCTTACAAGAGTCAGTATTCCACCCTTTTGTCTATTTATTCTGTCAGATCGGTAGCACTGGTATCCCCTAATCTTCAAGGCTATGTCGTTGTTTAGATGGGTTTCCTGCAAACAGCATATGCTTATTTGTTCTTCATGCAGGATATTTTCTAATTCTATCTTTTTACTGTACCCATCTCTTTTGCTGTTGATGCCTTCAGCATTCCAGTGCATTATTTTTAGTGGTCTTATTTTGGATTGGCCAGTAGCTCTATTCTCTCGCCCCCTGACTCCACAGGGCGGTTGAGAAGGACATCCAGTAATAGAGGTTGGGCCCTTTCGAGGCTGAGGGCCCGGCGCTGCACCTGCCTGAGTGCCCATCACAGGGCGAGTGCCATATCGATTTGCGGTTATAGACATACTTCCATATGCGTTGAGTGCGTGGCATCCTGATTGTTGTGCGCCTTTTGGCTGGTTGCCTCCGACTTCAGCACTTGAACTTGCTAGAGCAGACTGTGGTCTTGCTCGGTTGTAGGAAGGCCTGGCCAGTCTTAGTTTTCAGTCCCTGGTGACTGTTAAGCCCCATCCCCACGACAAGGAGCTGGCCTTGATGAGGATTTATAGGGTTAATCCCTAGAATTCCTGTAAAATCCTTGTCAGCTGTAACTGAAGAAGGCTACTTCATCGTGAAAACAGAACAGGCATAGCTCACTTTTTATTATTTGCCTTTTAGTAAACTTCATATTATGTTGTTAGTGCCAGGTGATGATAGAAAAGATGATCTTTGATGTTATCTTGGTTTATGCAAACTATTTATGTCAACTTGGGAAATGAATAGAAAGATGCCATTGTTGTTGAGCTCTCTTTTTTTAAACTAATGAGGTTCAAATTTATTGCTTATGGAATCTGAGCTGTTGATATCAATAGCTGCCGTTAGTATTGCTAATTGAGTAAATGTAGAATATAGTGAATTCCGAACTGGTATTTCTTACTTTCAACCAGAATTGATGATAGCACCTGCAATTTGCTATGCTGAAAGATAAACATATATGAACTTTAAATACATCCACCGTATTATCACAGTTGTATGTTTATTCTTGTGTATTGTATTGTTTTTACAACTGATTTATCTCGCTAGTTTACTGGTTCACTTAACTTACCTTTGACACGTTTTCTGTTATTTCCTAACTTATTGGCTTGATAACATAAATTACAGTTTGGTAAATAAATTAGCATTTTAATTGTATCAACATATCAATAGATCATCTGAACATGTTTGAAGAACGGAATTGAAATGTAAACACATGGATCTCCAACAGTTTCTTTTTTTAAACGAGATTAGATTTGTTATATATGTGAAATATTTTATTTAAATATTCATTTAAATATTCCTTTAAATATGAATTGCGAAATAGGTATAACTCTTGCATGTAATTCTGGTTGAAAAAAAAAACAGACCGCCATTCACTAAGGAGTGCAAAGGGACTAAAAGACATATTTAAATAATACAGTGCAGTGCAAAGATTTCATATAAATATAAAGCAAAACAAGATATTGTCAACTGACAAAGAAAACTGCCAACCCAAAATCGCCGTCAGCAAATTAAGACATAAAATAGTAAAAAAACGATGAATATATGGTATAGGTAGTAAATAACATATGCGATTGTAAAAAGGAGATCAAGAGAAAATTAGAAATAGTAGCACAACAATTACACGCTTTGAAAAACATATAGCACAATACCAACAAGGAAGTAACATTGAAATTCTTGACGGTATGTACATTTAATAGATCAAAATGTTTGTAAATCATTGCAGATCTCGCAAACAAAAGAGAAGAACATTGATTTCATCGAAACAATATGTAAAGGACAAAACCTTATTATGAAGCAGGGAGGTAGCAGGGAGTATAGAGCAGGATGTGTAGTATAACAGTGGACCAAATAGTTGCAGAAGTCAGAATGAAATATAGTTGCGCAGCGAGCAAAAGAGATTCAGAGGAAAGCAAGAGAAACGGTGCACTAAATGGAACGAGGGGTAGACAGCAGGGTGACGTAAGAAAAACGACAGTTTAGTTAGTGGGGAGGAAAGGTGAAGAAAGCACAGTTAGAAGTGGGCAGAGAAAGAGAGTCAGGATGTTGGATTGCTCTTGGAAGGAGAGCCTTTGCAGTTAATCAGAGTTAACAAGTCCTGAATGATCGTCTCGAGCTGCTGGAGAGTTGTTACGTGCTGATGTGAATATTATAATTGGAAGTGTTCTTTAAATTAAAAAATAATTAATATTTGTCGGGTGACATGAGACAATTAGTTGACCTTTTGTTTAATTATTGAAACCACAAATCGTCAAAAGACATGTGAGATGTAACTGTCATGGTTGGTGATATCGCTAATGATATTCGCATACACTGAACGGGTTCCTGGTTTTATCAGAAACGCAGGAGGAGAGTTTTGGCCGTGAATCAGTTGTTCCTTTGAGTTTCCAAAAGGTCGGGACACTGTATTGGTCAGGGTCCCAAAAAAGTACGTAGGGCATACACGCCAATTGATTGACCACTGGTGTTCCACACAGTCACACCAGGCCAATTGTAGTTACAAGGGCCGCAAGCTTAAGCATGCCCGTTGTGAAAAGAGAAGAGGCTATAAGGATCAAGTACTTAAAGTACAGTAGTGGTTCAAGTATCCGATGATGTATATATGATCATACAAAGAAATATGTGGAAACAGATGATCGTATAGCGCTTCATCAAAATAAGACTTCTTCTTATCTTCTGCTACAGGGATCGGCTGATACAGAAATTACTACTTCAAATTGTCGGTTTTTAAATGTCGTTTGCTGAATAAAGAATACGGCATAACGAAGACGGCTTCAATTGGTGCTTCTAAAAGAGAAGGTACAGAAGACGGCTTCATATGGGGCAGTGACCTACTAGACAACCTGGTCACGACGCGAAGTACGAAACAACTGCGATAAAAAAGGGCAAGTGCTGCTAAATACGGCTTCAAATATTGATACGTTGGTGCGAATATCAACGCTGGGTCACATACAACGAACAACAGCGACAACAAATCGTAAAACTGTGTGCTTTTCTAAGGATCATCGTGGATGCGAAATTAACTAGTTATAATAATAATTACAGAGAGAAAGCACTGTTGATAGTATTGTGAAAATTAATTGAGTGTTAGAACGAGTATAGAAGAAGGGGTAACAGTTCACATAAAAATATCTCAGTTGTTTGTGTTAGAAATTTGTTTTAGATAGAATAGGGAGATAATTGATTAATGAAGGGAAGAGGGAGTAGGATAAGGAACTGATAGGATTATACCAAATAACACACATGGCTGAGATATACAGTGAGTGTTGAAGTGATGAGACAGATAATACATTGTTGAATGAAATTGTAAATTAATGGTAACAGACAACACACGTTGATTGAAAGGCAAAATACGAGATCTCATATCAGTTGTTAAGGGTGTGTATGTTGGAATAGAAAGAAGAATCAGAGAGGGTAACAGATAACAGGATAATAGAGTGAGAGTGAAAATGGAAGGAATGTGTCATGAGGGTTAAATATGGCAGGCCAGTTAGAAAATGGGTGAGGAGTTAGGAAGGGACCACACAATACTGAGATACCAGGGGCATAGCTATAGAGGAAGAGTAGATAGTATGCAGGAGAGTAGAAGATGTCATAGATGTAAGGAATTAGATCACATAGTGAGGCAATGTAGGTTGAGGGACAAGGAAACTAATAGCTGTAAGATAATAGTTAAAGGATTGAGGGAAGGCATTAAAGAACAACAAGTTAGGAAGTATTTTAAACAATTTGGGGAAATAATGTTTTGCAAATTTCTAGGCAGACTGGACGGCACAAAAAATGCCACAATACTGTATAGAAATAGTATAATAGTAAATACGATTCTAAAACAAGGGTGATAAAATAACAAGCTATAAGAAAAAGGTGGAAGTGTTTAGACAAATAGAAAAGAGACATGAAGACAATCTAGAGACAAAACCGTTTTATGGATGCAGTAGTAGAGGAAGAAGAGAGGGACTAGATAATAGAAGAAAAGATAGGTTGTATAGTCTCAGTATAAACAGCAGTATTAGAGAACAAAATGAAAAATGTATTAGGACAACAGACACAAGAGCAGATACATCAGATAAGGAAGAGTTTTTGGCGACAGATGGAGATGACATGAATAGAGGACGGAAGTTAGGCTGTAAGAAACCAAAGAAGGTTAGGAAAGTAAAGAAGACATATGAGACTAAGGAGACACAGATAACGTTAGAAAATAGGGTTATAAAAAGTTATGTTGATGTCGGAGTAGGTATGGACTAGGAAACAGAACGAGAAGTGCGGAAAGAAGAAAAAGGTATACAAACAGAAATAACGGAATACACATATAGTAATATACGGATGGTTGAGAAAGGAACAAGGAATAAGGGAATGATGACAGGCAAACAAATAGACACAGAGGATATGGGAACACATGTAGATGGTATTAATGAGAACGTATTATTAGTAAAAGGAAAAGGGGACAAGGAAAAGCATGCGCAAGATAGTGGGGAGAAAATGATAAAGATGGTAGAGAAATTCACTGCCAATATGGAGCGGATGTTACCAAGGACAACTCATAGCTAAGAAGAAATGGTCACAAGTAGCACGAAGAGATCACAGAAAACAGAAAACACGCAAAAGGCAGAGAGTAAGGATGGTCAATGGAAATTAACCGCAGCCGACATAGAAAGATTGGCAAGACAGCAAGAGGAACGAATGTTCAAGGAAATATCCGATATGGAGGAAAGTAGGCAACCACATTACGGTAGGAGTAGAGATGATAATAGGGAAATATATAAAAAAAATATGATCAGTTTGATACATCACATGCGCAGGAAAGGGGACACATTTATGATTTTAGATGTAAGAAAGATAAGAAAGGTCATCAAAGACATGATAATTATAGGTCGACAAATGGATGGTATAATTAGCAGAATAGGAGGTAAACAAAATAAGGAATAGAGTAGAACAAGGATGGTACTGGTTAGTTATTAGGATAGATTAATAACTAGGAGAAGTAGAAGGCAGTGAAGCAGGGAGGTAGCAGGGAGTGTAGAGTAGGATGTGTAGTATAACAGTGGCCCAAATAGTTGCAGAAATAAGAATGAAATATAGTTGCACAGCGAGCAAAAGTGGAAAGCGAAAGAAACGGTGCACCAAATGGAACGGGGGATAGACAGGAGGGTGACGTAAGAAAAACGACAGTTTAGTTAGTGGGGAGGAGAGTTGAAGAAAGGACAGTTAGAAGTGGGCAGAAAGAGAGTCAGGATGTTGGATTGCTCTTGGAAGGAGAGCCTTGGCAGTTAATCAGTGTTAGCAAGTCCTGAATGAAGGACTCGTGCTGCTGGAGAGTTGTTACGTGCTGATGTGAATATTATAATTGGAATTGTTCTTTAAATTAATAAACATTTAATATTTGTCAGGTGACATGAGACAATTAGTTGACCTTTTGTTTAATTATTGAAACCACAAATCGTCAAAAGACATGTGAGATGTAGCTGTCATGGTGGAAGCTATCGCTGATGATATTCGCATACACTTTCTGACGAAACCGAGAGTGCGTAATCTGCGGATCACTGAACGGGTTCCTGGTTTTATCAGTAACGCAGGAGGAGAGATTTGATCGTCAATCAGTTGGTGCTTTAAGTTCCAAAAGGTCGGGACACTGTATTGGTCAGGGTCCCAAGAAAGTACGTAGGGCATACAAGCAAATTGATTGACCCCTGGTGTTCCATACAGTCACACCAGGCCAATTGTAGTTACAAGGGCCGCAAGCTTGAGCGTGCCCGTGGTTGTGAAAAGACCAGAGGCTATAAGGATCAAGTACTTAAAGTACAGTAGTGGTTCAAGTATCCGATGATGTATATATGATCATGCAAAGAAATATGTGGAAACAGATGATCATATAGCGCTTCATCAAAATAAGACTTATTCTTTTCTTCTGCTACAAGGATCGGCTGATACAGAAATTACTGCTTCAAATGTCGATTTTTAAATGTCGTTTGCTGAATAAAGAATACGGTATAACGAAGACGGCTTCAAATGGTGCTTCTAAATCAGAAGGTACAGAAGACGGCTTCAAATGGCGCCGTGACCTACTAGACAACCTGGTCACGACGCGAAGCACGAAACAATTGCGATAAAAAGGGTACGTTCTGCTAAATACTGCTTCAAATATTGAAACGTTTGTGCGAATATCAACGCTGGGTCACATACAACGAACAACAGCGACAACACATCGTAAAACTGTGCGCTTTTCTAAGGATCATCGTGGATGTGAAAATAATTAGTTAGAATAATAATTACAGAGAGAAAGCACTGTTGATAGTATTGTGAACATTAATTGAGTGTTAGAACGTGTACAGAAGAAGGGGTAACAGTTCACATAAAAATATCTCAGTTGTTTGTGTTAGAAATTTGTTTTAGATAGAATCAGGGAGATAATTGATTAATGAAGGGAAGAGGGAGTAGGATAAGGAACAGATAGGATTATACCAAATAACACACATGGCTGAGATATACAGTGAGTGTTGAAGTGATGAGACAGATAATACATTGTTGAATGAAATTGTAAATTAATGGTAACAGACAACACACGTTGATTGAAAGGCAAAATACGAGATCTCATATCAGTTGTTAAGGGTGTGTATGTTGGAATAGAAAGAAGAATCAGAGAGGGTAACAGATAACAGGATAATAGAGTGAGAGTGAAAATGGAAGGAATGTGTCATGAGGGTTAAATATGGCAGGCCAGTTAGAAAATGGGTGAGGAGTTAGGAAGGGACCACACAATACTGAGATACCAGGGGCATAGCTATAGAGGAAGAGTAGATAGTATGCAGGAGAGTAGAAGATGTCATAGATGTAAGGAATTAGATCACATAGTGAGGCAATGTAGGTTGAGGGACAAGGAAACTAATAGCTGTAAGATAATAGTTAAAGGATTGAGGGAAGGCATTAAAGAACAACAAGTTAGGAAGTATTTTAAACAATTTGGGGAAATAATGTTTTGCAAATTTCTAGGCAGACTGGACGGCACAAAAAATGCCACAATACTGTATAGAAATAGTATAATAGTAAATACGATTCTAAAACAAGGGTGATAAAATAACAAGCTATAAGAAAAAGGTGGAAGTGTTTAGACAAATAGAAAAGAGACATGAAGACAATCTAGAGACAAAACCGTTTTATGGATGCAGTAGTAGAGGAAGAAGAGAGGGACTAGATAATAGAAGAAAAGATAGGTTGTATAGTCTCAGTATAAACAGCAGTATTAGAGAACAAAATGAAAAATGTATTAGGACAACAGACACAAGAGCAGATACATCAGATAAGGAAGAGTTTTTGGCGACAGATGGAGATGACATGAATAGAGGACGGAAGTTAGGCTGTAAGAAACCAAAGAAGGTTAGGAAAGTAAAGAAGACATATGAGACTAAGGAGACACAGATAACGTTAGAAAATAGGGTTATAAAAAGTTATGTTGATGTCGGAGTAGGTATGGACTAGGAAACAGAACGAGAAGTGCGGAAAGAAGAAAAAGGTATACAAACAGAAATAACGGAATACACATATAGTAATATACGGATGGTTGAGAAAGGAACAAGGAATAAGGGAATGATGACAGGCAAACAAATAGAAGGCAGTGAAGCTGGGAGGTAGCAGGGAGTGTAGAGCAGGATGTGTAGTATAACAGTGGCCCAAATAGTTGCAGAAGTCAGAATGAAATGTATTTGCACAGCGAGCAAAAGTGGAAAGCGAAAGAAACGGTGCACCAAATGGAACGGGGGTTAGACAGGAGGGTGACGTAAGAAAAACGACAGTTTAGTTAGTGGGGAGGAGAGTTGAAGAAAGAACAGTTAGAAGTGGGCAGAAAGAGAGTCAGGATGTTGGATTGCTCTTGGAAGGAGAGCCTTGGCAGTTAATCAGTGTTAACAAGTCCTGAATGATCGTCTCGTGCTGCTGGAGAGTTGTTACGTGCTGATGTAAATATTATAATTGGAATTGTTCTTTAAATTAATAAACAGTTAATATTTGTCAGGTGACATGAGACAATTAGTTGAACTTTTGTTTATTTGTTGAAACCACAAATCGTCAAAAGACATGTGAGATGTAGCTGTCATGGTGGAAGCTATCGGTGATGATATTCGCATACACTTTCTGACGAAACCGAGAGTGCGTAATCTGCGGATCACTGAACGGGTTCCTGGTTTAATCAGAAACGCAGGAGGAGAGAATTGACCGTGAATCAGTTGGCACTTTGAGTTCCCAAAAGGGCGGAACACTCTATTGGTCAGGGTCCCAAGAAAGTACGTAGGGCATACAAGCAAATTGATTGACCCCTGGTGTTCCACACAGTCACACCAGGCCAATTGTAGTTACAAGGGCCGAAAGCTTGAGCGTGCCCGTGGTTGTGAAAAGACCAGAGGCTATAAGGATCAAGTACTTAAAGTACAGTAGTGGTTCAAGTATCCGATGATGTATATATGATCATGCAAAGAAATCAGTGGAAACAGATGATCATATAGCGCTTCATCAAAATAAGATTTCTTCTTATCTTCTGCTACAGGGATCGGCTGATACAGAAATTACTGCTTCAAATTGTCGGTTTTTAAATGTCGTTTGCTGAATAAAGAATACGGCATGACGAAGACGGCTTCAAATGGTATTTCTAAAGTCATATCAAAACACACAGCTGGTTGGAGGGAACAAAATGTAACTAATTTTTTTCCAGAAATACGAGGCAGGGACAGACCGGGAAGAATATGGGTTAACGACATCATAGAGACCGTGTACAAGACAACAGAAGACGAGGCAGGGACGGATTGACAAGAATGTGGTTTAACGACATCAGAAAGACGGTGCACAAGAGGACAGAAGTCCAGGCAGGAATTGATCAAAAATGATGTGGTTTAACGACATCAGAGAGACCATGCACAAGACAATAGAAGACGAGGTAGGGACGGACCAAGAAGAGGTAGTTTAACGACATCATAGAGTCCGTGTGCAAGACAACCTAAGACGAGGTAGGGACGGACCGAGAAGAATGTGGTTTAACGACCTCAGAGAGGCCGTGCACAGGACAACAGTAGACGATGCAGGGAAGGACCGAGAACAATGTGGTTTAACGACATCAGATAGACCGTGCACAGGACAACAGTAGACGATGCAGGGAAGGACCGAGAACAATGTGGTGTAACGACATCAGAGAGGCCGTGCACAGGACAACAGTAGACGAGGCAGGGAAGGACCGAGAACAATGTGGTGTAACGACATCAGAGAGGCCGTGCACAGGACAACAGTAGACGAGGCAGGGAAGGACCGAGAACAATGTGGTTTAACGACATCAGATAGACCGTGCACAGGACAACAGTAGACGATGCAGGGAAGGACCGAGAACAATGTGGTTTAACGACATCAGTTAGACCGTGCACAGGGCAACAGATGACGAGGCAAGGACGGACAGAGAACAATGTGGTGTAACGACATCAGAGAGGGCGTGCACAGGACAACAGATGACGAGGCAAGGACGGACAGAGAATAATGTGGTGTAACGACATTTGAGAGACCGTGCACAGGGCAACAGATGACGAGGCTAGGACGGACAGAGAACAATGTGGTGTAACGACATCAGAGAGGCCGTGCACAGGACAACAGATGACGAGGCTTGACGGACAGAGAACAATGTGGTGTAACGACATCAGATAGACCGTGCACAGGACAACAGATGACGAGGCAAGGACGGACAGAGAACAATGTGGTGTAACGACATCAGAGAGACCGTGCACAGGGCAACAGATGACGAGGCAAGGACGGACAGAGAACAATATGGTGTAACGACATCAGAGAGACCGTGCACGGGACAACAGATGACGAGTCAGGGACGGACCGAGAAGAATGTGGTTTAACTACATCAGAAAACCCGCGTATATGACAAGAGAAGACGAGGCAGGGGCGAATGAGAAGAATGTGGTTTAACGACATCAGTGAGACTATGCACAAAACAACAGAATACGAGGCAGGGACGGACTGGACCGAGAAGATATTGGTTATTGGTTATGGAAGGCCACGGTATCACTGCAAACGAATTAAAATCCATAATTGCTCAACCGCCCGTGCCAGTGGAATCATCCGAATTACTAACTCATCTACCAACAAAGAAAGGTAACTGTGGTTCCCATCGTAGAAGTATCAGCACACGCCAAAAGACATAAGGCGAAACCGCGCAGAAATTGAACACAGTCAACTGTTCCCTGTCACACGATATAATCCTACATCATAAACAATTGGGACATCGAAACATGATCAAAACGGATGAAACACACAGCTCACAGTGTGCACATATCACTTAACTCGGTAGCTCCTGCAACAAGCCGGACTTGGAATATGAGGAAACTGCAACAAGGAACACCCTTCAGACATAGCTTCCAGTGGTTCCCGCCGCCTATCCACCATAAACCATGGAAGTTCACGTCCTCCGGAAAATGATCGTCATATTGAGAAAAAAATGTATAGCTCTTGATGGTGTTAGGACCCTTGTTCTTGACTGCCACCGAATATATAAACAGACAGTTAGTCGTCGAATTATCCCCGTCACACATCAAACAACAGACCCTGCGGTTAGCGTACAACGAACGAAACACGGTGCAAATCCCCAAAGAGGAAAATCGTCTGTCGACTTGACGGATCAATTCATTAATGCGTATGTCAATCCATTGCTGTATGTACTCGCCTGTGCAGATTTGTCCAATCCGTCACTCTGGTTTGCTAAGCAGAACATCACTTTGATTTCAGCACAGATAATTGCATTCAGAGAGCCGAAATTAATCAAATTTCAGATGCATTGTCTGCAGTGATCGAGAGAACGTAAAACGCTCCACTATTTTGAAACGGAAGACGAGGCAGGGACGGACCGAGAAGAATGTGGTTTAACTACATCAGAGAGACCGTGCACAAGACAATAGAAGACGAGGCAGGGACGGACCGAGAAGAATGTGATTTAACGACATCAGATAGACCGTGCGTAAGACAAACGATCTAAGGTGTGTGTGCAGATTTGGCTCCACATACATTTGTGGGCGATCTGTCATGAGTGCTATTAAGAATAAATTACGTTCAGCTGTTACAGAAACACATCTTACCAATATACTTGTTATGTTCACGTAAAAATCTCCTTCCTGAAGTTTCCTATGTCTGATTTTGCTAATGAGGTCATGGTCGTTTTTCTCGTAGTTGAATGTGTAGAGCTTTCTTTTCTGGCTTATATTTCTGCTTTTTTCAATTAGGAGGACACATGGATAGAGATCACTTCCGTGGAACACCAGTGCACTCCACCTGCAAACCGGTGCGAAGGTGGAAGACACCAGTGCCAAGTCTATGACACTATCAGAGTCCCCTGTTCGAGTGGCCATTCGTGTTGCCCTTCCATCATTCAAGCATACTAAATCGGCCGACACCAGTGCGTTCTCTAGGTCTTATCCCTGCTTGTTGGTTATGACGTTGCCCCACTGGTTTCCTCTAGCATTAAAGTCTAAGCAGAAAATGACGTTCTCTTATCACAGGTCGGATATGGCACAAATCTGATGAGAGCAACGGGAAAGTCCTGCATGCCCGCTACATTGAGAAGACATTCTTTGGTCAGCAAAGAAATGAGGCTGTAAGAATGAGGATACGAGGATCTACGTTCCACAAGGGTGGCTGCGTCCATCTCTCCTGCCTCCTACGAGGGATGACTTCTGTAAAAATTAATAATTAATTTGACTTAGTGTACTTAGAAAAATCGCTCGCCACATTCTGACGCCTTCATCAGAGCATGAATGACACAACACCACACAACACGACACAGAGGCATACCAGACTTTCAGAGCACAGGCCGGATATGGCACAAATCTGATGAGAGCAAATGGATGGCCCTGCTTGCCTGCTACATTGAGCAGACGGACCGAAGAAATAAGGCTGTAAGAATGAGGATACGGGGATCGCTGTCAAAATTGTGTAAGGATGTAGGTCGTGAAGAAGATCTCACAATCACAACCGATACCATTCGCACGACACTTAAAAGGTCACACAACACTGCTCCTGGTCCAGATGGTGTTCGGTACGATGACATAGGCGATTTAGCTGACAAAGACTTCACAAAACTTGCCAATGAGTTTATGCCAGTATTCGGGGTGGCATGATTTTGGAGGAGTGGCTGCACAGCTACTTACAACCGCTACCGAAGCCAAACAAGGACCATTCTCAGATCAGTGCCTACAGAATCATCACAATGTAGAACACTGCGGGCAAGCTACTGGAGAAAATAGTTGCCCGTGTCATCACCTGTCACCTTGAACAGAAACGCGTGTTCCCACCCACACTCGGAGGTTATAGATATAACAAAGAGATATGGCTCAATGCGGCAGTCTTTGCCTATGACGTCTTCGAAGGCTTCTACAGACGAGAGGAAACATGTGCTGCTGCTATAGATCTGGAGGATGCATATAACAGGGTACCATTTGAATATCCCATGCATATGCTTCTCAAACTGGCGATGCACTCCTTCGTCATTAGATGGATTCGCCTGCGGTACTTTTTCAGAGGAAGGTGATACTCAGATGTGGAAGTTGGTCTTCTGAGCCAACATCCATTTGTCCAGGGTTGCCACAAGGCTCACCATTGTCACCAGTTCTATTTAACGTGTACACAGACGGATCTGTAATACGACACCAAAGAAGTGCATGGGCATTTACAGCACGCTCGGCAGGCAGAATAGTCGAACTATCTAACTAAATCCCGATATACCATCATTAAGGGAAAACACACATATCTGCCTTCAACAACAAAAATAATTGACTTTTTTTGCCAGCACCATCTCTGTAATAGCAATTGAATATAGATTACATTTACTTACCTTATAATAATCACTGTTTTTCTTCCTTTTTTTGAGGAGAATAAACAGGTTTGAATGGAACATACGTAAGCATTGGAACCAAATGTTACCATGCTTCTAAATAATTCGTGTGTTGTATGATTAATTACGTCATTGATTTCTACAGAGTTTCTATAGTATTTCACTATTTCAGACTAAAATCACTTTTACAGTCAGAAACGACATTGTTATATGAAACAATATCTGTAAGACTCATTCACGTGGCCAGTGCTTCTTACGTATTGTCGAAAACCACTGTCTACACCCTGACATAATGATTTGTGTACAGAAAGGGAAACATTTTCATTATCATCTTCATCATTCAGTGCCATCTCCGCAACGAAGATTGGCTACTATGGAGCACCATTCTGCTCTGTCTCTTGCTTTAATGTTGCAGGTTTTCATAGGCTGACTTGTCCATCTTTTGATATTACTCTGTCATGTTAGTCTTCATCTGCCTCTGCCTCTTTTATCTTGCATTTTCCCCTCCAAGATTACCTTTAGTAGGCTGTTGTGTCTTTTAACATGGCCCAAAAATCGCATTTCTTGTTTCTTGTCTTGTTTGAATTGTGTTTAGTAGTTCTCTTTTCATTTTTAGTTGTTTTAAAACTTCATCGTTTGTTTTCTTTTCGTTCCAACCAATTCTACCTATTTTCTATATATCCACTCTTCAAAGGCGTCAATTTTCTGTTCTGTTTTCCTGTTTAATGTCCATGTTTCTGCACCATATAGGAATGCTGAGAAGATTCAAGTATTGATAATCGAGATGCTTAAAAAAGGACCTTGTGTCTACTTAGCATACTTCATAATATATCTCAATAGCATATAAATATGAAATGAGAAGCAACAATAATAAAAAACCAACAACTTTAATGACAACTATTCTATGCCTCTATTGTCTTACTTAGAAAGCCACCGTCTAATTTATGTGTACAATCATGAATCGCCACAATAATAGAAATCATGACAACAACGTTAAGGGGGATTTCAATGGTAAACCTTCGTTCGGTACGGGATATCATGTTCACCCTGTGATACCCGATCGTCATCAAGCTTTTGTAAGCAAGATAACGATAAAACAGACTCTGAAGATAGGTGCTTGGAATGTAAGAACACTCTGGAAAGCATCAAACGGAACATGAAAAGAATGAGATTACATTTATTGGGACTGTGCGAAATTAGATGCACAGGATCAGGGGAAATATATTCTGATGAACATAAAATAATATACACTGGAGATACTAACACCAAAGAGAAGAAGGTATCATCTTGGAGCAGGCACGGTGAGATGGTTTTGGGTAATATTTGACTGAGCCCATTTAGTGAAATTAAACGGAAAGTCAATAAATATAAATCTCAATGCACCAACAGCAGACAGTCCAGAGGAAACAGTTGATACATTTTACCAGGAGCTTAATATGGTACTTCATTAATTGAAAGCACTTTAAAATGTCATAGTTCTAGGGAACCTCAACGCAAAAGTAGAAAAAGAAATATTTGAGGAAGAACTTGACTGTTATGACTTAAGCGAGAGTTCTATTTAACGTGTACACAATAACGATCACGGAACAACAGCTGGATGGCAAGAACTATGACTTTTGCTGATGATATTCTGGTATATCGACAGGGAAGAGACAGACGTGGAATCGCTTCCATAATGCAAGATAAACTCGATTGCATTTCTTCCTGGTGTGGGGTATCAGGTGCCGTGGTTAATCCTAATAAAGCTTCAGTTTCATGGTTCTCCCTTGACAATCATATCGTTAATACGACCACACCGGTAGTACGAATGGGAGCTGATGAGGTGACCAGGGACAAGTTGATGACATACATCGGAGTTAAGTTTAATCGCAGCCTGTGTTTTCGGGACCACGTCGACCATGTGATAACAAAATCCCGCAAAGGATTAGCCGCCTTGAAGGTCAAGGCAGCTGCCAACATTGAGCAGAGGCTACTTACTCTTCTGTTCCAGGGATTAGTCTTCGCACCTATCGAATATGCCCTTGCAATTCTTATGTGTCAGTACGACTCAAATTGATAGGCTGGAGAAAATACAAAATGCGCATTATCCTGGATGTACTAGGGACAATCCCTGTGTAGCAATGAGGTATCTTCTTGACTTTCCAACCATGGATGACAGAATCAAGATCTGGAGAGCACGAGCATACCTGAAAATTAGTACTGATACAGAGCATCCATTGCACCACGTCTTCAACACAGTGAAAGGTACCAGGCCAAAAAGAGGCAAATCATGGTGGGCCGAGCAGAAGATGTCATCAAACAGGTCTGTGGGCTTACCAATATCAACGTTGGTGAGGAGTGGATACCGGTGCATACGTCATTCAAGGGAACTTTCTCGTGTATTGTCACAATCGACAGGAAAAGTAGGGAACAGAACCCTGTCGTGGTTAATGCCGAGGTCAACGGTCTCATCTGCGATAACACCGATACATTCATCTATACAGAGGGATCTGTAAGACGACACCAAAGAAGTGCATGGGCATTTACAGCACGCTCGGCAGGCAGAATAGTCTATGAAGACAGTGGTGCATACGTCATGACCACGAGTAGCATGGCAATGGAGGCGATGGCGGTGACCAAGGTATTCAAATCGTTAGAGTCACAAGACTACACCCACGCATGTATACTGAGTGATTCGATGAGCATGATTAAAAACAGTGGAGGCGGACTCTGTACGCATGCAATGGGTAGAGTCGTTGCAGAAATCCAAAATACATAAGGTCACCTTTGTCTATGTCCCTGGACATGCGGGAGTACGGGGAAATGAAAGAGCGGCCATGTTGACTAGCTGCGCAGTCGTTGAGGACGGGCAACCAATGGATCGGGCTTACATCATCAATGCCCTCCGAGATGTGGGAAGAGCACATGACTTCGGTAAACACATATCCACGACACTTCTTCGGATAATGGAAATGAGAGTTAAGTTGGGCACAGCCAGAAATGAGACACTTAGTGGCCGTGTAAGAAGACTTATCAACCAACATAGAACTGGAGTCGTCAGTCGCTGGACGCTGAGGGAATTGCTGAGGAGGGGATCTGAGAACCTATGGACATGTTCGGAGTGCAATGATGATGACCCGCAAATAACTAAATAACTAAATAACTAAGCGAGATGAATGAAAGAGGTGACAAACTTATTGACTGGGCAAGAACACACAACATGATGATAGGAAACACCTCGTTTAAGCAATACCCACGACGTATGTGGACAAGAAAAGCCCAGGAGACACCGGACGTAATCAAATTGATTGCATAATGATAAACAACAGATTTAGAAACAGTCTGGTGTGTTTGAAAACTAGACCAGGAGCAAATTGCAATAGTGCTCATGTACAAGATGTGGAAAAGCATAGAGTTGAAATAAAAGCAGCAAAACGAGCCTCAGTAAATATAAGGTTAAAATTAGATTTACTAAAATCATACAAGAATCGGTACAATGCATTAGAGAAGATACACATTATTAATGCACTATGGGAAATGCAAAAGAATCAATGCAACAAACATCAAAAGAGTTCATACTACCAGTGATGACAAATTCACTAAGGAAATGGATGACATATAACATTTTGCAGTTAATAGAAAAAAAAAGAAGAAAGAAACAAGGACATCAAAGAGTATAAACGATTAGAAAAATAAATTGTATTAATTGCAATGAAGCAAAAGAAGCATGGTTAAAACAGAGATGTAAGGAGATTGAAACGTAACAAAAAGGTATTGCCAAAGAAATATACAAACAAAATGAATAATTAACATGGAAAAAAAAAACATCAACGAAAAAGGATTTTTAAGATAAAGGAAAGAAACCTGTTGATAGAACAAGAAAGCATAAACGAACGATGGTCAGAATATGTTAAATATCATTATAATGATAAACGAACAGAAGTAAATATTAAAGATAATGGAGATGGACCAGACATACTCAAAGAAGAAGTGGACGACGCCTTGCGCAATATGAAAGCAGGAATAGCTCCTGGACCAGATAATATAATTACAGAAGAGATTGAAGCCATGGGAGTTTTTGGAATAGAAATAATAACAAACAATATTGAATTATATCTACAACAGCGGATATATATATATATATATATATATATATATATATATATATATATATATATATATATATATATATATATATATATATATATATATACCAGGCAACCTGTCCAAATCAATACTCATAGCCCTACCAAAGATGAACAGTGTGGTTTTATTGGAGGTAAAGTAACGAGCAATGACATATACATTAAAGGTTCTTTAGTAGAACGAGTCATTGAGGTGATAACCTATCTAGATCTATGTTTCAGAAATTATACGAACGCATTTAACAAAGTAAAGCACACAAGAAATAATACAATTTTAGAAAGCATAAATATATATCAGCATAATCAGCATCAAGTATCGGGCTTGCTGGCGTAGGTGATCATGTCTCTCAACAACTTTGGATCACGACAGTTATTTATCATTTCTGTTGTTGACATTCTGCCAAGCCATTCTGTTATGCTGTCTGGCATATTTTTTCTTTCTTTCCATCCATATCTTCGTCCCTCAATTTTCCCAGTTGTTACAATATATTCCAGATGTTCTCTTCTCATTAAAATTTTAAAAATATATAATTGTTTCTTCTTAATATTGTAGATTAGCTCTTTTTTTTGCTTTGGCCTCTTTCAGAACGTTTACATTACTCTCTTAGCTGTCCGTATTATTCTCAACATTCTTCTGTAAACCCACATTTCTACAGACTCCAGTGATTTTCTTCTCTGTTGTCCTATTGTCCATGATTCGCTTCCACATGTTAAGTCTGGCTCTACATAATGTTTAAGAACTCTTTCTCTTGTTTCTATTGTCAAAAATGGATTGCATAGTATCTTCCTCATTTTTTGCAAAGCTGCTTTTGCCTGTGACATTCGGCATCTCACTTCTTTTGTACATCTTCCGTCTGAGACTAACAAAGTTCCCAAATATTTAAATTCATTTAGCTGTTTTAATATTGTTCACTTGTCTTTATTTTGCACTGAGGTGATATCTTATTCTTTGTTTTTACCATTACTTCTGTCTTCTTGCTATTAAGGATGAGTTGGCTTCCAGTTCTTATGGTCGCTATTTGTTGACAGTACATGTTCTTTACTATTCTTAGATCGTTGCTGTCTACGTTTATACTTTTTTGAATTTTGAAAATTTCTTTGTGCTTTGCTTTGTAAAATGCTTTGGTATAATACATGAACTATGTGTATAGATCTGTTTTCACCCCTATGGCTCTTTCTACTATAGATCTTATAATATATATGGCATTGCTCGTTCCTTTACCTCCAAAAAACCACACTGTCCACCACTAATTTCTGGACTGAATTTATTTGCACTCTTCGCATGATGATTCTTTGTAATATTTTAGCCATTTGACTCATAAGGCTTATTGTACGCAGATCATCACATTCACTCACATCAGATTTCTTTGGTACGGCAATGAATATTGATTTGGACAGGTCGCCTGATATATATCCGGTTTTATATATAGCATTTAATATTTTTGTTATTATTCTATTCCAAAATCACCCATGGCTTCAATCTGATCTTTAGTTATATTATCTGGTCCAGGGGTTTTTCCTTATTCTTAATATTTACTTCTGTTCCTTCACCATTATAAAGATCGTTATTGTATTTTGTCCATCGTTCCATTATGATTTCTTCTTGAATCAACAGTTTTCCTTCTTTGTTTTAATTTAAATATCCAGTTTTTTAATTTTTTTTTCTTCCAGTTAATTCTTCAATTTGTTTGTATATAACTTTGTCATCTCCTTCTATCTATCTATCTATCTATCTATCTATCTATCTATCTATCTATCTATCTATCTATCTATCTATCTATCTATCTATCTATCTATCTATCTATCTATCTATCTATCTATCTATCTATCTATCTATCTATCTATCTATCTATCTATCTATCTATCTATCTATCTATCTATCTATCTATCTATCTATCTATCTATCTATCTATCTATCTATCTATCTATCTATCTATCTATCTATCTATCTACATATCTATCTATCTATCTATCTATCGATCTATCTATCTATCTATCTATCTATCTATCTATCTATCTATCTATCTATCTATCTATCTATCTATCTATCTATCTATCTATCTATCTATCTATCTATCTATCTATCTATCTATCTATCTATCTATCTATCTATCTATCTATCTATCTATCTATCTATCTATCTATCTATCTATCTATCTATCTTTCCTTCTATCCATCTATCTATCTATCTATCTATCTATCTATCTATCTATCTATCTATCTATCTATCTATCTATCTATCTATCTATCTATCTATCTATCTATCTATCTATCTATCTATCTATCTATCTATCTATCTATCTATCTATCTATCTATCTATCTATCTATCTATCTATCTATCTATCTATCTCTATCTATCTATCTATCTATCTATCTATCTATCTATCTATCTATCTATCTATCTATCTATCTATCTATCTATATATCTATCTATCTATCTATCTATCTATCTATATATCTATCAATTTATTTATATATTTTGAAATGTAGATCATAAAAAAATGTCTTGTTTGTCTTCTACTCCTCCCACATGTTTGTGGGAGCAGTAGAAGACATATAATTGTTAGCTGTAGCAACTGAAACACAGTGATTAAAAAACAAAAAACGAATGATTCATTACAGTTCGAAATAGTAGGCCTACAACTGAATTTTTGGGACATGGTGAAACGACACAATACCCTGTTAATGTCCGTCTGGAAGAGAGGGTACACAGTATAAGAGACAGAGAAAGAACACCAAGACTAAAGTGGACTGATACCATCTAAAGATGGACAGATGAAACTGTAACAACATGCACCATCAAGAAATGAGACAGACTTAAATGGCGTTCCATCTTTGATAACATTCGATGTTTTAGACGTCACTCAATAAATGAATGAATGAAGGCTCCCTGGTTTGACATGGAGCGAACACAATAATATCGCTGTTATATATATATATATATATATATATATATATATATATATATATATATATATGTGTGTGTGTGTGTGTGTGTGTGTGTTCGTGTGTCATAATTTTGATCAAACATATTGTTTATGTGAAATGAACTGTATAGCATTTGTGAACGGCTGCAATTTTTGTCTCAAAATTCGAGTAAATCTCAAAAGAAAAAATATCTCTTAAATCTACAAAGTAGATGCCCTGAACACTGATCCATCAATTAAGCATGGATTGCAGAGGTTGGGCAGCAGATTACTGTTTCTATCGAGCAAGTTTAAAAGCGATAGACAAGTCCCGTTAGTGTAAGCTTTGTCCAGAAGATATATCTCAATTGGCAATTCTCTTTGATCTTTCTAGAGATAAAAACCAAGTCATCATGAAGTTATCTCTCACTCGAGTGGTAAATGTTTTATTTCTGGTGCTTGGGAGATATCAAGTGGTGATTTTATATTTGAGACGTCGATCAACTTTGTAATTTCTTTGTTTATTTTGTTTCATTTCTCACTTGGATTGTTTTTTCTAATATTCTGCACCAGTCAACTGCTTTCAAAATGAACCTTATTATGTGGTTAGTAACATGGGCAATAATTTAACAAATTTCAGTTAGAGCTGTTCTACTTCCTCTAAATATACATACGAGACCATGGTTTATGCGACTTGTCCAGATTTGTCTGTGTGTTGTTATTTGCAAGTGGGAGACGAGCTGCTGTGACCATTCAGGGCAGCTGTTCTCAAGTCCGGTGCCCGCGGACGTCATTGCGCCTAGGCGTGTGTTCTTGGTGCTCTGGAAGTTCCAGCCTCATTCCTTCCAGTGACGTCATTTATGATCCGACATTCATTTGGACAGAAGATAAAACGAATAAAGCAGACGCTGACGTTTGTTACGCCTTCACAAAGAACAGAAGTGGCATCCGTCGTCTTCAAACTGTCAGATACAGATTTATAGGTTGAACTTTGCCTTGATGCGGTATCTTGAAAGGTTTGAGAAGAGGTGAAAATCATTCGTCCCTAACTTTTAAATTCTAACAGAAAATATGAGATGACAAAAATAAAAAACCGAATTAGTTCAGTGAGTGTTTTTTTTTTTTTTTTTTAATTCACATTTTGCTGATTATCTTCAAAGCTATTCAATGTATTGCAAGTAAGATACAGTGCTCTATATTTATTTTCCTGGAATCATGGGCACACAATAACCGTGCGACGAGCAAAAAGCTGTGTTGTAAATATGAGTAGTCGTTGTTAACAATACATTTAGATACGGCGTCCGCGTTTTTTGAAAAATTGTCAGTGCTCCGGGGGTAGAAAAATGTTGAGAATCCCTGATTCAGGGCATTTTACACTCAACGGAAGTAACATGTACGTGATTTCTTTCAATTTCTGACTCAAGTTATCAGCACATTTAAATAAAATATGAAATACTCTGGTATAACCAGCTCAGAAAGCTCAATATTTAACGCTGGTCGAGAGACCACAATTTGCATTGCTGGCTGGCTCATGTGTGAATAGCAGAGAAGTAGATGTGTGTCCCATGTTTTTCCCGGCTACATGCACACAATGTTACGTCACGCCAAAGTTCATAGTTTGTCAGTGAGTCCAGACTTGACACATTTTTTTTTATATTTAAGTTCTTTGAGTGTATGTAAATTTAAAAAAAAAAGAAAAATGAAATTCAAATTTTTTAAAGAATGTTTTGTTGATGAATTGAAATAGTTAATGATATTAATTTTGTTTATAGATTTTGATAATTATATTTGTAATCTGTATTTGTGAGAACATATTGAAATATGATATCATGGTCTGTATAGAAATTTATGTGAATATTGCATCCTATAATTAGATTCATTGTGTTCTATTGGGCAATTACATAAACATATATAATAGGCGTCGTTACATATTTTCAGATTTACACATTTAAAATCAGTTTAGTCTCGTGGAATAGACTTACAATTGGAAAGCTATCCCTAACTCAGTGTTGAGATACACAATTAGATGGAACTTAAAAATCACCGTCGGCTTGATAACCATACACCAATGATTATTTCGTGGCTGCAGAATAAGCAGTTAACTAAAAGGAAATTAGTTGGGTGCTCTCAACTACTGGGCAATAAATTATGCAACTCTGAGTTGCAAACCTCGCCCATCTTTCTGGAAACACAACATTGTTAGTTTATTAGTTCATGTTCATTTGTCACATTTAACGTAATAATTTAGAATAGCAGTCGGTCAACTTTCAAGCTTGCTCAAACAACAAATGTACCGTGGTGGCAAGTATTCATGGTTAATGTCACTTTATCTAAACACAGCTGTCTATGTGTTTTCTCCAACCTCCTTTTTCTCCTCAAGTGGTACGGCAACATATATTTTTTTTTTTCATAATAAAATTCGAATCTCCTTCTTGCATGTTTGTTAATGCACTTTAAAAAATGTAGCCCGCTGTATAGTTTTGCTCCGATGTGGGCAGCATTGTCTTCGTTGACTATATTTACTCTAATCACTATACGTCTTAAGATATTCTTTGAAACTGCGACAAAATGTTAAATTAACGGTTTACTATTTGTTAACTTTACTATTTGTTAACTTTCTTTTTTCCAGAAGTTGCATTATGTTTAAATCAAAAGAAGAGTACTTTCATCTTTCATTCAGCCAAACTAAAAAATGCATCACGTGACCAGAGGACAAGACAATCTGAGAACAAAGTGTGTATTTTAGTATAGAGAGCTGTGTGTGTTCGCTGGAAAGGAAAGTAGGTATTGTACAATTAAGGGCATATCATTGCGGTCAACATTCTTCTATTAGTTTTTATGAAACTGGAATGCCGTTCGTTAATTTTATTACACATCTGCTATACAAGAGAGAATATATTCAGTTGAATATTTTACCATTTGTTTCAGCATATTTATCAGAAGTGTTTTATACAAGCAATATGGCCATAGATGAAAGGGTCGATGAAAAACAATTAAATGATTTTGTTTACAGAAATAATGAGCAAAATGTGAGAAGTTGATCGAATGTTCTGTACTCTTTTGAATCGTTTATGTGTGTTTTCTTGACTTCACGCACATATCGTCATTATCCTCATACAAACACACGTATATACATTGAAATAAAAAAAAAAAACTAATGAAAAAATAATAGAGAGTTCACTGGATATTCATTTTATTTACAATTGTGGAGGCTGAGGGGAATAGATGTATCTTCATGGTACTAAAGAACGAGAGAGGGATTTATGAAGATATTTGTGACTGCTAATTGAGAACACAAGTGATGTGATGTACACAAATGAAGACCAGAGAGTTGGAAACTTGCTATGTATAAAAGCAACACGCACTGTGAATCAGAATTACTTCACCCATTTCTAAACACATTATTGCTGTTTCTTTCACTGACATTCGTTGGCCATGTTTTCCTGCCGTACATTTATGTAGAACACAACTAAATTACGCATTTGCTTTTTTTCATATTTTAATTTCCTTCATGGGGCGATGAGATAAGTACACGGGAGATTAAACATGGACAGGCTGCTTTAGTCGAGTTTGTCTCTCACTCGGGTTCGTCAACTTGACCTTTTGGTTTCCGTGTATACACATGATGATGTTGCCCATTATCTGGTTTCGTTTATTGTATGTCAGTTTACGGTTTCCTGTATGAAGAAAGATAGAGATAGAGAGAGAAAAGTGAGGGAGAAACATTGCACATTTCTAAATAAATGTTTTAACTGAACTATATATTGATTGATTGTGGTACTAGTTAATTTTGTCTGTGAGTTTAATTATTTATATCTGCACAGTTTCCTCATTGGCTTGGCGATAAAATGGACATAGGTCATTGTGACACGCACTAACGACATCGACTGCAAAAATTATTGGATGCCCTTTAGCTATGAACAATATTACAATTGACTATTTAGTCACTTCAAAAAAATTATCTGATTACAGAAATCATGATTGTAGCAAGCGTAGAAAATAAAGTTCAAAACTTCATTTAGAACAGCCTTTAGTCTTTGATATCTTAACAGACGGTTGGTTGCTAGCAAACAAGATCTATCAGAAGCTGGTAATATATAAGTGTTTTATCCTGGATACTGTTTTACTGAGCAATTTCTCTAGTGACTGAATTTGGCAACGTTTAATAGAGAGTGTCAACATCAGAATGACCATGAGATATTTTTGTTGCCTGAATTCACGTTATTTCTCCAGTACATTTTGTTTTCCCATTTGTACATTATTTTTTTCCTCAAATGTTTAAGTGCATTTTTTGTGTGATACAATCTGATGCCATATTTTCCCGACCTTTTTCACTTATAGAAAATTATCTTTTGAAAGTCCTGGGAACAGCCTTATAATTTTTATCACATGACCCAAACACTATCATTTCCAACTACTAAGTGCTGCCATGAAATATGGTAGCTTTGACCCCTTGTGAGAAGTATTTTTTACGTTGTTCTGTCATTGAATGATCATTGTTTTACGAAGGCATACGGACGGGAAAGCTGGTTAACTTTCTCTCTAGCCCTGTATTAGGTAGTGGAGGTTTGTGATCCACATAGACGCGTACTAAAGCATACTTTGCTTCAACAAATGTGTATATTTGTTCTGATTGTTAGTGTTTCGTGTTTAAATATATTAATGTCATGACAAATATGACCAGCGAAAACTAAAAATAGCAAAATGTTATTTCTTCTCAATATTAATGTATGGTGTAGTAACCATAGAACCAATTTTGACCTATGGAAGCGAATCATGGACAGTAGACAAACAAATGAAAAGACGATTAGAGGCCACAGCGATGGGATTTCTCAGAAGAATGTTGAAAGTTCCCTGGACAGCTAAAAAGACCAATGAGGAAGTTCTCAAATAGGTCAACACATAAAGGCAGCTGCTAAAAAAACAGCAGAAAGAAACAATCAACATGTTTCGGGTGCATCATGAGTAATGAAAAGTTGGAATACTTGTTTACAACTGGCAAAATAAAAGGAAAGAGAGATCGCGGACGACAAAGAGAGAAAATACTAGATAGCTTGGTGTCATGGCACGGAAAACAGTCATCAACAAAACTGATACGATGCACTGTGGATAGAAGATTGTGGAAGCACATGATTACCTACGCCAACCGGTATGGTACATGATGATATTGTAGCAACATGAACATTAGACAAGAAAGCAGAACAGAAACATATTTCAATGAATACAATTTAAAATTAATTTAAAAAAAAATATGGCTTTATAGAAGAATAGGAAGAAAAGAAAACAAATGATGACGTCTTAAAACAACTAACAGTGAAAAGGGAACTACTGAACACAATTCAAACAAGACAAAAATAATTTTTTTGGCACTAGTTAAAAGACACCTTCATGCTAAAAGTAATCTTGGAATGAAAAATACGAAGTAAAGTAGGCAGAGGCAAACCAAGACTAACGTGGACAAGTAACATCAAAAGATAGACAAATAAACATATTGCAATCAATCACATAAAATCAATAGGATAACTTGAAAAATGAAAACGAGCAACGAGGACATAATAAAAAACGTAAACATGGAAATTAAATGGCTCATGAAGGGCATCTTTCAGAGGAAACTACATAAAAGAAAACAATTCTGTATCATCAACGAATGATTACGATCTCAGTTGTTTTACATTTTGCCCTCAGACGGGCTAGCATAAATAAGAACATTCATATCTTGTTGGGATTGTTCGGATACTGCTTCAAGAACATCATGTACAAGGGGAGCTAATACAGTTCCAACTGTCGCAGCAACAACACATATCGTCTTGAATGTATGTACATTTAAACTGCAAAGTCATAATCTGCCATCAAGTTGACTAGTTTCATATATTCTGTGAAATGACTTAATCATGAGTAGTGTAGACATCCACTATTCCAGAACACACACACAGCAAAGCAGATAAAGCAATGTAAATGTTTAGGAATTACCATATCCAAGTGGAAAGAAAAAAGTGATCGATTGCATGTACTGTAAAGGAAAACAAGGTATTTACTTTCCTTTATTTATGTCCTTATATGCCTTGCGGCGTCGAGGGAAGATATGGTTCGCGGTTACTTGCTCTTCTACTGGCCTCTTCTTGTGCTACACCTCTTTCCATGGTTGACCTCTTGGTCTGGTATTCGTTTCTTGGTAACTCGTTGTATTAAATTTAGTTTCTTGTGTCTTATAACATACATAGAACCATTAATCTGTTGTAGGTTTATATATTCAATAGCTGGTTCCAATATAATTTTTTTAACTCTTCATTTCTGATCTAATCTCTCAGGATGTTTAATGTCACGAGTCTGACACACCTGATGTGTCAAGTAGCATTCTTCTGAGCTGTGCAGGATATTCTCAACATTTTTCTGTAAAACCACATTTCTACAGCCTCCAGTGATTTTCTTGAAGAGATGTCATGTTGTTCATGATTTGTACCCATATGTTAAGCCTGGCTCTACATTACATATGAGAAAACTTTTTCCTGTTTCTATTTGACACAAAAATGGATTGCACGACATCTTCCTCATGTTTTTTTTTTTTGTTTCTGGAAAGTTGCTTTTGCGTGCCCCATATCTGGTCCATATCAAGCCATGAGCTTGTCCTGCTTTTATATTGCGCATGGCATCTTCCACTTCGTTGAGTATTTTTGGTCCTTCCCCATTATCATTCATATTTACTTTATTTTTTGTTATAATCTTAAAAACTTTTAATGTATTATATCCATCGTTGCCTTATTCTTTCTTGTTCAATCAAAATTTATCTTTCCTTTGATCGCAAATATCTAGTTTTTAAATACGTTTTTCTTCCAGTTAATTCTTTATTTTTTTTTTTTTTTATATAGCTTTGGGATCTCTCTTTTGTTGCATTTCAATCTCTTTCCCTCATTATTTCTTAGTCATGCGTTTTATGTTTCATTGCATTTTATTACAATTTCTTTAGAAAAGAAAGTTGATTTTGAAAGAATTCACACACTCTACGTATCTCGGAATTACATTTGATAACAAACTATCTTCGAAACAGCAATCCAAAAAGCAAGGAGGAAGTTCGCTATTCAAAGAAAGCTGTGTGGAACCACGTGGCGTGCGAGTGGGAAAATACTCAGTAAAGTTTACCAACAGAGTATATGCCCACATTTAGAACATGGAACATATGCTCATCATCAAACACCACACTGCAAGAGCTGGATAAAGTATAAAACCTGGCACTTAGGGTCATCACATGAGCAATGAAATCAACACCAGTGTTGGAGATGGAGAAATTGTAGATGATGAGAGAACAGAGGGACACAAAGGTGCTGATACAGGCAGAACAATTGTCATGCATGCCGAGACATCCAATGAAGTACCGATTCCAAAATCTTGCATTGCGACGACTTAAGAGATGCAGTTTCATCCACCAAGTCAAGCGTATTTGTAGACAAACACCAGACAAGCCAAGAGTTGTTAACCCCCTACTTCCCATACCAGAAAAGACTCCCTGGACTAAAGAATCGGGATTATAAATACAAATACGGACAGAAGTGAAAGGAATAGTTACAAAAGAGGAACACAATAGTCTACATCGTCAAACAATAACTCTCAGTTTCCTGTATGAAGAATACCCACAAGACCTATGGATTCGCGTGTACAAAGATGGATCAGTACATAATCTATAAAAGAATGGGTGAGCAGGTGCTTATATAGAGTAACCAAATAACACGTATAATATGAATACAATAGCAATAGAGAAATATTGTCACAATTATGATGCAGTAATCCAAGTAATAATGATGACAATAGAAAAACTACTAAACAGTTATCTTTGTCACAGCATGTAGTGTTTTTAACAGATGCAAGATCAGAACTCCAGGCAAATACAATCCAGAAAATTACCACATCGGCAGACCTTATTGACTTAACTCTGTAAGCACCACAGTGTTGCCCTGCAGTAGATCCCATCTGACTGTGGCCGTTGGCAAATGAAGGTTTGACAAGCGCACAACTAGATGCACCGGTTACATACCATCATAAGAAACAGATAACCAAATCAATCAGAGCACCACAGGCCCCAAAGCAAGATGCCTACCATGATATGAATAGATATGAACAAATTATCATTATGCGCCTCAGAACAGGACACAATCGACCCCACAGTCACATGTATCACAATTCAAGATCGGCACCTCAAATACTTGTACATGTGGACAAGCGCCTTACACTGATGAACACATACTTCAAAATTGCACTGAATATAGGAGACTGAAGAAAATCCATTGACCCATAGATCATCATCATCAAATGCCATCTCCGCAGCGAAGGTTGGCTACCATGGAGCGCCATTCTGTTCTGTCTCTTGCTTTGATGGCGCTGGTTGTCATATGCTGATTTGTCCATCTTTTGATGCACCTCGCCCTTAGTTAGTCTTGGTCTGCCAGTGCCTCTTTTATCTTGTATTTTCACCTCCAGGATTACTTTTAGTAGGTTGTTGTGTCTTTTGAAATGGCACACAAATCGCATTTGTCTTGTTTGAATTGTGATTAGTAGTTCTCTTTTTTTTTAAAATTGTTTTAAGACATCATTTCATCATTTCTTTTCTTTTCCTTCCATACAATTCTACATATTCTTCTATATATCACATTTCAAAGGATTTAATTCTATGTTCTGTTTTCTTGTCTAATGTAAACGTTTCTACGCCATAAAGGAATGTTGAGAAGACATAACATTTTGCTATTCGCTGTCACCATACCACTGTTTTTCTTCTTTTATTTCAGTATTGCTATTATCATCAGCTTTACAGCAGCTTCGCATCTCTACGCATCTCGATGCCTTTAGTTCTTTATTTTGCTATTCTTAGTTTTATCTCTGGAGATATTTGTTTTGATGTTAGTATGTTCTTCATGACATTAAAATTACTTTTTGCCATTCCTATTCTTTTGTTTATTTCAGTTTAACACTTTCCATCACTGGTTATAGTATGTCCAAGGTAGTTGTATTTCTGAACTGTCTCCAGGTCTATTCTTTCACTTTTTATATCCACTTGTGGATTTTGAGTATTTTCTTTGTATATGATCATAGTTTTAGTCTTTTTGGTATTCATATCTAGTCCATATTTTTTACTTGTCATATTTATTTTATTAAATAATTGTTGTAGATCTTTAGGATTTTCTGCTAGTAGTACAGTATCGTCAGCATATCTTTGGTTGCTGATTATCTTTCCATTAATTCGTGGGCCTGGCATCTCTGTGATGTTTTTAAAGATTTTCTCAGTGTATCGATTGAACAAGTTTGGTGATATGATGTATCCCTGTCTTACTCCTATTTTTATATCAATGGGTGTAGAGGTCTCTTTGTTATATGTTATTATTGCTATTTGTTCCCAAAATATATTACATATTAGTCGTAAGTCCATGTCATCTATATGTATCTATTTTAGGCATTCTATAAGCTGTTTATGGTGTAATATATCAAAAGCTTTGGTGTAGTCTATGAAGGAGGCATATATTTGTTTGTTTACTTCTGTGTAATTTTCAATTGATGTTCTCATGCAGAATATGTCTTCTTTTGTCCCACTATTTTCCCTAAATCCAAATTTCTGCACATCTAATTCAGTATTGATTTTATTATGAATTCTTCCCTGTATAACTTTTATCACGTTTTTGTAACAATGCGCATTTGGTTTATTGTTCTAAAGTCACTGCATTCAACTGCACCATTCATTTTAGGCAATGCAATGAAAGTTGATGTTTGATTTCATTGACTCACAAATGCAACAATAAAAACAAAACTATATGGGCTACTGCAAGAATTACAAAAGACAGTAAAATGTATACATGAAATGACATTGCAGATATAGACAATACTTCAGGCGAACGAAAGAGAAATAGATAGAACCTCTTGTCTGAATAAAGTAAATCTAAATTTAACTTGATGGTAACTGATGCTCGTTTTGCTGTTTTTAATTTAATTCTAAGTTTTCCAACAACTGGTACATGATCGGTACTTCAATCGACCCCTGGTGTAGTGTTCACACACCAGACTGTTTCTAAATATGTTGTTTATCATTTTATAATCAATTCGATTACGCCTGTTCTTTCCTGGGTTTTGCTATATCCATAGACGTCTTGGGTGTTGCATAAACTAGGTATTTCCTATAATAATGATGTGTGTGTTCTTGGCCAGTCAATATGTTTATCAACTCTTTCATTACTCTCTCCGGAGAGAATGACTGAAATATATATATATATATATATATATATATATATATATATTGAGATAGAGAGAGAGATAGTGAGAGAGATAGTGAGAGAGAGAGAGGGAGAGAAAGAAAAGTGTCATGCTATGTGTCAAATGCAAGGTGTAGTGCAATATACAGTAACATAGAAAAAGAGATTGTCAAAAATGTTGTGCCCTAACCTCCCCACCACTTATGCGAGAAATAAACATCGAGCCAATGTGTCACGAACTTAATGCTCTGTACTAAAAGACAAAACAGGAAAAGCCCATATAAGCTTCCCCTGTCACACATGGTCAACAAGTGGGTGAATGTTCTTTGTGTCCTTTGAACTTGACATAACGTTTGGTACATCAACAGAAGATGGATGCTTGTATAATTATGGCTCACAGTAGCCGACTATTACCATTATAACATAATGTCTGATTATTACACAAATCAGAAATAATACATTAATTATCACATGACAAGGCTGGTTATCCAGGCTGCAAACATCAGTGCATGATTATCAACTTTATCTTGATTGGCTGAGTGTTAAAACTGTACATGGTAATGAGTGAACAGTTTCGAGGTTTCTTTTGCACACACAAAAATCCCATTTTTAATGTTAACATTACTTACCCATAAAGTTTGATTTGCAATCTGAAATGAAAGATTAAAGCTGTTGCATAAAGAGAATATTCTCTCAAAACTATTGTTTTCTAGAGAGATCATAGTTGGTGTTGCTAAAGAACATAGTGGTTGGTCTCAGTAAAGAACATAGTGGTTGGTGTTAGTAAAGAACTCATTGGTTGGTGGTACTAAAGAACACCGTGGTTGGTGTTACTAAAGACCATAGTGTTTGGTGTCACTAAAGAAGACAGTGGTTGTTGTTACTAAAGAACGCAGTGGTTGGTCTTAATAAAGAACACAATGGTTGGTGTTACTAAAGAACACAGTCGTTGGTGTTACTAAAGAACACTGTGCTTGGTATTACTAAAGAACACATTGGTTTATTTCTACTAAAGAACACAGTGGTTGGTGTCACTAAAGAACACAGTGGTTGGTGTCACTATAGAGTACAATGGTTGGTGTTATTAAAGAGCATCAGTGGTTGGTGTTACTAAAGATTACAGTGGCTTATTTCCACTAAAGAACACAGTGGTTTATGTTACTAAAGAATACAGTGGTTTATTTCTACTAAAGATCACAGTGGTTTATGTTACTAAAGAATACAGTGGCTTATTTCTACTAAAGAACACAGTGGTTTATGTTACTAAAGAATACACTGGCTTATTTCTACTAAAGATCGCAGTGGTTTATGTTACTAAATAACGTAGGAATGACTGGTATATGTTCAATATTCGTCACTGTACACTCTGGATTCAAAGCAAATTATCGAGCTGGCGGGCTGCCGTGGATGGTGAACGTGTAATTGCCTGTGCTGACATTCTGAATGCGCTGAGAGAGGTAGGGCGAGTAATGATTGAGGCAATGATTATGAATCTACAACCATACTCAGACTGCGTGAACATTACATGAGATAGGTAGAGCGAGTAATGATTCAGGCAATGATCATGAATCTACAACCATACTCGGACTGCATGGACATTACATGAGAGATGTAGAACCAGTAATGATTAAGTCAAAGATCATGAATCTACAACCATATTCACACTGCGTGAACATTACATGAGAGAGGTAGAGCGAGTAATGATTTAGGCAATGATCATGAAGCTACAACCATACCTATAATGCGTGAACATTACATGAGTGAGGTAGAGCGAGTAATGAGTCAGTCAATGATCATGAATCTACAACCATACCCAGACTGCCTGAACATTTGTCAAACCCGGAGACGCCAGAAATGATAGCTTTGAGAGAAGACACAGAAAAATAACAAATGAACACAGGACTGGAGTAATCAGTCTCCACGGTGAGAGGTATACCTGGAGGGAGATCTAACACTTATGGGCGTGTCTGAAGTGTAGCGAGAATGATCCGGTATCTGAACTAAGCTAAATCATAGTTGACTAGGTACTTATTCCATCTAAAAAGTAAATGTTCACATGAAGGTGTAAATGGTACACGGCAAAACAAACCATTTACTTGAAAGTATCACAATGTTGAAATGTCCTAATCACTTAGACCGTACTTATCTAACTACATAGACGATTTATCCATTACTATTAACCACCGTCCGTTCTTAATCTTTTTTCTCTTTTTTACTCTAAATTATCTCTGGGTCGTGTCTATCAATATTCTATCTAACAGGTAAGCATGTGCATCTTTGTTACGGTCTTCCCTATATTTATTTGTGTTCTGTTGTTTTATTCTTGAAGCCCGAGACTGAAACGCTACATTGTTTATTCTTCAACATTAACAATATCCAGAAAACACCCCTTGTTTATAAACTGTTCATGACCGTGTGCATCTAACTCTTGTTTCAGTCCGTATATTGACCTACGCTCTTTTTCTTTATACATTAAATCACAAGTTAAAAAATCAATGCAAGAAACATTTCGAGCTGGACTAAATGAAAGGTGGCGGAATTAGGAAGTAAACAAAGACTTTAACTGATAGATGACATTCTAAGAGGAGGCAAATCATGGTTGGTCCGCGCAGATGTTATCAAACAGGTATATGGGCTTGCCAGTATCAACACTGACGAGGAGTGGATATCGGTATCTGAGTCATTAGGAAGCACATTCTTGTGTATTGTTACACTCATAGAGAAGTGCCGGGAGCAGATTCTATTCGTGTTTGACGCGCAGATCAACGCTCTCATTTTGGATAACACCGACGAGGCAGATGCAGTCATCTATACAGACGGATCCGTAATACAACACCAGCGGAGTACATGGGCATTAACTACACGATCTGCGGGCTAGACAGTCAAAGAGGACAGCGGCTCTTTCGTTATGACCACGAGTAGCATGACAATGGAGATGATGGCAGTGACCAAGATAGTCATCTAGTTCGAGTCACAAAACTAAACCCACGCCTCTATACTGAATGATTCGTTGAGCATGGGAAACGTGGAGTCTTTCGGATGAAGTAAATGGGAGTAAAGAGAGGAACAGCCTCAAACGAGAGGCTTAGTGGACGTATCAAGCAAAACGGAGCTGGTGTCGGCAGCTATTGGACGGGACATGCTGCATCTTCGAACATGTTCGGGGTACAATCATGATAACCAACAAATAAATCAATAACTAACCTCATGGCAATGACAGTTTGGAAGGTCGACATTCAGAAGCTAGATACATACGTGACTTCATGGGAAGAGCACTCCAAAAGTAAACATTAGGCTGTCATCACTTCACAATACTTTGTCATTATCATCATTATTAAGTATCGTGTTTGTTAGCATTGGTGATCATGTCTCTATATAATTGTCTACATCAGCATGTGTAATTGTTATGTACATCAGCATGTGTAATCGTTGTGTACATCAGCATGTGCAATCGTTGTGTACATCTTTTAAATGTTGTGGGTGACCTTTTACAAAAAAAAAAAAAAAAAAAAAAAAAAAAAAAAAAAAAAACTTTCTTAAATAGTCCTTTATTGTTCCTCTTTTTTCCTGATCCACTTTCCCCTTCAATATTTCCAGCTGTCACAGCACGTTGCAGTTGTTCCTTTTCAATGCCTGCCCAAAAATGGTGAATGTCATTGCTTATGATCAATTTACAAGAACTGAACTTCTATTAAGTTCTAGTTATTTCCATAAGTCGTTAAAACATCTAGATGGTCACGATATGTTAAGAGCACATACGGTTAACATATATTGATCGTTTTACATCAGAATGATATTACCCTCTCTGCACAATAAACAATCTAGAAGAATAAAATAGATGGGATGTTAGTTTAGGCAACATGTTCTCACTACTGTGAGATATGCGTGTATGAGTAATTACCGTTTACAATATATAGGACGAACACAATTTGTATCTGTTATATGTAATTCATCATTGATATTGCTTGACGTCACACATATTATTGCAAATGCTCTGTTCCTTTGTCATTGATTCACCTGCTTCCTTACGATACAAGTGTGGTGTGAAAATATGTTGCCCCCAAATCTGTAACTCTGAAAACAGCACTCCGAGATGGCACCGATGTTGTAATAATCATTAAGAAGATAACTATTAGGGAATTTAGCGGCGATTGTCAGGAACTTGACTCATGTACACAGCAGAAGATAAATGAAATAGCACCGACATTTAGTGTGTCTGGGCCATGTGACACAATATCAATAGAAAGGCTAAGTCTCTCGTCACTAAATTGTCACTTGCGACAAATCATGAGCACATCACTATGACCTAGAAAACAAGCACCAGGCTATGGATAGATATAAGGACACAACTACCTCGACATTTTATAAACACCGATTCGATGGGAAAAGTGAGTATGGCCATATTGTAAGACTGCGAGGGCGTAGTTCACAAATATGTTTTTGTAACACGGAAGTACGATATCTCGGATTGCCATGCGTCAATGTTGCAGAATCTCAGCTCACAGTTGTTGCGTATTCATCCAGTCAAACACGACAATCTTCATCACGTCAATGCTCACAGATATATAAGTCGACAAGCAGTGGCTGTACCGTGCATCTCAAGTTCCACATTTAACCACACCCACCGGACAACACTCTGCAATCACCTGGTGTTTCCTTCTCTATCCCGGAGCTGAATGAACACCTTGAATGGACACCAGTACGCTTCTGGCGGGTAGGTGTAAGCAGCTGTGTGTATCTGGTATCGGAATATGACGTCTGGTTTCTTCATTGACGGAATGCAACAATTTATCCGTCTTTAGCGTTTTTATGGATTGGATGGTGACTACTTGAGAAATAGTGACACACTTATACTGATAACAACATAATATGTCATTAATTGTAAAGCGCTTGTGTGTATCTGACATATTATTGAAACTATCACCACTGGAGCAAACCTTCGCAAATTGCGCTAGAACAAAGACAACGCGAAAAGTTATATTTGTGGCTTCTTTTTCAAAATAAAACTGTACTGAAACTCTACTGTTTCAACCTGTCAAACGAGAACCTCTCAAGAAGTTTTTCAAGTTCTAACTCATAGCATTTGCATTATCGATGCCAAGAGTCACATCATAGTAATGTAAACGTGCATCAATTCTGCTATTCAATCACTTGACACATGTGTCATTTCTATGTCAAAACTGTTGACATTTTTAGAGTTTACGAGAACACGTTTCAGGTCAAATTTGAAAAAAAAAGTACTTGGTTGTAACATTAGAATAAGCAAATGTTTTAACAACATATCTATTGACTGCAACGTGCGATTTTAAAGAGGAAACAAAAATATCATATTTAATTACAATTGCACCGCAAGTAGTTGACGATAAGCTAAAACTCATAAACAGTTGAAGCGCTATTCATGTTGTATTCGATGTTGATGAAACCATTTCTTGTAGTTCTCTTGCAGTCTCTTCCATGCAGTCTTGTAGTGTTTGCTGTGGAGTTTGTTTGGCTGTTCCTCAGTCACATGTTACACAACGTCACTGATTGCTATCTTGTGTAGATCTGCACTGAGGCCACAATCACCTGTTCTGAGTCTAAACATCTAGGTCTGCTCATGTCTAATAAGTTTGTTTATCCGATTTATTTTGAATAAAACTCTCAGTATGTTGACCCAAAAATCTAAACGTTTTTCTTCCACCTTTTTTCACTTTCTGTTTTCCTTTTCCCGTCCCTCTTCTTCCTCATCTGCGTTTCTTCTGCTTTTCGCAGTTTTCATCCATTAAATGGGCGTGGATGAATTGTGTCCCCTGTTTGTGGCACCACTCGAGATATCTTAACCGTTCGACCCTAAACATCCGTATCAGCCCTAAACATCCGTATCGGCCCTTAACATCCGTATCGGCATGAATGCCTAGATTTGCTTATCCATTTTTTGCCTGGACAGCGGCCATATTTTTGGTTCCACTCTTTTGACTTTTAACTACCAAGGGTTCTTTAACGTGCGCGAGTGTACATCCTGTTTTTCGCCGCTTTCCGAGATGGCATCGGCTGACACAACACAGATACCAGTGGAAGGTAAAGCCACGATATGGCATCGGCTGTCACAACACAGACACCAGTGGAAGGTAAAGCCACGAGATGGCATCGACTGACACAACACAGACACCAGTGGAAGGTAAAGCCACGAGATGGCATCGGCTGACACAACACAGACACCAGTGGAAGGTAAAGCCACGAGATGGCATCGACTGTCACAACACAGACACAAGTGGAAGGTAAAGCTACGAGATGGCATCGGCTGTCACAACACAGACACCAATGGAAGGTAAAGCCACGAGATGGCATCGGCTGACACAACACAGACACCAGTGGAAGGTAAAGCCACGAGATGGCATCGACTGTCACAACACAGACACAAGTGGAAGGTAAAGCTACGAGATGGCATCGGCTGTCACAACACAGACACCAGTGGAAGGTAAAGCCACGAGATGGCATCGACTGTCACAACACAGACACAAGTGGAAGGTAAAGCCACGAGATGGCATCGACTGACACAACACAGACACCAGTGGAAGGTAAAGCCACGAGATGGCATCGACTGTCACAACACAGACACAAGTGGAAGGTAAAGCTACGAGATGGCATCGACTGACACAACACAGACACCAGTGGAAGGTAAAGCCACGAGATGGCATCGACTGTCACAACACAGACACAAGTGGAAGGTAAAGCTACGAGATGGCATCGGCTGTCACAACACAGACACCAGTGGAAGGTAAAGCCACGAGATGGCATCGACTGTCACAACACAGACACAAGTGGAAGGTAAAGCCACGAGATGGCATCGACTGACACAACACAGACACCAGTGGAAGGTAAAGCCACGAGATGGCATCGACTGTCACAACACAGACACAAGTGGAAGGTAAAGCTACGAGATGGCATCGACTGTCACAACACAGACACAAGTGGAATGTAAAGCTACGAGATGGCATCAACTGTCACAACACAGACACAAGTGGAAGGTAAAGCTACGAGATGGCATCGACTGTCACAACACAGACACCATTGGATGGTAAATCCACGAGATGGTATCGACTGTCACAACACAGACACCAGTGGAAAGTAAAGCCACGAGATGGCATCGACTGACACAACACAGACACCAATGGAAGGTAAAGCCACGAGATGGCATCGACTGACACAACACAGACACCAGTGGAAGGTAAAGCCACCAATAAATCACGGATTCGATTTTTTAAAGTATTTCTGCCGCCTGTGTTAGAGATCGAACTCGGGACCTTCTTCTTCATAGGCCGACGTCTAACCTTTAGACTTAGACTCTTCTTTCTGACTCCCTCTCTTATCTATTTTCTCCTGACCCTCTACCTCTCCTCCGATCCTTATTTCCTACTCCTGATTCTTTCCATCATTACTCTTCCTCTTCATCTCTCTTCCTCGTATCAGTATTTCCTCTCTCCATAATGATTTTATTTCTCTTCCTCGTATTGGTATTTCCTCTCTCCATAATGATTTTATTTCTCTTCCTCGTATTGGTATTTCCTCTCTCCATAATGATTTTATTTCTCTTCCTCGTATTGGTTTTTCCTCTCTCCATAATGATTTTATTTCTCTTCCTCGTATTGGTATTTCCTCTCTCCATAATGATTTTATTTCTCTTCCTCGTATTGGTATTTCCTCTCTCCATAATGATTTTATTTCTCTTCCTCGTATTGGTATTTCCTCCCTCCATTAGGATTTTTCGTTGTCTTGAACCAAGAGACCGAGATAGATATCTATCTATCTATTGACCTTTCGAGCCGTAACCGGCCCATAGGGCGTAGACCAAGATACACCTTCTCCTATATGAATTTTTGTTCTAGCAGTTTTCTTTTAAAGATATTTTATCAAATCTCGCCATCTGTCTCTGTTCTGTGCAAGCAGTTCTATCTCATTGAGGGAGCCGATTCCTGCTGCTCTTGCCTCTCTCATCAATGTTCTTCTCAGTGTCTCCCTGGGTCTTCCTCTTTTTCTTTTACCTGTTGTTTCCCATATGAGGGCTTGCTTTGCTATTCGATTATTATCTCTTCTCATCACATGTCCAACGTATGACCATCGTCTTTTCTTTATTACTGAAGATATTAGTGGTTGATTGGCGATTTCTCTAATTTCCTCGTTTGTTTTGAATTCGTTCCATTCTATACCAAGTATTTTCCTTAGACATTTATTTTCGAATGCGTTCAACTTTGTTTCTATATCTCTTGTTGTTTTCCAGCTTTCACACGCATACGTAAGGGTTGATAGTACATTTGATTTGAATAGCCTAAGTTGAGATAGATATAAGGTGTAACAAAGCAAGTCAAGTTATAGGCCAAGTGTCAACACTATTGCAAAACAAAGCAATAACTACGGAATCAAAAAGGGCAATATACAAATCAGTTTTACTACCAACTCTGTGCTATCAGTGCCAGAATTGGACGCTGGACTCTAGAACAATAAGAAAGATAACGACCACCGAAATGAAATGTGTCAGAAGAATGACAGGGTACAGCTTAAGGGACAGAGTAAGAAACACTGACTTGAGGAAGAAACTAGAAATTGAACCAGCCATCGAATACATAAAGAAACAACAGATAAATTGGTTCGGCCACATAACAAGACAGAAAGAACTAACAATGAATCAAAGAGCCATAAACAAACGCTACGAAAACGCCAGATTAAGAGGAAGACCGAGAAAGAGATGGATAAAGGAAATACTAGAGTCACTAGGAGGAATAACATCAGAAGAGGCCAACAGAAGAGCAAAGAATCGCAGATTGTTTCTCCCCTCGACGCCAACGGCAACAGAGGAAGGATAGAAGAAGAAGAAGAAGATTAGGATTTTATTTATCTTCCTCGTATTAGTATTACCTCCCTCCAGGGGACTGCCCCCCTTTCTGTTAGGCTCCTGTAGTTTTCTGATAGCTATTATCTTCCCTGTCTCCCGCCCTTTGCGAGGCTTTTGTTTGAGTTTCTTTTCTACTCGACCAAAGTTTGGTCTCTGGTCTGTCGCGATTAACCCCCCCCCCCCCCCCGCGCCTTTCCCCTTTGTCTCTTTTGTTTCCTACGATTTCTTGTTACCCTCCTTGGAAAGGCTCCCAAGTGTTTACCTGTTTCGTAATGCCGATTTTGTGCATGAGTATAGACCTTGGTTTCAGCTTATCCAAGAAATGTTGATTACAATTATTATATTTTTCTAATGCTATTTTCCATATCTTCTTCTTCAGCGATTAGCTATTTCTTACGCATTTCGACATTTAGACCAGCCTGGGTCACAAGCAAGACAATGTGTTTCAGGTCATCACCGGTTCCCCATATGTTCCTGATATAGGGTTGTTTCTGTGGGCCATATTTGTGTTCTTAGAGTTTTAGATTGATGCGGTCCTGTAGTGTATGCTCTGGAATTTGTTTGGTTGCTCCGCAGTCATTTTTTTTTTTGCTACGTCACTGTGTTCTGTCATGTGTACTGGTTCTACAAGGACCTGTTCTCAGCCTGAATAACTTGGTCAGGCCTTTTATCACTTGTAATCATACGAATAAGTTAAATTAAAATATATAATTTGATTAATAATTGTCTAAAAACCGGAATTTATATTTTGATGAGATTAAACGTTTTGCTGAAGAAATAATTGCTTCTATGTATCAGTAGTTATTGCTGCTAGCTTATTAACCGGAATTGCATGAACTAAAAGCGATCTTCCACCGCCATGTAATTGTGGTTTACATATGAAGATCACATAAAGCGAAAGTGACTAAGGGATTTATAACTATCATGCCTTTCGCTGACGGAAATAGATGACTACATTTTAAACTAATATTAAAAATATGTGTATATACGTATATACGTATATATATATATATATATATATACATATATATATATATATATATATGTAATATATAATATAATACAATATGTATATATATATGTGTGTATGTAATGATGTGGTCTATGTATTCTATGGTTTAGTTATTCCATTTCTTTTTGTCATACTCTCATAAGTGTAATCCCTTTGCCAAATTAGTATATCATAGCTTCCATTTCTTTACGGTCACATACAAGGGGCGTTTCAAATGTAATGCATCACATCGGTTTTCTCATCTAAAAATAAACATAGAATCATGTAATTCTACTCCCTTTAAATATTGCATTTGTCGATTGTGTGCACCGAAATGCAATGCAATCGGCAAAATAATAAGAATGTACAAAACCGTTGAAATGGAGCATGTTAGCAACTTGAAATGATGTTGAAATGCGCTGAAGGCATTATTCGTGATTGGCCTTAAAGCTGCTAATCTGCATTGGTAGCACTGATGCAATTAAAAAAAATAAACTCTCGGATTCTCTACCGTTTGTGCATGATGGGTTCCACGAAATCTCACGAATGAGCACTGATTGCAAAGAAAAGCAAATTCTTCTGAACTATTGGGGCGCTGCCATGTTGATGCAGAGAAGTTTTAGTTAAGTTTGTTATATGTGATAAAATCAGGGCACATCATTGTGAACCTAAGACAAAAATCGAAATCTGTAAATCGGATGTTTCTCTAGTCTGCAGCAAAATCGAGCTACTGCGTAGGAGGTTCACCTACGTCAAGCAGGCAAAGAAGAGACCACGCATACACACTAGCAATCTAACACATTCTAGATTGGTTGAACCAGACAGCTCGAATCACCATGGACAGCTATGAAAAGTAATGATAACGTAACAATACTCTAAACGAGTCACTAAGCATTCATGAACGCGACAATAGCACTGTGGAAAAATGGGAACATCTCCGCAAAGTCATCTACAACGACGCAGTTAGTTATCATCTTTGGAAAACTGACATTTAAGTCTCACGATTGGTTTGAAACCAACTCCCATGTTATGACACAATGGTATATCATTAACGCACAATCAGAACATCCGCACAGGCAAAATTGCAGAAAATCTACTGATATAGACTTACAAAAACATTAGTAGAATAAACATTTCAATAGACAAACAGAAAGCTGCAAGGCGGGAAAACCAAGATACAAAACACATGCCTTTAGCACCAGAAGAACATCAGACGACCATCTTTACCCCAACTGAATTAGATGTTGCCCTCGAAGGATTGAAGCTCAAAAGTTCCCCTGATAAAGATGGAATCTCCAACGAAATGCTCATAAATCTGGGACAGAAGGCCAAGAGCCAGCTTCTAAGGATAATAAATGCTACATGGAAGAGAGGTCATGTGCCGGCAATATGGAAAGAAGCTATTATGGTGCCCATCCTCAAGTGTGGAAAAGACTCACTTGACCCAAATATATATATATAGACCAATTAGCCTACTGAGCTGCCTGAGTAAACTCATGGAAAGGCTGGTTAACAGAAGAAGTATGTGGCATTTGGAGACAAAACACCAAATCGTACCACAACAAAGTGGCTTCCGTCAGCACAGTTCAACTGAAGACCTGGTCACCTGCATTGCACAGGAAATAGAGAATGCTCTACACGAAAAGAAACACACACTGGCAGTGTGGGTCGAAATTGAGAAGGCTTTTAATAGGGTTTGGAGAGAGGGTTTAAAGAAGAAGTTTTTAGGCATGGCATCCAGGGTCGTTTATTCAATTGGGTCTCTCAATACCTTCAGGATAGAACGGCCAGAGTGCAAGTTCAAGGTCAACTAAGTAAGACGGTCTCTATCGAACAAGGTGTCACACAAGGCGGAGTCTTGTCCCCAACACTCTTTTTTAATTTTCATAAATGACATCGTAATGGATATTCCACTCAGAATACACTCAGAAATATACTCAGATGATCTGGCATTATGAGCTCGCGAGGAAAGTATGTCGGTAGCTGGACCCAGTATGCAAGATGCCCTATGTGAACTTGAAAAGTGGACGAACACCTGGTTCATACCAATCAACGAAAGAAAAACTACATATACAATTTTCAGCATATCAAGAAAAAAATGATCTGCAAACTTGAAGATAAAAGACCATACACTCCCTATTGACCAAAACCCAACATATCTTGGTGTCACCATGAATCGCAGAATGACTTGTAAAATTCATATAGGCAGAGCAAGGATAAAAGCCAGAAAACGAACTAATATAGGGACTGGGGGGGGGAGGGGGCCAGATAGCAATATTTTGAAAAGACTATACGCAGGAAGAGTCAGACCAGTTCTAGAGTATGGAGTCACAGCCTGGGCTATGGTTTCCAAATCACACCCTAGAAAAATTAACAGAACACAGAACAAAGCTGCTCGTATCATCACTGGTGCTATGAAATATATACCTATCAAGACTCTAGTAACGGTAATAGGTTTACAACCCTTAGATGACAGATGAGTCACTAAATTATTGCAACAAGCGGAGAAATACAGAATGATCCTTAGCCACCCCATGCACCAAAGAATATCTGATTCCGGAATTGTACGACTAAAGGGGAGCAGCTTCCATGCAATTGCCAATGAACTAACTACTGGAGAACCAGTACTTTCCCAAACAATATCGAAACCCCGAGGCCCATCTCATATGTCTCCTCATGGAAAACATACAATACCGGAACTTCAGGAAAATATAACAGGAATCATGAAAAAGGCACGCAATCAGACAGAGAAAGAAAACACGTAGCAGAAAAATAGATACACGATACCTACCCACATGACTCTTGGTCCCACATATACACAGATGACACTACTAAAAAATCCCACCAGAAATGGAGGGGGAGGTGTGCTCTTGACGCTGAATAATCAGGACGAGATCACCAAGTCAATGGCTACTGGGAAATTCTCAAACAACTTTAAAGCAGAAACTGAAGCCCTCAAGGATGCTGCAACACTGGCTACTCAACACAAAAATAGCATGCACAATAAATTGTTGATTCTGACTGTTGCAGTATCAGTATTATCAGCTCTAAAAAGCCCTAAGAACAAAGAACTAGATGACTTGAGAACAACCCTGGACCAACTATGCTATAACTTCCAGAGAGTAGTCATTCAGTGGATATCATCACACTATAATATACACGCGAACGAACGCGCAGACAAATTAGCTAAAGAGGGAGGGAGATTACCACAAGAGAACCATCTGCTCACTCATGATGAAGCCAAATTCATCCTTAAGGGTCAGTTCCATGAAAAATGGAATCGAGAACACCAAAAGCATAACGAAAATGACGGATACTACAAACTATCAAGGAGGGAAGAAGTCATCATACTTCGCCTACGCACTGGCCACAATAGAATGAGAAATCACATTTTCACCAAATTCAAAATAGGTACAACCAGCCTATGCCACTGTACACTGGACAATATGACTACAAAACATGTACTACAGGATTGCCCCCAGTACACGGACCTGAGAAGAGCAATGTGGTCCACACCCACCTTCCTGAAACTATATGGGGCAATCGATTCGTTTAAACAGACAGCTGACTTCATGAGAGAGTCTGGAATCCTACTCTGATTGTGTCTTGATCGCAGAGAGAGAAAGAGAGAAACTGGAAACCTAAAAGTAATGTATAATGGCATAAAGAAATCCTTCGTCTTGATCGCAGAGAGAGAAAGAGAGAAACTGGAAACCTAAAAGTAATGTATAATGGCATAAAGAAATCCTTCGGACCAACAAAATACACTACAGCCCCACTAAAGACATTCACCGGGGAGAAAATAACAGATAGAGGCGAACAGATGGAAAGATGGGTGGAACATTATTCATCACTTTATTCAATCGAAAACACTTTTACACCAAACGCCCATGACGCCATCCAATGTCACCCACCTATAGAAGAGTTAGACATTGAACCAATTGTAGAGGAACTTAGCAAGGCCATAGATAGCTTGGCCACCGGCAAGGCGCCAGGAAAAGGCGTTCCCTCCCGATTTGGCCAAATTCAGCAAAAGTGCTCTCTTACATAACCTATATTAAGTACTACGTCAATGCTGGAAAGAGAAAACCATTCCTCAAGATATGAGAGACTCCGTGATTGCAACTCTCTTCAAAAATAAAGGAGATAGAAGCGACTGCAACAACTACAGAGGCATCTTCTTACTCAGCATCATCGGCAAGACCTTCGACAGAGTTATCTGTAGGAAGGCTACAAAAATTCGCAGAATGCTTATATCCTGAGTCGCAATGCGGCTTTAAATCCGCAAGATCAACTGCAGACATGACTTTCTCTTTACGTCTGTTTCAAGAAAAATCTAGAGAACAGAAAAAAGCCTCTCTTCGTCGTCTTTATAGATCTTACAAAGGCTTTTGACCTTGTCAGCAGGGACGGATTTTTCTAAATACTTTCAAAAAAGGCTGCCGACATACTCTGCTGACTTTAGTTGAATCGTTGCATGAGGATATGAAGGTCACCATTCGATACGACGGCAGCACATCACAACCCTTCAGCATACTCAGCGGTGTCAAGTAGGAATACTTTCTTTTTCCGGCTCTGTTGAGAATCGTCATTGCTGTTCTATTAATACATGCATTGTCAAATTCGAATGAAGGTGTCTATCTTCCAGCAAGATGTGATTGATCATACTAGATTTTTCAATCTCGCAAGACTAAAGGCAAGATCCAAAATCAGACATATCTCTATTAGAGACATGTTATGTGCTAATTAAGCTGCACTTGTCACGCCATGTCAGGAAGGACTTAAAGAATTGTACATCGCATGCCTGCAGAGACTTCGGTTTCATAATAAGTTTGCAGAAAACTAACATACTCGGTCAGAACGTCGAAGCAACACCTGCAATCTCTATCGACAAACTATAAACTTGATGTCGTGCGGCAGTTTACCTACATGTGGTCGATCATCAAGGACAAACTATCTTTAGATACAGAAATTGAGACCCGCATTGTTAAAGCTGCTACCACCTTCGCCTGTCTTTCTAGGCGTGTCTGGCAAAACAGCAAAATGACAATTAAAACACAGGCCTCAGTTTACGATGCCTGCATAATTAGTATCCTCATGTATGTCAGCGAATCTTGGGTAACCTATGCAAAGCAAGGGGTTAGTCTAAATGCATTCCATATGCGATGTCCGCGCCGTATTCTTGGTATCACCTGGAAGGATAAAGTGACAAACATGGAGGTCATCATTCGTACAGACCTCCCGAACATCTACACTTTGCTCAAACAACGCAGGTTTCGCTGGCTTGGCCATGTACACCGTATGAAAGATGGCTGCATGCCAAAAGATATACTCTAAGGGTAACTTGCCGAAGGCAAAAGTGCTAGAAGGTGTTCGTAACTTCGATTTTACATGTGTGTAAACGCTTCATGAAGACTCTAAACATAAACCCTGCAACGTGAGACGCGATAGCTGCAGATCGCAATCTATGGAAACACACTCTAAAATTACAATTCAAACAAAAAGCATACATATTAATAGAAGCAGAGAATTCAGTACACTACACCTACTACTACTACTATTGCTAATACTACTATTATTCCTGCTACTACTACTTTTAATATCATAAATTATAAATAGCTGCCGAGATAGAAAGTTGTGGAGAGACGTGATCACCTACGCCAGCAGGCCCGATACTTGATGATGATGTCTACTACTACTAACAATCTATAGACGACTAAAAATCCATAGTCAACTATGACTGACGGAGGCTACTACTACTATACTACTACTACTACTACTACTGCTACTACTGCTACTACTTTTACTACTAATACTACTAACACTACTACTACTACTACTACTACTACTACTACTATTACTGCTACTACTACTACTACTACTACTACTTTTACTACTATTACTAATACTACTAATAATTCTACTACTACTACTAAAAATCCATAGTCAACTAAAAATCCATAGTCATATATGACTGACGGAGACTACTACTACTACTACTGCTACTAAAACTAATACTACTACAACTACCACCACCACTACTACTACTACTACTACTACTAACACTAATACTACTACTACTACTACTACTATACTACTACTATACAACTACTATACTACTAATACTACTAATAATGCTACTACTACTACTAAAAATCCATTGTCAACTAAAAATCCAAAGTCATATATGACTTTCGGACGCTACTACTACTACTACTACTACTACTACTACTACTACTACTACTACTACCACTACTACTACTACTACTAATACTAATACTGCTAATACTACTACTGGTTCGTAATACTTACCTTTATGAGATCAATACACAACCTCATTTGCTATAAAAACCAAGAGAGTATAATTCATCATTTTTGTGTCTCCTCATCGAAGGTTGGCTACATTGAGCGTCATCCGCTCTGTCTCGTGCTATGATAGTGCAGGTTGTCCATTTTTTATGCGACTCGTCCATGTTATTCTTGGTCTGCCTCCTTTACCTTGTATTTTCCTTTCCAAGATTGCAATTTTTTTTCGCATATATTGATGGATGCTAGTTTATATATTTCTATCTACATCTTCTATGATTTCTCTGAACATCAAATGTTTATCCCTTACCGACCTGCTTTGTCCTACTGCAAATTATATCTCCCCTCGACGCTGAAAGGTAAACGAGGAAGGAAAGAAGAAGAAGAAAGAAGAAGCTTACATTTAGTAGGTTGATGTGATTTTTAACATGCCGCAAACACCTCAGTTATCTTGTTTGAAATGTGTTTAGTAATTCACTTTTTATGTATATTTGTTTTAAGACTTCATCGTTTTCTTTTCTTTTTATCCTGTGCCCTCTTTTCTTCAATAAATCCACATTTCCACATAAGACCTCACTTTTCTGTTCTGTTTCACTCATTATGTTATCCTTATTTACTTTTTGTAGTGCAGGTTATTTTCCCGGAAAGGTCAAATGCTTTTTTTTTTCTATCGGGATGACATAAAAGATCAGACCAGAACACTTCTCAGCGATGGCATTACAAATCGGTCCTTTAACTTTCAGGTCCTATAAATCAGGCAGACTCCAGGCTTGGAGAAATGTAGTAAAGTAACTTTTAAAAATCGATTAACTGTGTATAAACTGTATATAAAATGTATATACAACAGATAACATTTACATACATAATACATTTATAAAAGGTCTCACGAACATCTGTACGCTACTCAAACAACATAGATTACGCTGGTTTGGTCACTTCCACCGTATGAAAGATGGCCGTATACCGAAATATAATATCTATTGACAACAAGCAGTTGACACAAGAGCTAGTGGGCGCCAAAAACTTCAATTTATAGACTTGTATAAACGTGACATGAAGACTCTGAACATAAACCCTGCAGCCTGAGAAGAAAGCCTAGCGCTGCAGAGTGCAATTTTTAGAAACACCAGCTAAAGTTCAAACTCAATCAAGAAGCAGACAGATTCATAGAAAAAGATAACACACGCCGAATTATAAGAAAAAAATATGCAATTTCTCCAAATGTCAAACAAGGAGGCCAGTGCCGTGGTAGTCAGGCATTGTTTTCAATGTCTCTATTGCAACTCCATTGATACAGCCTACCAAAGGCTGCATGGACTTAGTCGTTCAGTTGAGTCAACAAGCTACGATGAATGACTTCGACTTAACAACAATCCCGGATATCCCATTGCAGTTCTCTCTATAACCTCTGAACAGAAACTCGAATGTTTCAATTATATGCCTATAAGTTACTTAATGAAAACCATTTCACGGTATACAACGTCGGTTATGCAAGTGATCTTGTCCATCAGCACCACTTGCGTAGACAATGAAGCTGAGTCTGAAGTTAGCCTGCAACACACTATCTGCTTCTATCTTGATGATTCACCACCAAAACATCATCACCAAAAAGATCCTGATCCATCATTGTTGGAATGTTTGAGGTCACTTACAGTAGCACAGATCTCAATTACTGAATGGACGCTCTTGTATACATACTGGACAAAGATGCCACCTATCGTACACATACTGGACAAAGATGCCACCTGTCGTACACATACTGGACAAAGATGCCACCTGTCGTACACATACTGGACAAAGATGCCACCTGTCGTACATATACTGGACAAAGATACCACCTGTCGTACACATACTGGACAAAGATACCACCTGTCGTACACATACTGGACAAAGATACCACCTGGTGTACACATACTAGACAAAGACACCACCTGTCGTACACATACTGGACAAAGATACCACCTGTCGTACATATACTGTAAAAAGATACCACCTGTCGTACACATACTGGACAAAGATGCCACCTGTCGTACACATACTGGACAAAGATACCACCTGTCGTACACATACTGGACAAAGATACCACCTGTCGTACACATAATGGACATAGATACCACATGCCGTACACATACAGGAAAAGATATCACCTGTCGTACACATACTGGACAAAGATGCCACCTGTCGTACACATAATGGACATAGATACCACCTGTCGTACACATACAGGACAACGATGCCACCTGTCGTACACTTAATGGACATAGATACCACCTGTTGTATACATAATGGACATAGATACCACCTGTCGTACACATAATGGACATAGATACCACCTGTCGTACACATAATGGACATAGATACCACCTGTCGTACACATACAGGACAAAGATACCACCTGTCGTACACATACTGGACAAAGATACCACCTGTCGTACACATAATGGACATAGATACCACCTGTCGTACACATACAGGACAAAGATGCCACCTGTCGTACACATACAGGACAAAGATGCCACTTGTCGTAAACATACTGGACAAAGGTGCCACCTATCGTACACATACTGGACAAAGATACCACCTGTCATGCGCATACTGGACAAAGTTACCTGCTCTTATACACATACTGGAAACATATACCAGCTCTCATACACATACTGACCATAGATACAAGCTTCCGTACACATACTGGACATAACTACCAGCACTCATACACATATTGGATATAGATTGCAACTCCCATTTACATACTGGACATATATTCCAGTTCTTATACACATACTGGAAATAGATACCAGCACCCATACACATAGTGGGCACATATACCAGCTCGCATACACATACTGGACATATATACCATCTCTGATACAAATACTGGACAATGATACCTGGTATAATATACATACTGGACATATATACAATCTCTCATACACATACTGGACAATGATACCTGGTCTAATACCCATACTGGGCATATATACCAGCTCCCATACACATATTGGACATTGATACCAGCTCTCATACACATATTGGACTTTGATACCAGCTCTCAAACACGTACTGGACATATATACCATCTCACATACACATACTGACTTAGATACCAGTTCTCATACACAAATTGGACATTTATAACAGCTCTCATAAACAAACAGGACATTGCTATCAGCTATCATAGACATACTGGATATAGATACCAGCTCCCATATACACACTGGACATTACTACAAGCTATCATACACGAATGGAATGGGACATTGCTACGAGCTATCATACACGAATTGGACATTGCTACGAGCTCTCAAACACACACTGGACATTGTTACCAGCTTTCATACGCATACTGGACATTGATATGATCATTTACCCAAGTCTCTCAGTGTGGACATGACACTCAGAGAGTATACAGAAGGAGACGCCGCATCTCCAGCTGGTAGGCTACTTATTCTCCTGACAATTATCTGGTCCAACATCTTGCCCACCAAATTGTACACGATGATCACGACGATAGCACTGTATGTTCAATGGTCATTGTCAGCAAATGCACATTCTTTAAATCCCATAATCAATGGCTTACCTAAAGCGTGTACATGTCGTCACTTCGGGAAATACCGACCACTAACACGAATTTAAACGCTTTTTCAAGATTGTAGATTTGTTTCATTACAAAAAACGGTTCAGATATACAATGTGTGATCACACAGTTAACGATTATAACAGCCACCACCATCATCATCATCGAGTGCCATCTCAGCAACGAAGGTTGGCTACCATAGAGCGCCATTCTGCTCTATCTCTTGCTTGATGATGCAGGTTGTCATTTGCTGATTTTTCAATCTTTTGATGTTACTCGTCCATGTTAGACTTGGTCTGCCTCTGCCTCTTTTACCTTGTATTTTCCCCTCCCGGATGACTATTATTAGGCTATTGTGTCTTTTAACATGGCCCGTTTGAATTGTGCTTAGTAGTTCTCTTTTCATTT